>JAREIK010000215.1:379517-837017 GCA_029783825.1 Sapria himalayana
TTTCACATTAGATATATGTCATATAATTAATCTGAAAGTACAGGTAAATAAAAATTATTTCTCTTGTATTGAAAAAATTAGAAATTTCTAAAATATTTTAAGACCCTATAAATAACAAGAGTTTAGTAGCTTATGCTTGTTTGTGCGGCTAAAAACGAAAATATTTAAATCGATGTTGACATTATTTGAATTATGCCTATCTTATGTTGGGCTTATGTTTTGGTTATCAACACATAATATTCGACTATATAATAATAGAATTACGAGTATATTTTTTGTGTGATTTAGACTGGGATACGTAAATTATTTTTATGAAAAATTTGAAGATTTTTTATACATGATGATATGTATTTATTTTTGTATGCTCCCATTACTTGCATTGGATTTAAGTTAGTATGTGATATTATAATATGTTTAGTAAGTATAAAATTATTATGTATCTTATTGATATACGAATTTGGATATTTTTATGATGCAAATTATATGAATTCACTTATACTTTATTATTATAATGACATGTGATCTATTGCTTCTTTTGGGACGTAGCATATCATTGAAATTTTTTTATTATAGCAATCAATATTATTTCAGATAAAAATCAAGATGCGACTAGATTTGTAGAGGACTGCATGCCGAATGATTGAGAAGATTCATATTGATCATTTAGGATAAAATACAAGTGATGATACATATGATGTTTCAAGGGACATGCAGATTGCAAATATTGAGGCACTAGCAACTTCTTACGATGATTATCTACATCTCCTTCAATATTATCATATTACATACCAATTGATTATCAATGATTATGATTCATGTAGTGATAGTGTCCCTTATAAGATATGCTCATTTTTTTGTCATTTTATATTTCTTTATTATCTATTTATTATTGAAGTATTAATATTGAATTGTACTTATTATAATCTTTTCATTTTAATGTTTTTTTTAAATATTGTTATACATTATTTATATATATATTTTAGTTCTATTAATATTCATTGAAATTAAATAATATTTAATTTTTTTATGTGTGCGGAGCCAAATACAATATCAGTCATAATTGTGTCATTGTATTTAAAATTAAAATTCAATTTATAACTAATTACCAAGACCTCCAAAGACAAAAAATTGAACTAGGAATTGGCCCGAATTAGCTGACCCCCCCGGACCGAGGCCACTCATGTCAACAAGGCATTGTCCGATTTGACAAGGCCTGACTCTAGATTGGTAAATCTCGGCACTATATGACTTGAACAAGCCTGACACCACAATGCCGAGCACTGCATGGCCTGATCCTACCTGACACTATCGGTCCAACATGGCCTGGCCCATCCCGGCTTGGCCCGACACTTTACAGGCCAATCATATTGAACAATACTACCTTTTGACTCCTCTGATAGTTTAATTGATTGTCATCCTTCTTAACGTTTGCTAGTGCTACATTCACTCATATATAGATATATATATATATTATATTTTTTAATAATATATATATCATATCTAATTTTCTCTGAGATATCTAGAATTTTTATTTTTTATTATTTTAAATTCATTATAGTTATATTTACAATGTCATTTTTAATTTTTTTTTATTTTAAATAAAACTAATAAACATTTACAAAAAAAAATTTTAAAAATGTATTGAAATACTTTTCTTTATTGTAAAATACTGTTTTTACATTATTATGATCTCAATAAATATTTGGTTGCAATTTATATCGAATGTTCATATGCATAAATTAAATATAAAAATAGTAAAAAATTACAAAACTAAAAATGAAATGTTAGAACTTAGAGGAGAAGAGATGAGAGAGAGTCGCATAAGAAGGAGAAGAGATTTAGAGAAATGTAAATTAAATTCATAAAATTTTTAATTTTTTATAGAAATTTTTTACAATTAAAATATATTATTTTTTTTAATTTTCTTTCTTAATTGTAGTTATTTTTTAAGTTATAAATTTGATAGTTATTAAATTTATAAAGTGTTGCTGTTGGAAATAATTTGATGTCTATATTTTTTTTTTAAATTTGTTTTTAAAGGCAACGGCAATGACAGGTTGTGCCTGTCATTTTTGGCACCCATTATGTGAAAACATAATTGGAAGGCCACATAACCTTAAAAAACTTGTTTTGTTGGTATGCAACCTGACGAGGCTTGACCCATAACCTGATACCCACCTGCGCCCGATTATGACTCATGGATCATTATATTTGTGGACTGTGCTGCTACCCAACCCCAGCCTAGCACAACATGATCCATTCCTCGGGCCAAATGGTCTAGGGCAGGCATGGTTTTAGACATTATGGTATCGGGCTTGAGACGGTTAATTCGCGCAGTGCCTTGTGTCGTGCTTTTGTCGTTCAGTCCATTTGACACATCTATAAGTAAATGAGCAAAAAAGTAATATGGAAAAAATATATCCAAAATGATTTTATGCCTCAATTGTGAAATATTATAATGATTTGTTTGAAAGTGTGATAAAATTAGGATTTGTGTCGGGGGGTGCTTGGATGGCACGTTCCTTGGTAAGTTGTGCTAGCATGAGACGTGCTGAAGCGTGCTTGTCTCAAATGTGCATGTGACACGCACCTAAGCATGCCTATCATAAATGCATGTCTCTCCCCCTGGGCGAGGCTTCGTGGTGCATGTGATTAGTAGTGCTTAAGGCTTGCATTTCATAATTATGATTGGTCATGAGTTTTCAATAATTGTTGGAATTTCCAATGATCGTTATTTAGTAATTATTATGTATAATTATGATGAAATTGAAAAAAATCTCAAAGACAATATTCCTTGGCGCTAGAGTTATCAAATTGGGTGGGTGGATCGAGTTGGGCCTAGAGGTGTCAAATGGGTCATGTCGTGCTGGCATGACCTAGTTTTTGATGGCCCAGTCGGGCCACCATGCCATTCCAAGCACGACACTACTTAAAAATGGTTGGCCTAGCACGACACGACTAACTCGTGGTTGGTTGGTTTAGGTTGGGTCATGCCGGTATGTGCCGAGTTGGGTTGGTTTTGGTCAGATTATTCCAACCTACCTAGATCTAGGTCCTAACATAGTTAGATATACTCTCATTGGCCACCGGTATTGGTTTTGGAATTGTGAATTAATTATTTAATTTTTTTTTCAAATTTAATATTTTAAATTTAGAATTTGAATTAATGTGACATAAGACATAATGATATTATATTATTTATATTTCACATAAATAATTAATTACAAAAAAAAATATATTAACACAGATGACAGTATAATAAATAATCAAAAATTTAAAAAAACACATTTATCCCAACATTCATTATTCAATCTAAAAATAAATAAAATAATCCAAAGTCACAACTTACAACAATAATATAAATAAAAAATCATCAATTTTTATAAATAATAATGCAAGGTCAATGCTCTAATTTTATGCCAGCCAATATGAATATGCAACTGATCATCATTGTTTAAGCATCTAATGGTATCATTATAGATGAGCTCAACCTCCTCAAAGTCCCATAAGTCATTATCTGCCAATACTTTCTTTGCTCTTGTTGCCAGTATGATCTCGATCCTGGATACCCAACCTTGAATCCTTCTAATTTTCATGTATGCTAATGCCTAAATGATATCTGGTCACAGTCTTGATCTCCTTTCTGAAATAATATTGACTACAATAGAAAAAGTAGATTTTGATTTTATGCTCGACACCGGAGGAGTCAGTTGATCCCATGTCATTTAGATAACTTAAAATAGGTAGGCTCATGATTTTTATCATTGTGAAATATCAAGATTCTTATTATCGTTATGTGATATGTTTGAACGGTAATTAATATCTAAGTACCGAGATAGCTCACTCATATTCGATAGTCCACCTTGTCGTTCCTCTTTCGCTAACTATATAGAGAAGTCATTATTTTTGAATAAGATATTCATGTTCATACTTGGAGTCTGACTACTACTATCACCATATCTAGTATCATAGTATGTAAATAGTTTAGTTAACTTCTTATAAATAAATCGTTCAGGTTGATGTTCTTGGTTCATGTACGAGAATATGTATGTCAAATATTATCTCTCTTTCACATTAACCCTAATGTTCATGAAGGAAGCCAGATAATAAAGAGATAAAATTGTTGACTAATATTTTAAGTATTTAGTTTCCATCTCAATAGACATATCATTAAATATCAAGTCATCTCTAAATTTATTATACATATCACTATTATTGCATATATTTCTAAGTGCAATTCAAGTGGCGAGAGTATAAATTAATGAACACATATTCATCATAATATAAAAAATATTCAGGAATTTAAACTTTTGTATCATAATCTCTGTCGTCAATAATAATTTTGCCACTCTCACTATTGATGTAATCGATATTATATATTTATCCAATACATGATTTCAACTTCATATATGTAATTTCAATAGTATTTCATATTTATTTGATTTTTTTTTATTTAGACTTGCTGACAAACATAGATTATAAATTTCTATTGTCTACTAGGTGTTCAAATATTTTAGTGAGTTATGTATCTTTTTTTAAATGAGAAATAATTTTTATTATCACTTACACTATCAGATTATAATGTCACATGCATCTAACTTGAAAAATCTTATCTAATAGTTTGTATCTAATTATCCTAACAAACATGTTAATGACTACTCTATTGGTAGATGCTTTATCAAATATAATATTATATATTTTTTTAAATATTATATTTTCTAAATATTCTCATTATGCACTCATATATGACCAGATCTTCATGAAGATAAAATATCTATGAAAATCCTAATATATTTTTATTTAGTATTCATTTAGAATCTACATAGCAGATGATAAAGTATGTATAAGATACTTTATTGCGACCAAGGAAGCACGGACACGGCTCCCTACAGCCGTGTCCACGTGTCCGACATGACACGAATACGTGTGATATGCCACGTGACGTATCATTGCATAATCCGTATCCGATACGCCACGTGGCGTATTGGATGGTTGCGTCGGCGTCGTATCCACGTCTATAGTGCCCGACGTCCGACGACATTGGTGGCCAGTGTTGGCCACTGGCACGGGGCGGGCGCGATTTGAGGGAGGGCAGGAGCGGGCGCGATTTGAGGGGAGAGGAAGGGGGGGGGGTGGCACGATTTGAGGGAAGAGGAAGGGGCGGCGCGATTTGAGGGGAAGGCAGGGGCGGGCGGGCGGGCGTGATTGAGAGGAGAGGCAGGGGCGGGCGGGCGTGCTAAAGGGGAGAGGCATGGGCATAAAATAAAATATTCTTATAAAATAACATAAAAAAAATATATTTTTATAATATAATTATAAAATACTATTTTATAAAAAAAAATAAATATATATTATTTATAAAATAAAATAAAATATTTTTATATATTATAATATAAATACTATATAAATAAATTATATTATATTATAAATATTTAATTAATTATTAATAAATTTTAAAAATACATAATATTATAATTTATAATTTTTATTTTTTTATTATGTCATTCCCCGGTCCGTGTTCGTGTCCGTGCTTCTTAGATTGCGACTAATCTAGATATTAGATATAATAGACACCACACCATTATATTCCTAAATTTATTAGTTATTATTTATTTTTTTAATTTATAATATTTAGTATTTGTTCCTAGATGTGGACCTAGGAATTCTTATGATATTGTATGATAAATAAGTATGTATGATACTAATTATCTTTGGATCCTTCGAAAATCTAATCGGAAGACTAATCATAATATTCAGTTTGAGAATTCGTTGTCCGCACCCATAGGCGAGAACAAAGTCGAACTCCGACTTCGAAGCAAAAAAAAGATGAGCATGCGAGATGAAGAAGAGAGAGAGAGAAAGAGAGAGAAAAATTAAGATTTGAGATAAAGTATAGTGAAAAATTAAGATTTGAGAATGTGAGATTGAGAGGTAGGAGAGAAATTTTATATATATATATATATATATATATATATATATTAAGATTTAAAAAAAATATATTTTTAGTTTTTTTTATTTTTTAATTATTATTTAGAAAAAAGCCTGATGATTGTTAGATTTCTGTTCTAGCCGTTGGCAGTGCATCCAATGGCTGGATGCATCTCTTTTTTATTTTTTATTTTTTTTTGGACCGTTGGAAGGTTAACTGTTACGTCGCTCTTGGGCTCGGGCTCGGGCCCGGGCTCGAGGGAGGGGAGGCGTGTATTACGTGTTGCATGTCCACGTATGCATGGACCATCCCATGTGGACGTCCTCAACCAAACACGTGGCAGTAATTAAAAAAAAACCTGCCGTGTGTAAAAAACAAAGTGAGTTTTCTTTTTTAATATAAGCGGCTGGGTTGTGTGCAGTCCAATCGGGCTGTGCCCGAAATACAGACCGAGTTCTGGGGCATGGTAGTCAGCCGTGCCTTTGGACCATGCCCATGGGCCAGGCAGCTGGGTCCATAGCTGGCCCGACATCTAGCCCAGCACGGAATGAGCCGTGCCTCGAGCCGGCACGGCATGAGTGCAGGCACGGTTCTGGACTGTGTGGTGCTCGGTCAGGCACTGTTCAGTTGGGATGTACCTGGGCTGTCTGCCCCATTTGCCACCTCTTGTTGGGCCCAGATCAGTCTGGGCCCATAAATGTGCAATGCCAAAACTGAACCAGACTGGGTTGGGCCTAATTTATACTAGATTTCCATTTTGCTGGCTCAGCCTAGCCCCATACCAGGCTATCTGACTATTGGGACAGCCCAGGCAACTTGCAAAAACTGTTAAATTTATTTAATCACAAACTACTACTCTTTTTACTATCTCAAGGATATAAGAGGAGAATAGTTTTTAGTTAAGGAAAATACTTGCTGTACTTGTAATAATAGTATATCATTCTACTTCTTCCTAGAGAACTTCATGCCCTTTAAACTGAACAAGATCTCCATGATAGAAAATGCATGAGACTTCTTAAGTAATAACCTGATATACGCTCAGCAAGATTTACAAAACAAGAAGCGTGAAGTGTTTTACATAAGCATCATCATAATTATAATCAAAATAGAATTAAAATAATTTTTTACATCAAAATATAATGTCCAAATAGAATTTCAAAAAGAGTACTACTCATAATAGAATAAACATTAAATAATAAATCTTAAAATCATTTTCAGCAGAGACAAGATCATCAACAATAAAAATATTTAAATTTTCTTTACATAATCAGATATCTTCTATTTTTTTTCATATTTGCAATTCATATTCATAAATAATAATTTTATGAATACTTTTTAAGTGAAAGAATAAAACAAAAAGATAGAGGAGTAAATATTTAATACCCAATGGCCTAATTAATTTAAAATCATGCATTCATTATGAGTACAAATGAGTGTTAGCATAGTTTTTTTAAAAATACTTGTTGTGCCCGGGTCGTGCCATGTCGCTTACTACAACCAACCATGTGGTCGGGCTCATTAAAAAAGCCTGCCATGTGTACCAGGCGAGACGGGGATTTTAGAAAAACATTTTATTTTTTTGTGAAATAGACTGGGTGGGGTGGGTAAAGGCCAAGTGGACCGTACCCGCTTTTTGGTCCGCAATCATATGTCATTGTAATCATGCTAGTGGACCTTGCCAACTTCCAAGCATCATGGTCATGCCGGCCAGACACTAGGCACCTTACCCCTTGGCCCATCATGACATGTTCCGTGCCTCGGGCTAGAATGACCTAGGTCCAATCATGGTTCTGGACCGTGTTGTGCTGGGCTAGCACAACTTAGTTGGGTTGTACTTCGTGTCGTACCCGGGCCGCCAGGCCTACTTGCAGTCTTTAATTTCTATATGATACTTATAAGATATACAAATAGTCAGTACATAAATAGCACAATTACTATTTTAGAAGAAAGAATAAACAAAAATTTGAAATTATAATACCCAAATTTTAAATCTTACATCAGATATAGATGTCATTAATGATATTGCACTTGTTCCACATGTCATTGGAGGACATTGTTGTGAATGAGCAGTCATGGTCATTGATGATGAGCTTGTTTTAAATAAAGCTATTAAGTTTGATGAAGCCTCATACTTTGTATATTAAGTGAAGAGTTTATATAATGCCTTCTTCACTATATTCACATTTTCTTGATGGTCAAATGGATAAAGATTTGTATAGCAAAAACTCAAAAAGTTCAACTTGGAATGAGGATCAAAAACACATCCAAGTGCAAGAGTTATAGAATACCTGCTCCAATATTTATTATGCAAGTTTATACAATCACCTCATTTTTTATTATGCAAGTTTTTATACGATTAATTTGTTACACTATAAACTTACATGAGATATAAATTGGAGGTGAGATAGGATGATTCATATATCTAGTTAGTAATATGATAGAATGAGGATAAAAATTACTGAAAGCACGACAATACTTAATAACACTTTCAAGCATCATGTAACTAGCATTCTATCTAGTTGACATATTCAACTTCAAGAAATTATCAATATCATGTTAAAACACTTCTTCAATATTTTTTTGAAATTGACTTGATCTTTCCTGTAAAGCCCCACATACTTAACACTTTATTTTATTTTATACAAGTCTTCATAGTTACTTTTAAATTTTCTTGAACTAAGAGATTTAAGATTTGTGCACAACATCTAACATGAAAAAATCACTATCACATGATAAATTATGTTTACAAATTAAGTTTGTCAATTAAAATATGTTGCATGCTATCATTAGAAGATATATTTATTTGAAGTTAAGAAAATTTTTTTTTTCATCAATTTTCCAATTTTTAAGCATTCTATATACTTTTTTGGATGATGCTATCTCTGTATGTTGATTCTATAATTCATAAAATGCAAGTAATTTACTATTTAAATTCCACTTATTATCAACATAATTAGTAGTCACAATTATATAGTCTTTATTAGTTATCGTAGTCCACATATCATAAGTTAAATAAATTCTACTAGGAATATTTGTTAATAATCTCTTTAGACTTGTTTTTTCATTCAAGAAAATATTTAAACAATTGGCTTTAATAATATTTCTAATAAGTTTAAAATTAGGATTCAAAACTCTTTTCATTGCCAAAACATTTTAATACTCAACATAGTTAAAAATGAAAGATCATGTGATATAATACATCTAGAGAGTGTGCATCTCAATATGCCTTATGATTATGTTTTCAAGACCTCAACATCCCACAATTATCAGCCAACATGACATCTACATCATTGTATTTAAGAATCAAATGATTCTTTTGGATATAACATCTTAAATGAGTAGTTTCATTATTTGAATTATGAGTATTCCTAAAACTCTTACATTCATTTTTTTTTGCTCCATCTACTAAATCAATCATTTGATAATGATTCAATACCTTAAAGGTTTTAATATTATTTCAAAATTTCTTTACGACTTGTTTTCCAACATTACTATAAATTCTTATAACTAGCATTGACAAACGTATTTTGTTACTAGTACCACAACTGACATAAGTTTCAGCGGCAGCGATACTATTAGTTTCATGAATGTATTCAAATATTTGTAATTTATCATTAGCATCCTCATTATTAGATACAAAATTCATAATTGTAATATAAAATTTAATAAGACCAAACAATGAATGATTAATAGATGATTCAATGACACCCAATTTCAAATTATGCCAAATAAGGAGGAGGAGAAAAGCCTAAAAGAGGGAGATTGATCAATCCCACAAAATCTATTTAAAAATGCTTTAAAATAGAAACATCATCGAACAATTTTTTTTGCGATGGAAAATAATAATACTTCAAACATGGAGATTTGTTAATCATTCGAAAAAGAAAAATTCAAAAAATAATCAACCAAAGTAGAGGTGTCAAATGGGCCGTGCCGGGCCCGGTCGGGCCTAGCCTGGCGTACGGGCCAGATTAATTTTTTTTTTTAAATTTTATAGATAATGTATTTTATAATAAATTTATAAAATGAAAATTATTTAAAATTTATAAAATTACAAAGTTAAAATTTTTTTTTAATTTAAAATAAAATTAATTTATAATTTATTAGAATTAAATTAAAGAGTTATAAATTTTTATATGAAAAAATAAAACAAAAAAATAAATAAATCAAAAAATTTTGTTAAAAAAAATTAAAAAGTAAAAAAAACAAAAGCAAATCAAATGAAAAATGATCAATCAACCAATAGATATCAAAGGTTAGAACTAAACCAATTAAAGTTTCAACGTAACGTATAAATAAAACGCACAATTAATAAAAAATAAAACATCGAAATCAAAAAGCAGTGGATCAACATCAATCGTCGATCGGCATATCATGAGCATCATCAGCAGTAACATCAAGATTAATATTATATGGTTCATCATCATCAGCAATCAACTCCTCCGCTTTCGCAGTAGATGTGTCTGTAGTCCCTGTCCCAGTCCCAACTCCAGCACGATCATGGAAGCTAAACCTCGAATCTTTCTAATCCTTCAAACAGGTCAAGGCCTCAACAATATTTGGATGTAATCTTGATCTCCTATCCGAAATCACGTTCACTGGATTAGAAAAAGCAGACTCCGATGCTACGCTCGATACCGGAGGAGTCAGTAGATCCAGTGCCATCCTAGATGGCACGGGAAAGGTGAACTTATATGATTTTCACCACTGTAATATATCAAGATTCTTAGTATCAGAATGTGATAGGATCGAGTAGTAATCGATATCTAAGTACCGAGAAAGTTCGTTTCTATGTGATGGTCTACCTCGACGTTTCTCCCTCGCTAGCTGAATGGAGAAATTATCATCTTCGAATAAGGTATCAATGTCCGTAATCACAGTCTCGCTACTACCACCACTATACCTAGTATTGTAGTATGTGAACAGGTCAGTCAATTTCTCGTGAATGAACCCTTCAGGTGGCTCTTCCAGGTTCATGCACGAGGAAATGTAAGGGTGTTTTCTACCCATTCCACCTTAACCCTAGGGTCCATGCATGCAGCGAGGCAATAAAGAGAAGGAACGGTGGACTAGTATTTCAAGTACTTGGTTTTCATCTCTGCAACCATATGACTAAGTGTCGGGTCAGCTCGATACTTCCTAAACATGCTACTAATGTTGCATATGCACCTAAGTGCAATGTAAGTCGTGGTGTATAAATCAACGAACACATGTTCGTCGTGTCATAAAAAATTTTTAGGAATTTCATAAATGAAATTTCTGAAGCCTAGTCAGTGTCGTCAATAATAAGTTCGTCACTCTTACTATTGATGTAGTCGGATATCATGTGTTTGTATTCAACACATGATTCCAACATCATGTACGTGTAATTCCAACGATGTCTCACATCCGATTGAAATTTCTTTTTCTTAAGATTCACAGACAAATAGAGACTACCAAACTCTTGTTGCCTGTGAGGAGTGCGAATATATTTTAGTGTATTACGTATATTATCCAACGCGGGGAAACACACTTTCATACCCGCTTGAACAATCAGGTTAATCACGTGACATATGCATCTTACATAAAAAATCTCTCCTAATGGTACGTCTCTAATATTCCTAACAAAAATGTTAATCACTACTTCATTATTAGATACGTTATCTAATGTGATACTAAAAATTTTATTTTGAATTTTATTTTTCCTAAAGATTTTCATCATACACTCAAAAATGGCTGGGCCATCACGAGGATGGAGAATCTCAGAGAATCCTAAAATTTTCTTATTCATAGTCCATTTAGAATCTACATAGTGGCTGGTGAGATATGCGTAAGATAATTCATCGTGACTTGTCTAGATATCAGACGTCACGGCACCACTCCACAATGTCATAAATTTATTAATTATTTTTTGTTTTTCTAACTTATACAATTTTAGTATGTCATTCCTAGATGTGAACTTAGGAATCCTACTATAAGCATGCTGAAAATATGTCTGCATTATCCGCACTACCCTTGGATCTTCCGAAAATCTGATCGGAAGACTCATCAATGTGATAAGTCTGATCATGCCATCTCTACTCAACTCGCTGGAGTATATGAATGAAGTAAACTTTGAGACTGAACTCGATCATGTCTCAAAAAATGCAGTGTCATGTTGGGTTTGCCTAGGATCTAATGGATCATATTTTTTAGTGTATAATTCGGCATGCCTCTTAAGGTACCCAGTCTTAAATGAATTTATACATGTTAAAATTCTCATAATATTTGTACTGTGCTATTTCTTCTTCATCACCCCTAATATTTTTTTATTTTATTATATTAAAATGAGTCCAAATTATAGAAGTCCTAGTTTTTTGTTTTATAGAAATTTAGGTTGAGACGATTGGAGAAATCAAAGTTTCAGCAGCCTCAGATTTCTGTGTAATATTTTTATTTTCTAAATTTTGCTTTACAGAAGTCCTAATATTTTTATTTTATAAGATGTTTGTTAAACATGATACTTATTTAGAGACTAGATAATAGATCTTAGATTTAACTATTTTAGGACTAGAGAGAGAGACTAGAGAGAGAGAGAGAGAGAGTAAAAAAAACTTAAAATAAATTACCCAGTTAATCAGTTAGGTCGATCAAGTACACGGTGCACTACAGTCTAGCTCAAAATTCAAACCCCAAGTTGAGATTCTCAAAAAGCCAAGCCAAATGACGAAATCTTGACTTCTCGAGTCCCGAGAGAGAGGAGCAATAGTTTTGAGAGAGAAAATGTGAGATTTGAGAGAAAATATCTATGAAAAACATAAATGTTATAAGAGCGGGGGTGGGGGGGAGGATTTTATAGATTAAAGAAAATAATTTTTTTAAAAAAAGTCAATTTTTATTTTTTTTATTTAATTTTTTAGGGGGAAGAATTATGAGGGCCGTTGGATTCTGCCCCCTAGCTGTTGGAGGTGAGATCCAATGACAACAATTTAAACATTTTTTTTGCCTGTTGGGGGGGGGGGGGGAATCGTGTCGGGTATGGGGGACCGTGGGTCGGGTCTGATTGGACCCGACCCAAGGTCTTTTTTGCGGGAAGGGGAAGCATGGCTTGGTCCGAGTCACTGTGAACCCACTCGTGAAGGCGCGGGAAGCCAGGTCCGCGGGACGCCGGGGCTGGGTGTGAATGGTAATCTGGCCGTGCCATGGGCCACCGAACTGTGCCGTGTCAGGCACGAGGCCCGATTGGCCACGGCACGGGATGTGCCTTACACGGGCCCTGGCCCGGGATATTCCCGTGCCGGGCAGGCCCAGGCACGGCCGAACCACGCCATGCCTCATGCAGGGACAGGCTGGCCCGGCCCGGTTGACACCTCTAAGCCAAAGGCATGCACGTTTTTATTGCAGCAAATATTATATTTATTCATTTAATTCTTAGTATTTTCTTTCCAAAAAAAAATATTGCAGCACTTATCCATAATTTTCATTACTGAATAGAAAGAAAATTAGACCAACCTGTAAACTTTATTGTTTAAAATTTCGTTATGATAACAGTATCTAATAAAAACTTTCATTAAAATACAAAACAATCAGAAAACACAAAAGAAAGATCTTCAAAACCACCAACATGATACGAATATTTCCTGCAATTTTCAGATAAAAAATGAACTATAAAATCTTAAAATACAGAATAACAAGAGACAAAAGGAACGCATCATGCTAAATCTTCACAAAAAAAGAATCTAATTTCCCATTAGATTGAAAAAAAATTTCAGGAAAACAAAATAAAATAAAATAAACAAAACCCAAACCTAATGCCCTAACTCAAGAGTGAAAGACCTTTTGAAGTTGACTTCCTGAATTTTCTAAGAAATAAATACACAGAACACAAATAATGAGGATAATGAAGGAGAAATAATGAGGAATTAGTGAATTACAAATGCACCTTGTTAAAATTGTGTGCGAGAGGTGATTTTTTGACCAGGGTAATGAGGGAGAATTTCACTTTCTCAATAAGTTTTGAGCGAAAAGATAAATTAGGTTAATTTAATGATGGGAAAGTGAAACACAAAGTCCCACGTATAAGGTGTTTGTGTTTACATCATTTTTTTATTTTTTCACCGGGCTATCCCCGAAAAACTGTGCAAACCCAGCCCGAGCATGGTGTATGTTATTTTTAGATGGGCCAATTTGGCTGAGCCAATGTTGACCCAATTTTTTGGAGGTAGTAATTTACCAGCCAAGTCCATTCCTAATTCTAGGTTGGTTGGGCTAGCCCATTGGACTGAGCTTAAATTGTAAACTCTACTTAGTGTTTATTATTTATAGATTATATAGTATTAATTGATAAGACTAAAAATGGGTTAGATAGTAAACATTAAAGTCTGGAGGGCAACACTCACGTTTAAGGGATTTAGGATATATCATCACAAGATGAATTATTAGAAATTGCAAACTAAAATTATATTTAGAGTAATAATGATATGATAATCAAAATAGGAAATAAAAAATATCAAAGGTTAAGTCATTTTAAATATTTATATTCTATGTAAAAATATTAAAAGATCGATGAAGATATATTTTATATGATTAAGATTGATTGAATCAAATGAGAAGTTTGTGACTTTTTTGTGATAGTTAAGTAATAAATAGATGAAAAAAAATTATAAAATAATAAAAAGTCCAATAATTTTGAATGGAAGTTAATGTTGTACAACTAAGAAATAATATGTATAAATGATGTGGATAACATAGTTAAGAATGATTAGAAAAGTTTATGATGACATTATGAAAAATAAAATTAGAATAAAAATTATAAGGAAAAAGATTATAATAATTTTTATAAATGATAAGATAAATGAGAATTATTTGATGAGATTTGATTACTTCCAAAGTAGATTTTCTAGTATTTTGTTTGGAAAGTGTGAAACTATTTGGATAAATAGAGAAAAATAAATTAGGTGTAAGTCTAGAATGAATTAAGTAAAAATTTTAAATAAGAATTGAATAATGAAAAAGTTGCGAGCAGACATAATTTCTAATATTGTAATTTGAAAAAGTAAGATTCATACAATAAATTCAATATAGTTGAGATAAAATTTGATTGATGATAATGATGATGATGGGAGCACCTAGCATATATGTTATTAATACTCAATTAAATTTTTTTATTTATAGGATCGGACTTCGTGGTGTGTTAGATGTGTTATTGCATCATTTTTTATTTGCAATATATTTTTTTTATGTTTTTTTACAATGCTGAATGAACTGATTATTAATGCTCATATTTTCATTATAAATTAATTTCCATATATTTTTATGAAGACTCCAAAGAGTTTCAATTTTTTTCTAACTTGGTATTTGAGATATCTACATTCTAGTTTGAGACATTGGTCATACATGATTTTTCTTTATTTGATTGAGTTGAATGTGAAATGTTATAATCTATATGAGTGTTAAATTAATTGTTATTTTATATATATATATATATATATGTATGTATGTATGTATGTATGTATATGATGTTTCATCTCGTTATTATGACAAAATATGTTTTGATTTGTGTTATTTTATTTAATGTATTCATATTACAACATTTTTTTTGAAGTTTTTATATCTCCTAACAATAAATTAATGCTATTTTGATGATAAATTCTTCCAATCAACTTGGTGTATTTGTAGAAAACACAATTTATACCATTTCTGTTACTGAGATTGAATGATACCATGTCACAGACTTTTGTTATCATGCATCCGAATTAAACACTTTTGAATTGCATTGCATGGGTTAGATTAGTTTGCATATGGCTTTCTGGACAATGATACGAGGTACTCTTAATGGATCAACCTCATAACTTGTAACAACTGCACACTTATTTTTAACATGATGTGTTCATGTTTCAGGTAACTTTTAAAGATGATGCAATAGGTAACAAAGAGAGGAGGAAAAGAGAAATTGAGGAGAGATTAAAATTTTTGAATACGAAGAAACACAATCTGGTCCAATTCCTGAAACAGGCAAGCTTTATTCATGGTTTATACAGTCTGAACACATCTGAAACTAATGTTATTGATTTTTTTGTGCTGTTCTTTGCTACCGAAGGCCATTTCTTCGTTAAACTTTTTTTATGAATAAGAAATGTGTTGTTGACAGGTTCTGAATGTTGAGGAGGAAGTAAAGTGCGGTATCATTGTACCTGGAATGATTGTTCTTCCATCTGTGCCTCTTAAAGTTGATAGCACAGCAGACTCAGGGTCAATGACTAGGAATGGTACTCCTATGGAAGATTTAGAGGTCAATCTTAGTATTGATATGGAAGTGGGGCAAGCAGAAGACACTTCATATCTAGATGCTGTTTTACCTTCTATAGGTAAAATAAGAAGCAGCTCTTTTGCAGCAGGAAGAGGAAGGCTTGCTGACATAAAACATTATATGGTAATATTTATTATATTTTCATTTAGTTGAGATTATAACATAATGTTTTTATTTTCTGTTATTTTTCTAAATTGAGTTATAGTTTAAGTTAATAAGTGTTCACAGTCAAAAAGACTGCTCCTAATGTATGTGTTTTCATTGAGATGTAATCAGATTATTGATGCTACATTTTCTAAACTACTAGTTATAGCTAGTTGCGGCCATATCATTGCTGCTGATGAATAGTGCCTCTGTTGTTGATGATTACTTGTTTTTTTTTTTTTTTTTTTTTTTTTTGGAAAATACATTAATCATTGTTGAATTTTTTCAATTTTGCTTTACTCTAAAGAAACATTGCTATTTGGCAAAAGTTTGGAGTTATTTTGTAGATTTTTTTATCCGGATATCTGAATTCCTAATTTTATGATTTAGCCCAAATGATTATCATATCAACGTAAGATCTAGATTCAATAGTGATTATTATAGGCATGTACTAGACGTCTTTGTTGGTGCACTTATATCATTTATCTGTGTCAGGTCAGGCTGGGTCGGATTAACCTGACTGTACCATGTTATTTTGTTCCTAGTAGTTTTTTTTTTTGTGTTTTTTCATTATCAGAAATCTAGAGTATAAACTTTTTAATTTTCATATCGATGCTCCTAGTAGTCTGCAATAGAAATTATGAGTTGAGACATATTCTCTGTGTGCATTCAATGTATATAATTGGATAATAAGCATAAGAAAATGATTCATTTATTATCATACCTATCAATTTTTGATACAAGATTGACATAAAAATTGATGATCTACTACTATCAGTTTCTTTATTCACATAACTATGATTGAGTCGGAGATATTAATATTCTAAGATATTACTTTTTTTATTAATTCTTGAAAGATATCTCTTATCTATGATTTTGTAGCACACATGATGAATTTGATTTCCAGAATAATTTCACGTTGTATCTTACTTTTTGATTCAATTCAAGTAAATTCAATAAGCTAAGATAAATCTCTAGCTAACAACAAGATATAAAAGAATTGTTGAAAAAGAGAGAGAGAGAGAGAACTTTTTTTTTTCAATTTCTGACACTCCACTTTATATTCAACACTCTCCATCAAGCTGGAGCATATACGTCATATGCACCAAGTTTGTTACAAATATTTTTAATCCTAGGACGACTGAGAGATTTAGTGAAGATATCTGCTAGTTGATCATTTGAATTAACAAAACTTGTAGCAACACATCCTGATGCGATCTTCTCTCTAATGAAGTGACAATCAACTTCAATATGCTTGGTCCTTTAATGAAAGACTGGATTGGATGCAATATGTAATGCGGCCTGGTTATCACAGATGAGTTTCATCTCTTCAGCCTTTCCAAATCTCAACTCTCGAAGAAGATGTTTTAACCATATGAGTTCACATGTTGCCAAAGCCATAGCTCGATACTCGGCTTCAGCGCTAGATCTAGCCACTACATCTTGTTTCTTACTCTTCCAAGATATTAGATTATCTCCAATAAAAACACAGTACACTGAAGTGGAACGTCTATCTGTGGGTGAGCCAGCCCAATCTGCATCTGTGTAACCAACAACCTGAGTATGACCTTTGTTCTCGTACAACACACCTTGGCCTGATGTACTTTTGATATATCGAAGAATGCGGATTACGACATCCCAATGGCTATCACATGGCGACTATAGGAATTGACTAACAATACTAACAGGAAAAGAAATATCTGGACGAGAAATGGTGAGATAGTTCAATTTACCTACGAGTCGTCGATATCTCCCAGGGTCTCCTAAAGGCTCCCCCTGTCCTGGTACAAGTTTGACATTCGGATCCATAGGTGTGTCTACCGGCTTATAATCTAACATACCGGTATCTTCCAGGATGTCTAAAGCATACTTCCTTTGGGAAAGCACAACACCGGAACTGGATTGAGCTATCTCAATTCCCAAGAAATACTTGAGTTTCCCCAAATCTTTGGTCTGAAAGTGGGTAAAAAGATGTTGCTTTAGTTTCTGAATACCATCCTGATCACTGCCTGTAATGACAATGTCATCCACATAAACAACCAGATAAATACACTGTCCCAAGGAGTTATGATGATAGAAAACTGAATGGTCTGCTGTACTGCGAAGCATACCAAACTCTTAAACAGAACTAAAATGACCAAACCATGCTCGAGGAGATTGTTTCAAGCCATATATAGAACGGGGTAACTTGCACACTAAACCGGACTCCCCCTGAGCAACAAAACCAGGAGGTTGCTTCATATAAACTACCTCGGCAAGATCACCATGAAGGAAGACATTTTTTATATCCAACTGATAAAGATGCCAAGAACACATAGCAGTCATGGAGAGAAGCAGACAAACATAAGCAATCTTGGCAACATTAGAGAATGTGTCAGCATAATCAGAACCATAAATCTGAGTATAGCCTTTAGCAACTAAGCGGGCCTTAAGGCGATCAACCTGACCATCAGGACCAACCTTAATTGCATAGACCCAACGACAACCAACTGTAGATTTACTAGAGGGTAAAACAACAAGATCCCAAGTGCCATTAGAGTGTAGAGCAGCCATTTCATCCACCATTGTCTGTGGTCAGCTCGGATGGGAAAGAGCTTAATGGGTACTTTTTGGAAGAGAAACAAATGATATAGCAGAGACAAAAGCATAATTGTTATTGGACTATATGGCCAGGCCGTACACATAACTGCTGAAAACATCCGTGCCTTGTGCACAGGCGAGAAGGGAGAGGGCAAAAGTGGGAAGAGTCTTCACTACTAGGGAACACCGTTCCACCGCATAATACCGGGGTTCATGATCCAGGGTGGCGATGTAGATCGCCAGGATGGAAGGGGAAATGACTTTATATATGGCGGCACGTTTGCCGATGAGAATTTCAAGATCAAGCATGAACACGCAGGGGTTGTTTCCATGGCGAATTCAAGGCCCGATTCCAATGGCTCTCAATTTTTCATCACCACCATCAAGTCCACCTGGTTGGATGGAGAACACGTGGCATTTGGCAGAGTGTTGCAGGGCATGGATACCACATACGCTATTGAAGGTGGAGCAAGAACCTACAATGGGAGGTCCAGAAAGAAAGTGATCGTTTCAGACTGCGGGGAGCTAGAGCTACCCGCCCAAAATCAAATGGACCAGATTTTTTATAAACAAAAAGTCACATAAAAAAAGGTTTTTTTTTTTCTCTCTCTTTTTCAACATGGTATCAGAGCAAAGGGAGAACTTAATTCTCTCCCGAAGCTTTCCGACACCTTCAACTTTGGTGGCGCGGCTGGAGCGCCGAATAATAATGCCTGCTTGGGATTCAACTTGAGGTCGCTCGAACAGCTGCTGCCCATCGTCGTTATCCTGCTACTAAACTTCCTGTCCTCTTCCGACTCTGCCATCTGCTCCATCTCCAGGTCGTATCCGTACGTGTACGGGTTCACGACGCAGAGGGGTGGAGTTAACTTCTACGTGAAGAGTACCATGTTTGAGCTGGACTACTCGCCGGGGGCCCAGAAAAGAGTCGCGCTGGAGGAGAGGGTCGAGAGGGACTACGCTTCGATTCTCGCTCAGAACTCCCGACCCTCCGAATAGTCTTTCCGGCTACTTTTTCTCCACCCCAATCCCTGCACGTGCCGTCGGAAGTGTTCTTCTACCTTTCGGGTGCTGCCACGCCACAATCTGAAGTTGTACTAGGGCTCTTTTCAATCTGAAGTAGATATGGCTGCTAAAACTTTCATTTTTTCCTCTATTATATCTGGATCTCCTATGATTACTTCGGAGAAATTAGTTGGCAGTGACAATTATCTTTCCTGGTCAGCTTCTGTTGAACTATGGTTTATGGGTCAAAGATATGAGGATCACCTGGTTACACAGGAGACAGATATCCCTGAGGTTGACCGCGTACAGTGGAGGAAGATAGATGTCCAGTTATGTAGTGTATTGTGGCAATCAGTTGATCCTAAGATTCTTCTTCATCTTCGGGCCTACAAAACTTGTTTTAAATTTTGGACTCAGACCAAAGGATTATACACGAATGATATCCAGCGTCTTTATAAGGTAACTTCTGCTATTGTTCATCTCCGCCAACAGGACTTGGATCTATCTACTTATATTGGCCAGATTGTTTCTCTTAAGGAGGAGTTCTTGATTGTGATGTCTATTATTTTTAATGTTGGGGCTCAACAAACACAGCTTGATAAGTTCTTCATGGTCCTTACTCTTATTGGCCTCCGTCCGGATCTTGAGCATGTCTGCGATTAGATTCTTGGCAGTTCATCAGTTCCGTCCTTGGATGATGTGTTTGCTCGCCTCCTTCGTATCTCGTCCACTCAGACTTTGCCATCTAATAGCACTTCAGATTCTTCTGTGTTAGTTTCTCACACTACCACTCAAGGAGGCCGCAGTGGTAACCTAGGTAGGGGCCAACGTCCTCATTGCACCTATTGCAATAAATTTGGCCACACTCGTGATGGTTGCTATCAGTTACATGGACGGCCTCCTCACACTGCCCATGTGGTCCAGTCCTCTGATTCTCAGCTGCCTCAGCCTCCGAGCTCCTCTGCATCTCAGGCATCTCAGGCTTCTGTTGCCTCTGTTGCCCAGCCTGGTAATTCCTCTACCTGCCTTACCCACACATCTTCTCTTGGACCCTGGATTCTAGATTCTGTAGCTTCTGATCACATATCTGATAATAAGGATATTTTCTCCTCTATTACTACAACCTCTGCTTTACCTACTATTACCTTTGCTAATGGTTCTCAAACTGTGACTAAAGGTATTAGTTTGGCCCTTCCTCTACCTTCTCTACCTCTCACTTCTCTCCTTTATACTCCTAAATGTCCTTTTAATCTTATTTCCATCAGCATAATCACTCGTATTCTTAATTACTCTATTACCTTTTCTGATAAATTTGTGACACTGCAGGACCAGAGTACGAGGAAGATGATTGGCATAGGACGTGAGTCTCAAGGTCTCTATCACCTCACCTCGGATTCATCTCCTGCAGTTTGCATTTTCACTGATGCTCCTCTCCTCATTCACAGTCGTTTGGGCCACCCTAGTCTCTCCAAGTTCCAGAAGATGGTCCCTCGTTTTTCCACTTTGTCGTCGCTTTCGTGTGAATCATGTCAGCTTGGGAAACATACTCGTCTCTCGTTCCCAAAGTATTTGGATAATCGGGCAAAGTCTCCTTTTGAGCTTGTCTACACTGATGTTTGGGGTCCTTGTCGGACTGCGTCTAGAGGTGTCAAACGTGCCGGGCCGGGCCGGCCCGGCACGAGGCACGGCACGGTTCGGCCGTGCCTGGGCCGTCCCGGCACGTTCTTAAACCGTGCTCGGGCCCGTGCTGTGCCCGGGCTAAGAACGACCCGTGCCGTGCTTGGCCCGGCACGGCTCGTGCCTTGGCACTGCACGCCGGCACGGGTCCATCCCATGCCGGTTCATGCAGGCACGCGTGGCACCGGCGACGTGTCACGTGTGCCGAGGTGTGACGTGCGTCGTGAGTCACGAGTCACGTCCGTGTATGCCAAACACGAGTCACGACCGTGTATGCCAAACACGAGTCACGACCGTGTTTGGCAAGGCGTGCCTGAGCGGGCCCGGCACGGTAGCACGACTGTGCTCGTGAAAAATGGGCCGTGCCGTGCTGGGCCGGCCCGTTTGACACCTCTAACTGCGTCTACTTTAGGATTTTAGTATTTTGTCATTTTATTGATAACTATTCTCGATGTACTAGGTTATTTTTAATTAAAAATCGAGCTGAGTTATTCTCTATTTTCCAGAAATTTTATGCTGAAATCTAGACCCAATTCAATATTTCTATTGTGTGTTATACAGTGACAATGCCATGGAATATTTTTCATTCCCCTTTACTTCATTTATGTCTCATTATGGGATTCTTCATCAGTCTTCTTGTGCTCATACTCCTCAACAAAATGAGGTGGTAGCTGAACGTAAGAATCGACATCTTGTTGAGACAGCTCGTACTATCCTCCTTAGTAATGTTCCTCTTCGTTTTTGGGGGGACGCTGTTTTTACCGCTTGTTATTTGATTAATCGTATGCCCTCCTCTGTTTTACATGATCAGATTCCTCATTCCCTTCTCTTCCCTGACCAATTACTTTATTTTCTTCATCCTCATGTCTTTGGTTGTACTTGTTTTGTTCATATTCTCACTTCTGGACAGGACAAGCTTTCAGCCAAAGCTATGAAGTGTCTCTTCTTGAGATATTTCAGACTTCAGAAGGGTTATCGTTGTTATTCTCTTGAGACTCATCGCTACTTTATCTCCGCTGATGTTACTTTCTTTGAGGACTCACCATTCTTTTCCATCACTTCTGAGTCTCTTCATGTTTCTGTAGTCTTGCCCATTCCCATTGTCTCTTCACCTGATGTTGTGCCTCCTCGATCACTTCAGGTTTATTATCGTCGCTCTCGTGTCGATGCTCCTCTCCCGTTTGCTGAGGCACCTGCTGACTCACTTCCTATCCCTTCGGCTTCTCCTGCCCCGGCTCCACCCTCTCATGATGACTTACCCATTGCTACTCGGAAAGATAATCACTCTACTCATAATCCTCATCCTATTTACAATTTTTTGAGTTATCATCGATTATCTTCACCCTATTCTACTTTTGTCTCTGCTATATCATCTGTTTCTCTTCCAAAAAGCACCCATGAAGCTCTTTCCCATCCAGGCTGGCGACATGTAATGGTGGATGAAATGGCTGCTCTACACTCTAATGACACTTGGGATCTTGTTGTTTTACCCTCTGGTAAATCTACAGTTGGTTGTCGTTGGGTCTATGCAATTAAGGTTGGTCCTGATGGTCAGATTGATCGCCTTAAGGCCCGCTTAGTTGCTAAAGGCTATACTCAGATTTATGGTTCTGATTATGCTGACACATTCTCCCATGTTACCAAGATTGATTCTGTTCGTCTGCTTCTCTCCATGGCTGCTATGTGTCCTTGGTCTCTTTATCAGTTAGATATTAAAAATACCTTCCTTCATGGTGATCTTGCCGAGGAAGTTTATATGGAGCAACCTCCTGGTTTTGTTGCTCAGGGGGAGTCTGGTTTAGTGTGCAAGTTACGACGTTCTCTATATGGCTTGAAACAATCTCCTCGAGCATGGTTTGGTCGTTTTAGTTCTGTTGTTCAAGAGTTTGTCATGATTCGCAGTACAACCGACCATTCAGTTTTCTATCATCATAACTCATTGGGGCAGTGTATTTATTTGGTTGTTTATGTGGATGACTGTCATTACAGGCAGTGATCAGGATGATAATCAGAAACTAAAACATCTTTTTATCCACTTTCAGACTAAATATTTGGGGAAACTCAAGTATTTCTTGGGAATTGAGATACCTCAAGTATTCAGAATAATTTCACGTAGCATCTTACTTTTTGATTCAATTCAAGTAAATTCAACAAGCTAAGATAAATCTCTAGCTAACAACAAGATATAAAAGAATAATTTTTAAAGATATTTTATTTATATTCATTTGATGATAATCATTTCATCTTTAAAAGTTGGATCATGAGCAAGTCAATTTTTTCATCTAGATTTGATATTAAGCCCCACATATTGAGATATTCCATGAGAGAGAATTTCACATTGATTTTCTTTATTGATAGAAGAAATTGTGTAAAGGAAGATGAACACACTTGAGATAATTTCACATAGGGAGAAATAAGAGATTTCTCTTGTAATATTCATTTTGTTGGAAGATCGAGCACACTATAGATAATTGTTCGGTGTTGCACACCAAGTACCTATGACTTATTTTTTTAGAATATTGACTGTGGGTCAAACTTATATGTGTTGAACAGGTTATGTTGTACTAGCATGACTCATTTTTTGGTGGCCTAGTCAGGCCACCGTGTAGTGTCGAGCATGGCTGGGTAAGGTAGTTGTACCGTGTCGGGCATGACACGACTTGATTAATGCTGGCAAGACACAACCATTGATTGGCTTGGTTCTAGGTAGATTCGGGTTGGGTCATGCCGAGCCGTGCTAAGTCATGGTGGGTTGTGCCCAGCTGATGTCCGCTGCCAACTTGGTCAACCATCGATTGATCACCTGCTTATGATTTTAATTTTTAAATATTAATTTTGTAAATTACAAATTTTAAGTTATTCATTATGAGTCATTGTTATAACATTATTTCACAATTCACATAAATAATAAGTCATAATAGAATAAAATCATTAACAAAAATTTTAATAAAGAAAAAAAAAATAATCATTAATCCAACTAAAAATAAAATAACATAAGTACACATCATAGTAATCGTTAATCATAATTCAGTTCAATCCTAATACTAATTGTTGTAAGTATTTAATTGAGTATCATGCATAAGCCTCTAATGGTATCACTAGTGATGGGCAAAACATCTTCAAAGTCACATGAGTCATTATTTGCTAGTAACTTCTTTGCTTTTGTTCCAGCCCAATCTTGGATTCTCAATTTTTAATTCTCCCAAACTTTCATGCAAGCTAGTATCTCGATGATATCTCTACATAGCCTCAATCTCCTATTTAAAATGATATTAATTGTAACTGAAAAAGTAGACTCCGATGCTATGCTCGACACTAGAGGAGTCAGTAGTTCCCGTGCTATTTTAGACAGTACAAGATAAGTGAACTCATATGATTTTTATTATTATAAAATATTAATATTATTATTATTGTCATGTGATAAGATTGAACAGTAATTAGTATCAAAATATTGAGACAACTTGCATGTGATTTCTAATCATAGAATTGTCCTCAACACTTTTTTTAAGTCAGGTATCACCTTCACACTTAGAAGTTTTCCTCACCAAATCCTTGAGCCATACACCTACATCCCATTTGTTTGTCAAATCAGCATGTAATGTGAAAAATAAATTCACACAAAATTTATCTAAATGCCTCATTAACCTGCACAGAAAGCAAAAAATGCCAAGTCTCTCATATTTGAAGTTCACAATCGAATAATCCCAATTTGGTAGTCGAACTTTCTTTCATTTTTTTAATGGAACCCGAACATCGATAAGAACTTTAAGACACGTATAATTTTTCCAAACGCTTGCATTATTATTTGCATTGTTGTCCATAAATTGACCCACACAATTATCAAGTTGTGTTCTAATTGACAGTGATGAAAAAACTGGACCGGACTTAACGGTCCAACTGGTTTGGCCGTCAACTGGTCCCAAGACTGGTGTGGTTCATGCAGTTGTGCTGTTAGGCAAATTGGCAGGGCATGAACTGCTTGAACCAGTGGTTCAGCTTGTGAACCATCCAAACATGATGGATGGATGTGTCATTTTGCAGCCGTCATTTCATTTGTAAGGAAGAATAAAAACATGGAAGAGCATCCATCTTTGTGTTCAATTTTATTTTGAAAATATTCGATGGCTGATGCATCCATCTTATCTGCAATAAAATGATGGATGCAGTCTAACACAATCGCCATTTTAATTTTTAATAATTTTATAATTTTATAATGTGTGTCTGTGTGTGTGTGTGTGTGTGTGTGTAAAATATCTCAAGATCGTCCTTCCCTAACATTAATGAATACCAAAGTGCTATATAGTTTGCAATTTATATTTAACATTTTAATTTGTATCTTATCATTTTTTTTTCTTGAACTAGAATTAGGTAATTAGATTTGATGATTTATAATTATATTTTTTTAATCTTATTAGTTACTCATTAGTGAAAGGTACAAGTTTAAATGTTCATATTGGTTAATATAATATTAATAAATGATATTGAACTTACAAAAAATCAAAAATTATTTTTTTTTTCAATATAAAATTAAAAATCTTTTGATTTCATAGTTTTAACTTTTTGTAGATGATGAATATGATGACATCATTGATGTAAAAGGTTTTGATTTAGAGAATTTAGTTTTTTATTTTTTCAATTTAAATTATATCTTCATTTTCAAAATGAATGAAAAAGTTTATTTTACTTTAAAGTTTTATATTTTATTTTTATTATTTTTATGACTTACATTTTAATTATTAGTATTGTTGATGATAATTGTATTATGGTATATAAATATTATGTGTATGATTGATTGTTAGTTTATTGTTCATGTTATTTGTTATTTGTTTTTATAAGTAACAAAATTTAGGATAAGTTGAATAAAATAAAATAAAGATGTATTTTCAAAATTTATAAAGAATTTATATATTTTTTATAAAAAATATTTTTTTATTTTTAATAATATATATATATATATATATATGACATCATTTGTTTGAAAACGGTTTGATTGCTGACTTGCTTGGTGACCCGTAAACCAGTAACTTTTTCAATTTGTTCATCAGTCTAGTTTTTTCATCTATTCTAATAGAAGCAGACATAAATATCATTCGTAGGACATGAACCTGTAACTAAAATGGGACATGAAACAATGACAGCGATGTGCATTCCTTGATGTAATTGATGAGAATCAAGAGATGACCATCAAAATTATTGAGGTGGTAAGGTATATCACCTGAAAGGAGGATTTGTTGTGATGAGGTTTACTTTGATTTTGTAGTTGAGTTTTATGATAGTTTTTCTTTGGTGATCAAAATTTTTTCATATTTGTATTTATTTCTCATATAACTTTTCACAATTGGATGATATATTGGTTGGATGCTATGTTGCACGGATACGCCTAGGAACTGTCGTGTCCACGTGTTGGACACGTGGACACGGGGACACGAGGCGGACATGCGTTGGATACGTGTCCGATACGCCACGTGGCGTATCGGACACAAATCCATACGCGATACGCCACGTGGCATATCGGATACGCGTCGGAGACATATCCGACGTGTTTTTCGGAAATTGTCGTCGTTAACAACATACGCGTCATTTACCTACAGATACGTCGTTTACCAACCGACGCGTTTTTACATTTCTAACGCATCGAAAATACACTATATATTAATGATTACTCCTACATCTTCAACAAATTGAGGAGCACACCGCCGACAGTGAGTTACCGATAAGTCGATTGCGGGAAATAGTTGTCAATTGTCATTGGGTCAAACGGGGAGGGGGGGAGCACACCGCCGAGGCGCCGACAGTACCTAAGGTAACATAATTCTATAAAGAGTAGGGGGGGTTTTGGAATCTGTATCAGGAGGGGGGAGAGTTCGAAAATTGAAACTGTAAAGGGAGGGTGGGGGGGTTAGGGAGGGGGCGAAAAGGTTTGGGAGGGGGGAGGGTGTTAGAGTGTTTAAATTTTTTTTACATTATTTTAAAATACAGAATTTTAAATTATTTTAAAATACAGTATTTTAAATTATTTTAAAATACCTAATTTTTATAATTAATAATTTTTATTTTTAATTTTATTTTTTTTATCATGACGTATCCTAGCCGTATTCGTATCCTAGTTTTTTAGAATTTACCGTGTCCCCGTATTCTGCCGTGTCGTATTCCCGTGTCCGTATTCGTATCCGTGCAACATAGGTTGGATGTGAATAATATTTTTTTAACAGTGATTTTGAGATACTTAGATCTGATTTGTAAATTATGAGAGATTTTTACATCATTAAATTGTATGAGAGTTTGGTTTGTCAATATTTTAGTCATGGTTATATCATTTGGGTTACATGTGTGTATTATAGATTATTATTTATTTTTCTGGAGAAATTCAGATTTTATATTTATTTTGTTATTCATATATGTAAATAATATTTTGATAATGAGAGATGAACTATGAATCATCTAACTAAAAAAATATATTCAATCATAATTTAGATGAAATACTTTAAGAGATTTAAAAAATGTCTTGTGGTTGAGATATCATATGATCATTTAATGTATTGGTTTGTCAAAGAGAAAGATTGCTCAACCCTATAGAATACGAGTTTAATCTCTAGGGATGTTGGATGAGTGTCATATGGTGTATTTATCAAATGCCCTATTCATAATGATGGAATAAGAGCCTTACTAGGCTTTGATATTAAGACTCTAAGACCTATATATGAGATATGCTTTGGATATTTTTTCATAAATTAATCTTTTATGTCATATTTCATATAATATATATTTTAGATTAAGATAATCAAGTCTCATTATTTTTTTCTCTTCTTGCGGATACTTATATCTATTGTTCTATGAGATACTCATACTTAGTTTCTCCTAGCTCACATATTCAGGGGATGTCCTGCTACCCTCCTCCTCCATACTAGTTATGTTGGTAGTATCAAGTGCATTAATTAGGTTAGTTGTTACTCTATGAGAAATAACAAATGGATAAGTGAATGATTTTATCACTTTAGTGTCTAATAGTGTATCTTTTTGAATTGAGTCTTTAAAAAGGATATATCATCAAAGAATGTCATATTCACATTCCTAATAATTTGTATAGCCTTTGATTAATACATATATATTTTTCAAGAACAATAGAGATAGATAATCAACAAAAAAATAAATAAAAAAATTTTGGTTCTCTTTTACATACAAAAGCTAATAAGAAATGCAATATGAAATGACAGGAAAATAATATTTGACTAATTAGGAAGTTAATAGCTAATATTATTTCTTATTAAGAATATTTATGAATACTTCTTTGTTGTATGAGTGTCCTAATAATCTTAATTAATTATTAATTCTTGATTTTAATTTATTATAGTTTTCAATTTTTAATTTGTTAATTTTTTATATTGTTTTATTTTTTTACTAATAGGAATATCTAAATGTGAGATATCTTAATTAATTGACCAATTATATAAGGGAAACACTTGTACGTTTTGTATCATTGAATTTTCTATTTGGAGTTTGAAGATTTTATGAGTTGATTTTTTACATCATATAAGAGTCCAACTCTAGGTAGGGGAATCATACCCTAAGCTTTGCTAGAGAGAGAGAGAGGAATGCATTGTATATGTGTGTGCACTCGTGTGACAATGCACCTATGTGCACTTTAGGTGCACAACATGCAGAAAAACCACACAGGCATTCCCACATCCAAGGAAGCACGGACACGGCTTCCTACAGCCGTGTCCACGTGTCTGACACGTGGACACGGCACGAATACGTGTCTGATACGCCACGTGGCGTATCGGATGGTTGCGTTGGCGCTGTATCCACGTCTATAGTGCCCGACGTCCGACGACGTCGGTGGCCAGCGTTGGCCACTGGCAGGGGGCGGGCGCGATTTGAGGGGAGAGGAAGGGGCGGTGCGATTTGAGGGAAGAGGAAGGGGCGGCACGATTTGTGGGGAGAGGTAGGGGCGGCGCGATTTGAGGGGAGAGGTAGGGGCGGGCGGGTGTGTTCGAGGGGAGAGGCAGGGGCGGGCGAGCGTGATTGAGGGGAGAGGGGCGGGCGGGCGTGATTCAGGGGAAATACAGGGTCGAGCGGGCGTGATTGAGAGGAGAGGCAGGGGTGGGCGGGCGTGCTAAAGGGGAGAGGCATGGGCATAAAATAAAATATTCTTATAAAATAAAATAAAAAAAATATATTTTTATATAATATAATTTATAAAATATTATTTTATAAAATAAAATAAATATAAATATTATAAAATAAAATAAAATAAAATATTTTTATTTTATAAAATAAATAATATATATTTATTATATATAATAAAATATTTTAATTTAATTTAATTTAATAAATTTTATAAAATACTTAATATTTATAATTTATAATTTTTATTTTTATTTTTATCTTTTTATTATGTCTTATCCTAGCCGTATCCGTATCCTAGTTTTTTAAAATTTACCTTGTCCTCATATCCTGCCGTGTCGTATCCCCGTGTCCGTGTCCGTGTCCGTGCTTCTTAGCCCACATCATTGTGTAGAAAACCTCATTGTGTAGAAAATTACACATAAAACTGTGTATTAGGCATGTCAAACCGTAGGTGTGCCCAAACCACGTAATAGATGCAGAATTCCATATAGTAGATGTGTACTGCATCCCCAGTGGAAGCACACCATGCTCACAACAATGCTATTAAAGTGTAATTTTCATTTCCATTATTTGTTGATTAATTTATTTCACAGCAATGCTATTAATGTGTACTGCATTATTATTATTATTTTTTGATTAGTTTATTTCATTGTTCAATGTACTACTTTTCATTTCCATTACACATTCACATCAATGCTATTAAAGTGTTTGTGGAAGCAAAAATCACGCGTCACAGTGACACCACTTTCAGAACATTTGCGGCATCACCGCAGGCATCAAATTGTAATTCACATTATTGGTGACACCACTGCAGGCATCAAATTCCAATGCACATTATTGGCGACACTCGCCTATGGTGAACCACTATGTCAACCATCTTGCACCACTCACTATGCGCCACTACCTCTCTCCGATGCAATGTTAATAGCAGAATTCGTAGGGGTTTGGTAATTATCAAGGAGAGGAGAGAGGAGAAACATATTTCTATTTTTTTCTCATTAATTAAAAAACTGAAAATCACAACATATATACTCATGTTAGGGCATCCCATTTGTTGAGTGATTTCATATTGATGAAAATAAAAAGAGAAAAAAGTAAACTGACACAATATTAAATCTCAATAATTATAAATTTCAATTTGATAGTTGGCATTAAAGAGGAAAGATCGTCATTCATCCATAAAAAAAGGAAAATCTATCTCAAACAGTCCTACTAATGAATAAGAGCAAAATATCACTTCATTATATATTATTGTATTTTGCTAAAAGAGCAAGAGAAAAGAATTAGAAAATGGGCATGAAATGGTGGTTATTAAAAATTGGAAAATTTTTAAAATATTTAAAATTTTTAAAAGAGGGATCTGACATGGTTCCTTTTTAAAAATTGTCCTACTTTGATCATAAAATATGACAGAAGTCTCTTTCGACTTTCCTGTACCAAGCAACTTTTATTTTTTGCTTGTTTTATTAACATAGCTATGGAAATCATTTACAGGTTCCTTGCCAGATTCAATCTAGTTTAGGAACCAGAGCATTTGCAAGTGCATATACCGTACCTCCAGCAGGGCAGAAAGCATATCACCCAACTCCAGCCCCGGTATCCTCTGTCTCTCCTGTGATATCAGGTTGTCATCATCCAAGATCATGGACACAGTAAAACAATTTTACTCATTGTTTTGCAATTCTGTTGAAGACTGAAATTTTCCATTTTATTCTTATGTGCAACAAACTCCACTTTGTGTATTGCAATGATAAAAAGAAATTAATTGTTGCTTACGTATAGTAGATGGTCTCTCTTTTTTACGCATTTGTGATAATTAGTCTTTGCTTTTTTCTACCTTCTATTGGATGATATTGCCAAACAATACATAATAAGATAGTGAATGATTTAAGAAAAATTATGTTTTAATACATTAATCAGAAGAAAATTAGGAAAAATAAACCCAATTTTTTATTTTTCATTTATAGTATATTATTTTTAATGGAGAATAAACCCCAATAGTATGAGAAATAGTAATGCAACCATACTTATTATTAAAAAAGAAAAAAAGCTAACCTATAAATTAAAAATAAAAATGATTAGGTTATCTTATATGTTGATTGTTTCTATCATAAAAGTAAAATATTTAAAAAATAAGTAAAAATTCTTAATACTTAATTTTAAGCTAGTGTGTAAATATCTAAAATGTAATCTTAATATTTTGAACTTTTGATGATACCACTCGACATGTAAATTATCTCAATTTTTTTTCCATTATATAAGGGTATTTGATAAATGAATTTTAGAAATTATTATATATTTTTATATTTTTAATATTTTTGTATTAACATCATATTGAAGCAAGTTAAAATATATATTTTTCTTGCAAAAGTAGCAGTAGCAGGCAAGCGAAGTGGTGATAGTAGTCGCATGTGATGGTGGTAGCAGTGGTGTGCATGGTGGTGGCAGCAGACATGCTTGGTGGCATGTGGTGACTCATGGTGGTGAGCAGAGGTTTTTGGCATGTAACTCTAATAGTGCACACTGGTGGTGTGTAGCTGCTCACAGTGACAATTTGGGCAGAAATCCTTATTATAGTTTCAGTAGAATTGTAAAAAAATAAAAGTTAGGCATTTTAAAATTTTTTATAATTTAGTGTAATTTTATTATGTTAAGAGGAATCATAATATTATGGTATAATATGGAGAGATTATTGTAGAATGTTGAACCACATAATATTATATTATTGGATATTATATCCAGAGAGGAAGTCAAAAGATTTATACAATATTGAGAGAGATGTCGATTACAAGAGGCATTTAAGGGTTCTCACAAAGTTTATTTACTGTGAAACTACTCAATTGAGAAAATGATTAAAACATTTATCTTTAAGATTATATTATATATTTTTACTCTTTTAGATATTATTAGTTAATTTATTTTTACATTCATTGTAGACTCTTATTTTATTAATTAATAAGTTACTCATATTATTAGCAATTATTTTATTTTTATTATATTGTTTTTTTTGTTTATAAAATATTATTGTAGTCAATAATAAATATAAGCTATTTAATATGATAATATTTAGTTTGAATTTTTGTTATTTTTTTATCTTGTTTATTCTTAATTATCATATTAGTTTATATGTGATTTGTCTTTTTAAATAATTCAATTTTTATTTTATTTTTATTTTTATTTATTTGTAAAATTAGAAGATTATGAAAGAAACTTTATTTGAGATTGAGTATTATGAATTATATATTCTCTCTTCGTTTGTAAAATATCATTTTAAATATGAGTATGTTAGATTCTTACTTGTGTATTTTTAACTTGATCATCTTTTATCGGTGATTTTAAATCTTTTATCATAGTTGTAAGAATATTTTCATCCTATAATATGAGATGCGTCAGAGATGAAACAAGATAATGATTTAAGTATATAATCAATTTTATTGATGATTATACGAGATATATATGAATATATATCTTTGTCGAGATAAATCATTTATTTTTTTATATTTCAGTTACTTTTATAAAATGATAAAGAATCAATTTAATAAAAATATGAAACAATTAAAAATTAATAATATATTAATATATTTGTCAGATCGATTTAGCTCTTATCATATGAACCATAAAATTATATATTAGAGTTTTTTCTGTTGACACGCCTCAATAAAATAAAATTATTGAAAATAAAAATAATCTAATTGAGATAATTCAAACATTTCTAATTAGAAAGAAAGTTCTAAGACTCTTATGAGATGTAAATTTAATTGTAATTTACTTTTTTAACTGGATATTTTTTTTTATATATTTTCTCAACATATACTTTGTATGCTCTATATCTTGAAGATAATCTATTTAGCTTATCTTAGTAATTTTGAATTGACTTGTTTTGTCATCGATCAAACTCTATGGTGAGACAAGTTGATATCCAAGTCACCAAGATATTTCTTTCTTAAATATATATGAATATATATTTAATTTTGTTATTCAATATTTTTGATTGTATTTTTTAATTATACTCATATGATATCTTTAGTTTAGTTGAATATAAATTATTTATTTTAATTATTGATTTAATTTATTTAAATTTATAATGGATTATATTTTTTAAATTTTATTATTTGATATTTAATATTTTTAATAAATAGAAATTTAAAATTTTTATATATTTTAATTTGCCCTTTTGGCTGCCCATAATTGACATAACCTAATATTGACCTAGCATGACCCAACATGGAAGTGCTCGATTGCTAGCCAATTTATTGGGTCATGCTGGGCTGAGTCATAATGATTTTGTACAAGGCACGAGAACTCATTCCATGCAATGTCGAGCATAGCATCACCTGTCTGTTATAGTCCAAGATTCTAAAGGTAGCTAGTGTGTGAAAAAGGTGAAGTAAATAATAATTTTCTCATGCTCTTTATGCTCCTATTTTAATTTTTTCAATTGAGAAATCACATCATATATATGTATAGTTTGAGATTATTGTATGAGTATTGCAAGATAAGATCTCATAATATCATGCATGTCATGCAAGATGTGAAAACTATTGATAATCCTATCTCAATAGATCGTCATAAAATAATTAGTAATCTAGATTGCTATGATATTATAGTTTTATTATTATTATTATTTATGTATTTTTGATTAGAGTAACTTATTTGTTGGTTATCTTAATTATCTTTAATTATTATATAAAAATATTTAATGTATGAGTTTTATTTGTCTTGTTTATACTTATTTTAGTATTGATTTGTAGCATGGTGCTAAAACAAATCTAGGAAAAAAAATCCAATTCTAGGTTTATGGACAGAGGTGTATGCTTGTAAATTGGTAGCAGACATGTGTAATATTGGTAGCAAATGCATTTGTGATGGTGTTAGAAGGGTGTGCACATTTGTAACAGTAGAGGCATTCATGGTGGTGATATTAGGTATGTATGGTGATGACAACAAAAGTGGTTGATTGCTGGTAGCAGACATGCATATTTGAGGGACAATAGACATGAATTTGTGGTGGTTGTGCGAGATGGTATTTTTGAGTTGAAATCCTATTTGTGTGCAATGGTGGTGTGAGGTGGACAATCATATTTTTGATAGGGTGTCAAACAGGCAATGTCGTGTTGACATGATCAATTTTTTTATGCTTGTCCAGACTACTGTGTTGTTCCATCTTGGTCTGAAAATAGTCATCCTGGCATAATCCATTGACACATGTTTTGGTCGGGTCATCCTGGGTCATGCCAAGCAGAGTTAGGCTTGTCCAGACTAGCCCGATTCATTCCAGGCAAGTCTGGATTCACTCCAGGCTAGCTTGTTTGGCTAGTTGGGCAGAAACCAGCCTGCATGGGCTGTCGTGCCAATTTGTGCCATGCTGTGCTTTTTGTGCCAAAATCTTTGGCCTGATATGGCTTAGCCGTGCTGCCTTTTGTGGCCTATCATAGGGCCTTATACTGTGGCATGGCTTTGCAGGGCCATGCTGGGCCTGAAGTGGGCTATGCTGGTTCGGGTCTGTTTGGGATAACAAGAACTTTTTTTTTTTGCCTATAGTAGGGATTAGGCCATTGGATTTTTCTTTTAAATTTCAATATAAATTCAAATTCTAAATCGTAATTTCAAAATTTAAATAATATTTTGACATTTTCTTTGTCTTAAATAAAAATTAAAAATTTTATTTAATTTCAAAAAATTTTTAATTAAACAAATACATAATATAAATAATACATTAATTAATCTGAAAAAAATTAATAAAACTTAAAATGATAATAATTATAATTTATTATTTAATGCATCAATAATATATAAATCATAATAAAAAACATCAAAAATAAACAAACACTATCATTATAACATAATATCAATATCACATAAATCAATAATCAATAATTATTAATCAATGTTAGCGGTATGATACTGCGGATGAAGATGTAAATCATCATTATCATAAATATATATGTAGATGTCATCAATTTTATTATCAATATTCTTGATCTCCACTTTTTATGAACTATCATCTATCAATAACTTTTCCATCTTATTTTGATTATTTTCTTTTGAATCTTCTCAATTCTTTATGTATATATGTGTCTTTATAAATATTTGGTCATAATTTTAATCTCATATCTAAAATGATATTGGCTGTAACAAAAAAATAGATTTCGATAATACGCTAGATACTAGAGGGGTTAATAGATTACATACTATCTTTGATAGTATGAAATAAGTTGATTTGTTTGATTTTTATCATGATAAAATATTTAAATTCTTATTATCATCATGTAATAGGATGAAGTAGTAATTGATATCTAAGTACCGAGATATTTGCTCCTATTCGAGGGACTATCTTATTGTTTGTTATTGACTAATTGAATAGAAAAGTAATCATATTTGAATATAGTATTCATATTCATACTCGGGGCATGATTACAATTATCATTCCTAGTATCGTAATATAAAAATAAGCCTATTAAGTATTTGTAATAAATATTTCAGGCTGGTGTACATGGTTTATGCATGTCAATATACAAGTTGAGATATTTTTTATCCCTTTTACTTTAATTCTATGATAGATATATCATATATGCAACTAAATAATATAGAATTGAAATAAAAGACTAGTATTTTAAATATTTGATTTCTATCTCAATATTAATAACACTAAATGAATGGTGCCCCTTTATACTTGCTAAATACACTATTACTGTTGCATATGTATCTAAGTACAATGCAAGTGATGATAGTTTACACAGATGAAAACATATATCATAAAAAATCTTCAATCATTTTATAAATAAAATTTCTATATCACAGTTTGAATTATCAATAATAATCTCGTTAATCTCGCTATCGATGTAATTATATATTATATGTTGGTAGCCAATACAAGACACCAACATAAGATAGATATAATTTCAATAGTTTCTCATATCTATTTAAAATTTCCTTTTTTAATTCCGCAGACAAATATCAGCTGTTAAAATTTTGTTGTCTGCTAGACATACAAATATATTTTAATTAATTTTTTATTTTTTTTAATATGGGAGAAATAATTTTTATTTCTGCTTGTGCTATGAAATTCCATGCGACATATGTACATAATATGAAAAATCTTATATAATAATCTTTTTATAATTATTTTAATAAATATACTAATAGTTACTTTATTGTTAGAAATATTATTGAAAATGATAATAAATATTTTATTTTGTATTTTATATTTTCTAAAGATCTGAATCATATACTTATATGTCATGGAACTATCACGAGGCTAAAAAATCATATGAAATTCTAAATTTTTTTTATTACATTTTTATTTAGAGTCAATATAGTGGTCAGTTAGATATACAAATGATTTATCATCGCAATTAGTTCATGTATCGTACGTCACATACATAACTCTGTTAAATTTTTTAAATTTGTTAATTATTAATTATTTTTTTAACTAATAATATTCTATTATATTATTCCTATATGTGAATATAAGAATCCTATGATAAGTAAGCTAGACATATGTTTGCATAATATTGACTATTTTAAAATTTTTTAAAAATTTAATTGGGACATCCATGAGCGTATTCAGTTTGACAATGTCTTTCATCCCAAATTATTGTAGTATATGAAAAGTGTCAATGAAGCTAAACTTGACCCAGCTTCAAAGGTCATACTATTCAGTTAGATTTTTCTCAAATTTAATGTTATGTATTTTTTGGTGGATTAATTGGCATATATTTTTAGGTGTTTAGTTCAACACTAACTCTTACATAGAGGTGTCAATAGGGCCGGCCCGGCCCTGCCCGGCACGAGGCACGGCACGGAAAAATTCTGTGCCCGTGCCGTGCCCGTGCCTGTGCCCGTGCCCGTGCCTGTGCCCGTGCCCGTGCCTTGCCCGTGCCGTGCCCGTGCCGTGCCCGTGCCCGTGCCGTGCCGTGCCCGGGTTTAGCACGAGTCGTGCCGTGCCGTGCCTGGCCCGACACGGTTCAGCCCGGGCACAACAAACCGGCACGGGTTTATCCCGTGCCGGGTGTCCCGTGAGCCCGACCCCATGATGCCCCTCCTGCAAAAAAAGACCGCGGGTCGGGTCTGATTCGACCCGACCCGCGGTCCCCCGTATCCCGAACCGCTCGGGCAAGAATGCCCGAGAGGGCAAGGCACGGCACGGCTCGCCGTGCCAGGCCCGGTTTTTTTAAACCGGGCCGGGCACGGCGATGTACAGTAACCATGCCGTTCCCGGCCCAACACGGAAGCACGATCGTGCCTTAAAATAATGGGCAGGGCCAGCCCGTCCCGTTCCGGCCCGTTTGACACATCTACTCTTACATGTATATATCTTTTTATAATGTATATGTTATCTCGATTATTCATCGATATATTTAGAATTTTTAATCTTTATTATTTTAAAGTGTATTTATATTACTAATATAGTTTTTTGTCTTTTTAAGTATCAAATGAGTTTGAGTTGATATATTTGGAGAAAACTTAGTTTTAGACTCGAATTTTTTGGTCAAAGTATCATTGTAATTTATATTTACATCAATATCGTATTCATTATCGTTAAATTCATTATGTGATATTTTTTTAACTATTTATATTTTTTAAATAAATTATAAAAATAAAAGAAAAAAATTCAAACAAATAAATAACAAAAAAATTAGTATCATATAGAGGTGTCAAAAGGGTCGGCCCAGCACGGCACGACCCGTTTTTCACGAGCACGGTCGTGCTACCGTGCCGTGCCGTTAGATTTAGGAGGGCACGCCTTGCCAAACACGGTCGTGACTCGTGAGTCACGACTCACGTCACGCCTCGGCACACGTGACACGCCGCCAGTGCCACGCGTGCCTGCGTGAACCGGCACGGGATGGACCCGTGCCGGCGTGCCGTGCCAAGGCACGAGCCGTGCCGGGCCAGGCACGGCACGGCTCTTTCCAGGCACGGCACGGCACGGGTCGTTCTTAACCCGGGCACGGCACGGGCCCGGGCACGGTTTAAGAACGTGCCGGGCCGGCCCGGCACGTTTGACACCTCTAGTATCATATCACAGACTGTTTAGTTGTAAATTTTAACCTCGAGATAAGTATGCAAGCTAAAACGTTGTAGTTACATAGGCCCACCCACACCGTAGTATATCCTGTATGCACCAACGTATGCCTAGATCATAAATCAAATAATATATATATTATTTTTATTTTAAGGGAGTGACTAATAATAGTCATAAGTGTGAGAGATTGAAAAAGTCAGAAAGGGAGAAAAAATTTAGAATAAAAATTTTAAATTTATTATACTCTATTTATAGAGAAAAATAATTCAAAAGTATTAAAAAATAATATTTTTTTATTTTTTTTATTTCTTTTTAAATTTATTATTAATCAAAACTATGATAGTCATTGGATTCTAGTCACAGTATCCATTGGAATCAATTTGATGATTATTGTAATATTATTAAAGGTATCAAATGGGACGTGCTGGGTCGGCCTGGCTTGTTTTTAGCCGGCCCAACCGTGCTTTCATGCCGGGCGAGGCACGGTTACTATGCCGTGCCTGGCCCGAAGCAGTTATGTAGAGTTCAACTTGGTACAAGCCTGTGGCACGAATTCGCCAGGTTTTGCCCAATCAGGCCAAACCTCTAATTAAAACAAAAATTAGGGTTTTGGCATGCGTCGTAACGTCGTCGCCTCGTGGAACTATGCACCATAGCGTCGCCGTGCAGCTGAATCCCTAATTTAAAAAAATTAGGGTTTCGACGTGTGCCGTTGTGCCGCCGCACGGCCGAAACTCTAATTTTTAAAAAAAATTAGGGTTTCTCGGCTTGTGCCGAGGTACCGGGCCATGGTACCATGCTGGCCAGTCACGGCACGAGGCCCGGTTGGCCTCGACACGACATTACATGGTTGGTGCCGTGGACAGGCACGACATGGCTACGGGAAATTCTCGTGCCGTGCCGGCCCAGACACTACCAAATCGTGCCGTGCCGGTTCGGGCAGGCTCATCCTGGTTGACACCTCTAAATATTATATATAATATATTTTTTTACTATATTGTCAGCCTCTCATTGTCATTGTTGGAGCCCATTGCATGAAAATGCAACGGGTAGGAAAAGGGAGGTGTGATCTGCCAATTACTATTTATTATCAGACAAGTAAGTGATATTTGATTTATGTTAGATTTTTTTTTTCTGAAAAAATATACTTTGTTAGACAGTAACCTGATTAGACTAAACCTATGACCAGTGAGTTGACCATGGCCGGTCCTGGGTCACCAAGCTAGTGGACCAAGCCCCTTGGCCAGCATGCGGATCATGATTGACCCCCCAACATGATTCATGACTAGCATTAGCCCAACATGATATAAGCTATGTCACAAGCTGGCATGATCCAAGACTAGGTATGACTTGTCATGCTGTGTCTGGGCTATTGATCCGTTTGATATCTCTAATTTTGAGTAGAAATTTTAACTAGGGTTTTAATATAATTAAAAAAAATAGTTATTATGATTTACAAGAAATCATAATTGGTTGTAATTTTTTATTTTTTGAAGGAATTACCATTTTATAATATAATATGGAGAGAAATTTTTATAACATAGTTATTGAAGAACCTCAGTTTAGCATATTTATTATCGGAGAATAAACCACATTAAAGATAACTTTTAGATATTATATCTCGATAGGATGTTAGAAGCTTTACACAATATTGTGAAATATATTATAATTATCGGAGTTATCTAGAAATTCTCACATAGTTTATCTATCATGATATACTTATTTTTTAAAAAATTATAAAAATATTTTTTTCAAGATATCAACAAATTTTTTTTCTTTCAAATATTTTTAGTTGTTTACTCATGTATTCACCTCAAACTCCTAACTTATCGATAAAGAAGTTAATATTTATATTATCTTTAATCATATTCTATTTATGATATTTTTTTAATTCTAAAAATATTATTGTATCTAGTGATGAATATTCGAAAGTCATTGGATGTGATAGTGTTTGACTTGAATTTTGTTACTGCATTACATATTATTTATTCTCAATTGTCTTGTTAGTTTATTTTCTATGAGTTATTTTTTAGATAACTTAAGTCTTATTTTATTTTTTTTTCTACTGATGTTTGTTTGTCGAATTGAAAGATTCTAAGGTGGACTTGCATACGTAATTGAGCATGGTGGATCGTTTTTATTCTTTTCGATGATAAATTTTTTTTCTATATATTTCAATATTTTACAAACTTTGAATATATTAGGTTTTTAATTTGTGTATTTCCAGCTTGATTATTCATTACCAGTTTAATTGAAAATATTTTACCATAATTTCGAGGATATTTTATCCATAGAGTATAAGGTATGTCAACTATGAAAATTATATATAGTCTGACTTGAGTAAAAACTCATTTAATAAAAATGTGACTAGATACATAGAGATTTAAGTATATAATTAATTTGCTTGATAGTTATTCGAGATATACATAGAGACAAAAAATAAAAAATTTTAATTTTTCTAAAAATTTAATTATAGATACTAGATTTGTTGGAAGAGGAGAGTAAAGAAAATATGTCTCATTCTTTGAAATATGGAGGAGGGCGTATATATTGATCTCAGATTCAGTGGAAGTGAAAATAATGAAGAAAATATATTTCTAGAATATTATGGAACCTCATAGGGTATAATATAAGCTTCAATACTATCATATAAGTTAGTAAAACATTAATTAAACAAGTTTTACTATATGTAGCTTAAAATTAAGAGAGGAGAGAATAATAAGAAAGTTCAACTTTTTTTTTCAAAAATCTAACCACGGACCTTAAATATTTGAGGCAAGAGAAGAGAATATAGGAAAGAGATATAGAATTTAATAAAAAATTCTAAATATTGATTTGTCTCTTAGTCATATGTTAATTTAGAAACACAAAATTTATCTTACATAAATAAATATTAAAGTTTGCAATTATTTTAACATAGTTAAAAATAAAAATATTAGTAGAATCAAATAAGATTCGACCTAATATTGATATTATAAAAAAAAATTATAACAGCAAAATCAGTAGTTATGATTGGACATTAAAGAAAATATGTCAAATAATACATAAAAATGACACATTTAATCTTAAAGAAAACTCATCATGACAATGAAGTTTTTAAATGTTGATTAGCTTTAGGGTCTATGACTTTTTTTATTTATTGTAGTAAGTTTGTTAGAGATATTATTTATAGATTGATTGCTAATATGAGTATTTCACTTCAATTTATAGAAGATTCAAGATTATTTTATTTTATATATAAATATAGGTAGCTTAGTTATCATAAGATTTCTATGTCGACATATAGGAATGATATACAAAATTTTGTTTAATTTAATGATGACTCAACCTGTTATATATGAGAGTCTTATATTGGGCTTCAAGGATATAAAATACAAAATAATATTTATGGTGTAATATTTAATAATATTTCAAATAATAGAGCTATGGTAAATATTTTCTTAAGAACCATGAGAGAGTATCATAACTAAGATTTTTCATTTTAGATGTATATATTACATAATAAATCCAATAATATAAATATACTTGAAAATACTTTTATGTTTATCATTATTAGAACAAACTAGAAAAGTATAAATTTATATCAGGATATCAAACAAGTTATAAGAATTTTATTATTTATATAAGTTAGTAGACCTATAAAAAAAAATTTGCTAGATGTTAGATATTTTTGGATTTTAACATATTTAATACAAGCTTCTTATGTTAGTTACAAATATATTATAGTTGACTTTAATTATAAAATTAATAAAATAATAATTAAATTATCTTATTGAAATATAAGTTTTTTTTAATTCATAAAATTTTTTTATGATATAACAAATTTATATTTATATTTAAACATTCTTATATTCTATGTTATATTGATGTGTATATGCAATATGAATAATATATTTAATCAAAATAAAAAATAATCATATTTTATTACTATTGAGATTGAAATAAAATATTAAAAAATACTAGACTACTCTTATATCTCTTTATTATTTAGTTCCTTCTACGAATTTTAGGATTAAGATTGAACGATTAAAAAATATAATAGAAAAGAAGGAATTAATAAAATTTATGAATAATTAAAAAATTAATTTAAATATTATGAAATTAAGATAATACTTATAATAAATCTCTAAATTTAAAGATTGATATCATATTTAGAGATAATTACATTTTTGTTGAAAAGTAATGTGAGGATTCTAAATATATTGTGTTGATAAAAATCATATAAAATTACATTTTTTCTTTCATCGACATTTTCGTGTTATTTAGTATAATATTATAATCGATTTTTTTTGTGATTATAAATATTCTTTCACACAGAATTAGATTATAATTAGATATTATAAAAATTTTATCATACTTATATAATTGAAAATGTGCATGATTAAATCTTTATAATAAAATTCAAATGTTGTAATTATATCTGGATGATGTTCAAGTTCATAATAAAAATCAGAGTTATGAAGATCATAATCTATCAGAATGATAGACAACAATCTTTTAGTTTTTACTATTTTACAGTTTTACCATTTGTTATATTTTTTTATTTTAAAAAAGTATGTCAGATTTTATTTTGTGAGTGCTAGAGTGTTTATGCTTATTATTTATGTTATTATGTAATTTTTTGACATATTTTAATGTACATTTCAATTTTCAATTAAAGAATTTTTTTAATTTTATTTTTTAATTCATAATTTTAAATTTTATATTTATGATAATGTGTGTGTGTGTGTGTGTGTCTGAATGTACTGCTATACTGATATATGTATGTATATATACATAAGTTCCGGTACCTAGTCTGCAGACTGCACCTGCACACCCAGCCCACAGGAGTCCAAAGCCTGGGTCCTGTGGTTGTGGATCAGCCAGCCGCCCTGGGGACTGGCAGTGCACCTGGCTTGCCTGGTTCAGGCCCTGACCAGCTATGTCTGAATTGTGCCATACCCAGGCTTGCCTTGGTAGGCGCATGCGGGGCCAAGAAAGAACTATGGCCACATGGAATAACCTGAGACAGCATGACAGGCACTCCTGGTTTGAAACCAGGCTTGGATGTGCCCAACACGGCATGCATGACACTGGCCAGAATGGGGCACCCAAAAAGGGGATTTGCCTGCCCGACATGACCTATTTTCCACATCTAATTTGAAGGACATGCTTTATGTCCAAAAAAGTAATGGAAAGTAAAATAGGTTGTTTGATCGGGAGAGAAAGATACTATGTATATTTTGATAGATGTAAAAATTAAAAGATATAAAAGTCAAGGATTTGCTTAAGGATGATAGGCATAATGGAAAAAGGTTGCCAACCTGTTTTGAGGCCATTGAAAGAGAATATTAGTGACCTGGTTATGATAAACATAAAAGTACGAGGTCAAGCAGCTTGGCTCTGGGGGTGTCGGCGTGAGCTTGGAATGGGGGTGTTCATGTGCGCCTAGGTCATGCCACACCGACTCGCTCAGCCAACCATGTGGCGGTCTAATTAAAAAAACCTGTCATGTGTACCAGGAAGATGAGTTTTTTTAATATTTTAATATATTTTTTTAAAAATGACCTGGTTGAGCTTGTACGATCCGATTGGATTGTGCCCAATTCCCAGTCCAAGATATTCGGTCATAGTACCCAACTATTAGTGTCGTTGGATCGTGCCTATTGGCCAAGTGCTCAGGTTGTGCCTAGCCTGACATGAGGCCCAACACCCTGTGGCCCAGCACAACACGAGCCATTGCCTCGGGCCGGCATAAACCGTGTTGGGCACTATTCTGGATCGTGCCGTACTAGACTAGGCACGGCTCAGTTGGGCTATGCTACTGAGCCTCTTGCCACCATCTAGTCAAACTACTCACATCTCACATATCTTTATTTTTAGGCATTACATCTTTTTTTTAATTCTTCTTGCTTTTAATTTATGAGAGATCAATTATATTGTGAAAAATTATTTTTTACATGTTTTCATTCTTTGATTTTGACATTTTTACTAGTAGGGTTAATGGTGCAGTAATTAATGATAAAATCTCGTAACTCATTAGTTTTAAAAATATTAACTTAATCTATCATATTATATTTTATGTATTTTATTTTTATTTCAATTTATTATTAGTGAGTTGTATTACAAATATATTTATTATAATTTTATGTTATCTTTTGATATTATTATATAGGATTGAGTGATTTCTAAATAAATTTTATTTGAGACCAAACAAGGTAACCTTATTTTATTCTACCGTGAAGGAATATTTAGAGGCTTCATTACTTGTAATTTTTTTGTTCACTTAGTTTGGTCATTCTTTATTAAATAGACTGAGACTCATTTATCCGATCATGAATGGAGTTCATTTTCTTTACTATGAAGATTGCTGAATGTAAAGATATACTATAATTTATTATATGACATGTTATTTAGATATAAAATATAAATAGTCATCTATTTTATTTGATTTACAAAATTATTAGTGGATTACTTAGATTTTAGACATAATATTTTTATATATTTATTATTTTTATTGATCTTTTTTTTAAAATTTACACGAATGTGTTTATTCATGATATAAAAGTCTATTTATTATCACATTAAATCTTATATCATTAAATTGTTCCTCATTTGACGAGTCTGAGACTTGTCAAGTAAAAAAATTAGTTTTTCATGTTTTATCTTATTCTGTTGATTAGTGATTTGGTTTACAATGATTTTTTTATTTGAAACACGTACTCAACTAGTGATGAGACAAAACAAAGAGACTAATTTCTGAAATTATTATTTATACTATAATGAAGATAATCATTATATCTTCAAGAGCTATTTCTTGAGGGAATTATTTTTTTTTTTCATTTATATTTGTTATTTATAAAGTGTTAAGATATTTTTTGAGAGGTAGACAAACAAATGTTTTAATATTAGTCTAAGGGAAAAACATAAGATTTTATCATAATGTTCATACTACTTGAAGGTGGGATACACTTGAGATAGTTAATGGGGGTTGTTTCTTGACTTATTTTTTTGAGCATAGAGGTTGATAGTCATATTACTCACACTACATAGTGGCATATAGCTTTCCCAAAGATATAGTTATGATCTCTAGAGTGGAGCATACAAACTTGTCCTAATCTTCAAGAATGATAATTCTTTTAATTTTCTCTTATTTGTGACTCATGAGTGATTTATTCATAAGTGAACAATTATTTTTTGTTTTTTAATAAGTATATATAATTATTTTTTGTTTTCTAATTTATTTGTTAGTAAAATATTAAGATCGACTCATATTTTTAAGTTGTAATAGACATTTGGTGTTGTGGTTTTGAATAGTGAAGTCATGAAATGAAGAGCTGCAATACGTTTTGTGTGATTATGACTGAAAGACTATGTATTCAATGTATCTAATTTGAATTGTGAAGTTGTGATCCGGATAAAATCTCAACTTGAATTGTCAAGTCGCAACTTGAACAAAGTCAAAATTATTTATTTGATATTTCGACCTGAATTATGAATTCGCAACCTCAATGATGAAGTTGGGACTTGAATGAAGTTAAATGTTAAATGAAGTCGTAAAATATCTTGTGTTATTGTGACTGAAAAACTTAAGGATCCAAGTTGCAACCCAAATGAAATTATTCTATAATTCACACTAAAAACTAGAGTATATAGTTGAGCTCTAATGTCAAATATTAGAATTCTGATGTATAATTCTGAGTATCAAAGTAAGAAATCGCTTTGATACCAAATGATAGGAATCACTTGATACCGAATATACATTGGATACCAACTTATGTAATGCAACCTACCTATGATATAAAATGACAAGTATTCAGGTCAGAATATCACAAAATATGTGGAAGGGGTACTTCGAAAATATATATCTTGTTGTTATTGTTAGCTGTTGTAGTAAGCTATCATCTAGAAGATGAGCAATTGGATGTGAAGATGATATTTCTTCACAAAGACCCGGAGGAAGAAAATCTATATGATGCAGTTGATCAAGTTCAAGGTGAAAGACAATGAAAATTTAGAATTCATTTTAGAAAAATCATTGTATAAGCTGAAGTTGCCTTTGTGGTTGTGGTGTCAAAAATTTGATTTGTATGTCTTATAATTGAAGTTCAGTTGATATAAGGGAACAACCTTATGTACACAAAAATGTTAGATAAACTTATATTATTTTGATCTTGTGTGTGAATGATATACTATAGGTTGAAATTAGATGAAGATAATTAGTGCAATGAAAGGGTTGCTAGCAGACAAGTTTGACATGACATATCTAGTGGCAGCAAACTTGATATTGAGAATGCATCTTTAGAGAGATTAGGAGAGGAGAATGTTGTGTCTTTTGCAACAAAAATATGTAGAAGGAATACTTCAAAAGTATAACATATTTGAATGCGAGCTAGTAGGAACTCTTATGGTGACTGAGATGAAGTTGATAGTTGAAAAGTGTCATATAGAGGTGTCAAGCGGGTCGTGCCGTGACCAGCATGCCACGGTAGCACGATCCACCGGCTCAGCACTGCACGGTGGGCACGATCATGCTTGACCATGCCGAACGACGAAGATGCACGGATCGTGCATCCTTGCGGTTACCTGTTGCGTGATGGTCAATTGGTGATCGGCTTAAGGGCCGACCAATTACAATCGGCCATGTGTCTGATTGTCTTAAATAAGTTAGATAGTCTCGTGATAGTTTTTTTAAATATTTGATTGCCCGGGTGACCGCCCGATGGGGCCCTAGGCCAGTTTATCGTGCTTCCGGGCCAGGCACATGGGTTGTCCTTAGCCTAGCACGAGGTATAGTCTGTGCTGGCCCAACATGACATGAACCCTGTTATGGGGCAGCCCAGCCCGAGACATGGTTCAGGATCATGTCGTACCGTGTCAAACACTGTTGAACTGGGCATGCAATGTATCGTACTCAGCCTGCCCTACCTATTTGACACTTCTAGTATCTTATTATGCAAGAGAAAATGAAAATGACATTTATTTCGTATGATGATATTGTTGGGAATTATGTTTGCCATACTGTGTACTAGACTCGATGTAGCACATGCTATGAGAGAATGGTGCAAATACATATTTAATCCAGGGAAGGAGCATTTAAATGCTATAAAGATGGTGCTCAAGTATGTATGTGAAACTCTTAATTTTATATTGCAATTTGGTGGCAATAGCAATGACTAGGAAACTTTTGATATTATTGGAACTGTGGATGTTGACTAGGGCGGAGATGAGAATGTTGACTAGGGTGGAGATGTGGATGTTCGAAGATTCTTGAGCGAGTATGTATTCAACCTCTATGGTGGATTTGTGAGTTGGATATATACACCCCATTCTTTGAGGTATACTATGTGACTCTTACTCATGCAAACAAGGAAATTATCTGGATAACAAAATTATGTATATCATTTGATTTCAAGCAAAAGGAATAAAGATTTAATTGTGATAGTCAGTATTATTTATATAGTAAGGAATCAGTACTATTTTAAAGTCATGACTATTTTAGCAGATGTTTCATGCTCGAATGAAATACAATGATATTCAGTACTATTTTAGCAGATAACGAGTTGGTCAGAGGTTGATTCGGTCAAAAAAAGTTAATACGAAGAATTGTATTAATTTCTTGACAAATGCTATGAGGACAGAAAAATTCTAGCAGTGTAGAATTGATATCGGGATAAATAAAAGTATTTTCCAAGTAAGAGAATATTATAATTTATTTATATTTCTGAAGTTGCAATATGTATTTAATGTTGTTATTTAAATTTTAAAGTCATGACTTGAATTGTCAAGTTGCGACTTGAATGAAATCAAAATTGTATTTGGTGTCAAATCTAAGATGAGGCAATACAAGCCACTTTTGATTAGGTTTGGTGGAGACTTTTATAACTATGATCTCATTTTTGATTGCGAGGTGTAACAATTAAGAAAATGTACTTAAATTCTTATATGACACATCATTCTAATAGAAACAAATACACATTCAATCATATTGACATAGAATTATGAGCATCTCTTAAATTTGAGACTTATAATAATTTTAAATATTTTATTATATTTAATGATATTATTCTATCTCTAGGGGTTTATTTGTTCAAGGTAAGACCAACAACTTTTTTTATTTTTCTATATTTTATAAAATAATAAAATTATAATTTAATCTTAATATTAACATGTTAAGCAGTGCCATTGTTTTCTAATATATTTTTAAATAATATAATATTTATTTTCTTTGATATTGAATGGAAAATCAATTTTCTTGTAATAATACTCAATCTCAAAATTAGTTGTTGAGAGAATCTTTAATTGAGATTAGTGAGATTTTTTTTTTAAAATATCTAAAAGTATTTTTAAGAGATTTTGAGGACTTTTAACTACAAACTATTAGATCAAACAAATATTTTCATTTTGCATGGGTCTAGTGGAGCCTTTAATTACTATGGTCTCATTTTTTATTGTGAGGTATAACAATTAAGAAAATGTACATAGATTTTTATATGACGCATCATTCTAATAGAAGCAAATACACATTTAATCACATTGATATAGACTTTTGAGGATATCTTAAATTTGAGAGTTATGATAGTTTTAAATATTTTATTATTTGTAATGATAATTATTCTATATTTATGGGGGTTATTTGTTCAAGGAAAGACAGCAACTTTTTCTATCTTTTTATATTTTATAAAATAATAAAAATGTAATTTAATAATGATATTAATATGTCAAGTAGTGACATTGTTTTTGAATATACTTTTTAAAAATTTAATATTTATTTTCTTAGATATTGAATGAAATATCAAATTTTTTGTAATAATACTTAATCTCAAAATGATTTGTTGAGAGATTTTTTTTTAAATATCTAGAAGTTTTTTTACGAGGTTTTGAGGAATTATAATTTTAACTCCAAACTACCAGATCAAACAAATATATATTTTTTTGCTTGGGTCTGTTGGAGTCTTTAATAACTATGGCTTATTTTTTGATTGTAATGTGTAACAATAAACAAATGTACTTATATTTTCATGACACATCATTCTAATAGAAGTAAAATATACATTCAATCATATTGACAAAGACTGCTGAGCACCTCTTAAATTTTAGATTTATGATAGCTTTAAATATTTTTTTATATATTTAATAATAATTATTCAATATCTACGTGTTTATTTGTTCAAGGAAAGACAAACAAATTTTTCTATTTTTATATATTTTATAAAATAATAAAAATATAATCTAATCATGATATTAATATGTTAAGCAGTGACATTGTTTTCAAATATACTTTTAGATAATTTAATATTTATTTTTTTAGATATTGAATGAAACATCAATTTTTCTGTGTAATAATAATATTCAATCTCAAAATGAGTTGGTGAGAAAATTTTTGACTGAGATCATTGAAATTTTTTTTAAAATATCTGGAAGTGTTTGTAAGAGGTTGAGGGGTTATAATTTTAACTGCACACTATGAGATCAATCAGATAAATTTTTTTTTTCTCGGACAAGATATCATTCTAGATCTTACTTTTAAGAGGGGGGGACCATTAGTCTACCTTATTTTTGGGTTGCTACTGCTTCTGTTTTGTGAAATATCTTTCTTGTTGGAACATGAGAAAGTGACATGTTGGACAATTAGATGAGCAATATTTGAGTGCCCAGAAAGGGTTTGAGTGTTACTCTTCTATGGTGGGTAAGATGATTATTAGTGTTAAGTTATATTCTTTATGAAAATTATTTTTTAAGATTTCATCTTGAGTTCTTGAATTGAAGAATAATTGGGAACTTTGTTCATTTTGAGTCGGGGTAGTGCTTCTATGAGTGCTCTATTAGAATAAATATTTCATTTTAATATCTTCCAAGGTTGTTGAATCACATTAATAAAAATTTAACCCATGATAATTAATATCTCCAAAAACACCACAAGATGCCAAATATAATAATAATGAGAGTGGTGAACATTTTAATAAATAAGTATTTTCACCTATTCATTTTTCTTTGAGTTCAATTTCATTGATTAATCTAGCTAGATTTATTGAGTTCATATGGTGACAAGAATGAGGGTAGACTTCTCATCTTAGAGTTTGCACAGTGAGGAAACATCTCATGTAGATCGCTAATCAATTGTTTATGTTTATTTTGATCTTCTAGTTATTCTCTGGAAGAATCAATGTAGTTATATTTAATATCGTCTTTCACTTGTTATGTCTTTGTACATAGCATTTTATTCGTATACTAGTTTGATGTCATTTTATGATAGTATTAGGACGTTTCTATTTATTTCATGATTCTCCCTCATTTTAGATGGTGACAAGATATGTTAAAGGAGATATATGCCGTTTACTTAAGTAAAATCTATGAATTGGTACATTACATTATAGAAAAATTTGTTGTTAGCTATAAATGCATACTTACTGCAAAGAATAGTCTTAGTGTAAATGTAGATTGGCTTGATGTCTAATTAGTTGCTAGATGTTTTACACAAGCATATAAAGTTGATTATTAACATACTTTTGTAATAATAGCTAAAATAATATTCGTTAGATTTTGTTACCTTAATTGCCTCATAAATAGTTTGTTTGGTAGCTTGACACAAAAAAAATTATTTATTTATGAAAATTTTGAGATATATATGAAGCTATTACTCAGTTTTAATACATGGATATATATATATATATATATATATTAATTTTGTTGGTGGATTACAAAATGTCATGTATGGATTAAAGTAATCTTTGATGGTTGGTTTAATAAATATTTGGTGGTATTTATTTTCTGGGTCTCTTATGTATGTTTTAAAATTCTCTCCTATTGGACTAGTTCTCTTGACTGAATTATTTTATCTTTGATATATATTATTAATATTATTTGGAGAGAACAAATTGGGAATCACTCAAATTTCAGATAACATACTCTTTGCTATGGCAAAAACTTCAGCACGACCTAAGACCCAATAAAAAAATTGAGAAAATTATGCTTAAATGGCCCAAAATAAAAATATTAATGTTTTGGTTTTTTTTTTATAATTAAAAAAACATACCTCAAAACAAAAAATATTTATGTTTTGATGCCAAAAAAATTGAAAATCCGATTTTGCTTTCTTGGTTTTCTGTTTTAAAAAAAATATTTTCGGAAAGTTTTGAAATAATTTTTGAATTTTGAATTTAATACAGTGGTGAGATTCAAACTCAAGTTTAGAAGGTTTTTTTTCACGCCTAAAACTATCAAAAATGTATTTTAAAAAAAAAATTAACATCAAACCATTTCTTAGGTGAAAATAATAAATGTATATACTTAAACATGTTTAAATATATAAATATCTGAACAAATGCATTTGTCTATAGATATTTATATATGTCTATACAATACGCATATAAATATGTACGCATATTTAAATAAAAAACAACATTTATATATTATTTCTACTTGAGAAATGATTTGATGTTAATAGCTGGATTATTTTAGGTGTGAAAATAACCAAGTCCTAGGTTCGAAACTCATCATTGCTTTAATATCTAAAATACTCAATTTTTATTTTAAAATGGAAAACCAAATGGCTAAATTTGGATTTCTGTTTTTTTTGGCCCAAAACGTAAATATATATATATATATATATCTTTTGTTTTGGAGTATCTTTTTTTTAAAATATTTAAAAATTGGGCTGAACCATAAACATTTTTGTTTTGGACTCTGTAAAATGAGTCCAAAACAAAAATTTATCATGATCTAATTGCCAATCTGACATACAAAAATTGAGTAGTGAGATATGGTTGGGAAAAGACAACTTCCCAGGTCACTGGACTTGGTTTCGTGGGTAAAAAATGCCTTGCTTGGTTGGGCCAAAGCCTGATAAGTTTTGTCCGATTTGATTGTGGCCTGAATGTTAACTTATTAGATTTTTTATTTTCTAGTTTCAATAGTCACCTGATTATTGGTATGTCAAATAGTTCAAAAAATCATTCGATTATCCAATGGTCCACATGGAGCATTAGATTAATTAGTGTAACAGTTAATTAATTAATATTATTATTAGTAGCACCCCTTCCTAATTGCAACTGTCAGTTGGCTGTATCACCCCCTCACTGCATTAGTACAACATTTACAGTTTCTTACCAAAATCCTATACAAATCAACATATAAGATAAGAATTTCATATCTAATTGATGAATCATGAATGCAACAAAAAAAAAAATAAATCCATTTCACATTGTCATTCCCATACTCAACTTTGTATAAATTAACATTTGATTAACACTCATGACATTTATGAAATTCCAATACATTCTGACTTGTATGCCAGTGATGCTAAATAAAAAACAATAATTCAATGCATGAAAAAATAAATTGTAAATTATTAGGATAGAATCTCATTATTTTATTATTTATATTTATTTTTTATCTAAGAGTTAAATTAGGAGGGCTTGATCACTCTTAATAAGCTATGAGATTTAGTTCAAGTGAAATATAGTAGTCGGTTAATTGAAGCATGAAACAATTTTTTTTAAAATTGTTTTGTTCTTAAACATTACATTAAATAATAATAATAATAATAATAATAGTCAACTGAGATTGAACATCAATTTCATGATGATAATAGTAATTCAAATTTTTAAATAAAAGAAATACTAATCTTTTTTTTATTTAATCTTGAATTTTTAGATGAAAAATTCAATATATTAGCTTAATGAAAATTTCATGAACATCAATTTTCTATTTTAGCATAACTAGCACGATACACTAGTTGTGCTTGTTTGTTATGTCTCATCAGAGTTAATATTCAATATTAGAAATAGAATACTAGATAAATGAAAGTTTTTATTGATAATTGAAATGGTGAAAGCCTTGTCATATTTTTGTTAAAATTTTGATGATGAAAAAGAAGATGTTAACATCATTTCAAAATGAGCAAGATATGAGGTTGGAGGTCGTACATAATATGCGACCTCAAAAGTTGGAGAGGTAGTGTCTGATAAACTTTTAACTTGAGATATACAATATTTGAATGAAGATGTATGTCATCATACCAAAACATGACTTCTAATTTTTGTAAATGCACACAAAATGAGCAAGATACATGTGTTGCAAAATATTTTGACTAACAATATGTCCAATGTAGAGGTATCAAACGTATTGTGACATGTCAGGTATGACATAACTGCCAATCAATCAGGCTCAACATGGCCCATTTAGCTTCTAGGCAGGCACAACCATGCTTGGTTGTGTTGGGATGTGTCGGGTCATATCGGATCATGCAAGATTTTTTGGGTGGGCAGAAATCTAATTAAAATAATTTGAAATTTTAATTTATTATTTATTGAAAATATTACATTTAAATGAATTAAAATAAAATGAATAATTAAAAAAATTTGGATATTTGGCTCAACTAAAAAATAAAAGTGTTTAATGAAAAAAATACTTCAATCCATAATAAAAAGTGGAGTATGATACATGCATACACACAAACACACACACAAACACACACACAAACACACACACAAAACATAAGATGAAATATAAGATTATAAGTGCATAGTGACATAATTGGCAGAATTCAAAAAATAATAAAAATATGATATCGTATAAAAAAAATTAAAATTACATGAATCATCAATTCGTGTTTATAGTACTAATATGAGATAGTGAGGATGTTGATCGTCATTATTATGTAAGTATATAAAGATATCATTTGTGGTGAACTCAATATCTTTCATGTCTCATGAATCATAATCTATCAAAAACTATTTCACCTTATTTTAATTACACAATTTTAAATCTTCCTAGTCCTTTATGCATGTAAATATTTTTATGATATTTGGTTGTATTCTTAATTTTATCTGAAATAACATTGGCTATCATATAAAAAAAAACTTTGATACAATGCTAGATATTGAAGGAGTCGGTGGATCACGTGCTATCTTAGATAGCATGAGATATACGAATTTGTATAATTTTTATTAAAATAAAATATTCAAATTATTATTATTATTATTATTATTATTATTATTATTATTATTATTATTATTATTATGTGATATGATGAAATAACAACCAGTATCTAAGTATTAAAACAGCTTGTTAGTATTTGATGGATCATCTTGATATTTGTTTATGACCAACTGAATGAACAAGACATTATCTCTGAATATAATGTTAATGTTTATATTTGGGGTCTGACTATAACTATCATATTTGTATCGTAATATATAAATAAGTTAGTTAATTTTTTGAGAATGAAATCCTTAGGTTGGTGCCCGATCGTGCATGGACTTGCTGGGTTTAGGCCTAGGTCATACCCTGTTTTTCCAGTTTTATTTTTAAAAAATCCAGCTAAGTTCCTCGACCGATTTACCATGCTATTGGGCCAGGCACATGAGCCTTGCATGGCCCAACAAGGCATGGCTCGTGCCAGCCCAGCACGACACGATCCATGCCAAGGAGCGGCCTGACCCAACCTGAGGTATGGTTCCAATCCGTGCTTTGCTAGGCTAGGCACGGCTGAAATGAGGCATGTCGGGGATGCCCGACCCTTTTGACACCTATATGGCTGACTATTTACAATTGGCCACGTGAGCGCATTGTTTTAAAAAAAATAGAATGCCTTGTGAAGGGGCAACCAAAATTTGACTGTCGAATCAGTCGAATAAAAAAAATCTAAATCAGCCTAAATGATCGCTCGACGAGGATCCCATCATGCGGTCACCCATGTCTGTTTATCATATCGTCAAGCTAGGCACACGAGTCCTGCTTGGCCCGGCACGAGACATGGTTAGTGCTGGCCTAGCATGACATGAACCGTACCAATGGGTAGACCGGCCTTACTCGAAGAATAGTTCTAGACCATGCTGGCAAGAGCTAGGCATGACTGAATCAGGCTGGGCCCCGAGCTATGTCCGTGCCACCTGACCCGTTTGACATCTCTGAGTGTCTTTGGTTCATGCACATAAATATGTATGTCAAATATTTTCTATATCATTTATCTTATTCATAAGATCCATACAAACAACCTAGTAATAATTAGATGAAATAGAGGATAAGTATTTTAATTACTTTTTTTTTTCATCTTATTGATCTAAATAATTATTTTACTAAATATATGATAATCTCTATACTTGTCAAATATAATATTGTAAATGCATCTAAGTACAATATAATTAGTTAGAGTATACATAGGCGAACACATATTACAGGTGTCATAAAAAATATTAAAGAATTTCATAAAAATTTTTATATATTTTAGTCAGAATCATCAATAATAAGTTCATCACTCTTATTATTAATGTAGTCTAATATTATATGTTAGAAGCTATTACATAACTTTAATATCTAATAGATATAATTCTAATAATATTTCATATTTGTTTACAATTTTTTTAGGCCCGCTTTCAAATAGAGAGTGTTAAATTCTTATTGTCTGCTAGGCATATTCAAGGGTATTTACTTTTTTATTTTTTCTAATGTGGAAGAAATAATATTTATTTTTGTTCGCATTACTAGGCTAATTACATGTTATATACATTTATTGTGAAAAATCTCACCCAGTGTCATATATTTAATGATTTTAACAAACATACCAATGTTACATTATTATTAGAAGAATTATTAAAAAGTAATATTAAATTTTTTTATTCTGAATTTTATATTATATAAAAATTCTTATCATAGACTTATATATGAAAAAGTCATCATGATGAAGAATGATCTTAGAAAAATTATAAAATTTTTTTATTAATTTTTTAATTTGAATATACATAGCCAACTGAGAGGTATGTAATCGATGCATCACCATGATTAGTTTAGATGTCATTTGTCACAAATATTACTTTATTACATTTTTAAAATTTATTAATTATTAATTATTAATTATTAATTATTAATTATTTTTCTAACTTATAATATTTTATTATGTAATTTCTACTTGTGAACATATGAATTATACAATAGCAAGCTAGAAGTAGGTCTGAATAATACTGGTTATCCTAGGATCTTCTAAAAATATAAATAAAAGATTTATAATTGTAATCAGCTTAATCATACATTTTTTTTTTACAAAATCATTATTGTTTATGAAGTGAATTAATGAAGTTGAACTAGACCCAACTTGAAAGATCTAGTTGCTCAGTTGGATTATCCCAAGTTCTAATGCACTATATTTTTTGGTATTTTAATTGATATATCTTTTATATATCAATATATAAAAGTTAGTTCTTTTGGCAATAGATATATCATTTGGCAACATTAAAAAAAAATTAAAATAATGTTAGAAGATCCAGGCCGTTGAATAAATTTTCAATAGCTTGTAGAGAAAATCAAACAAATATCAGGTTTTTACCCTTTTAAATTTAAAAAAAATAATAAATAAATAAAAATATTTTTTAATTAAAAAAATTGTATATAAATGAATTAAAATTGAGTTTTTTATTCAAATCTCTCAACTCTCTCACTCTCTTTTCTCAACTCTCTCACTCTCTTCTCTCTCATTCTCTTCTCTCTCTCTCTCTCTCTCTCATCCTCTCAGTTCTCTCTCTTTCAAGAGCTAAATCTTTTAGTTTTAGATTTAAAATATTTTTTAAAGCTTAAAGAACATGTAGGTGGAGTGGAAATTTGTTTGTTATACTTTTTTTGTGTTTTAAATTCATTACCTAACATATTAAGTGCAGGATGTGGCTTTTACTCTCTCTCTCTCTCTCCTATCCATAAATGGTATATTATTTTTTATTTAATATTTAGTAAAATAATTTAATTGTTAACTAACTTAGAAGTTAGAACATAATTCATAATCTAAAAAAATTAAAAATAGCTAATAGTCAATTTAAAAATAATGAAATTAATATTAATGTAAACATAAATAATATTAACAATAATAACCCTACAGAAATGTTTAATTTCGAACCCATATTTTCTCTCATCAATTTAATCCAAATTCAAATATATAAAAAAAATTAAAAGAATATCTGTAGTTTGGATTCATTTTAATGAATACAATATAAAAATACTAAGAATGTCAATGAAGAATCTATACAATATAAATATTATTAAAAAATATATACAGATATGAGTGCATGTAAGACTAAACACCTATAGAAGTATACCGATTATTACACAAAAAAATATGATTCATTGGATCCTAAACAAACTCAACTGAGTAGTGAGATTTTTGAGACTGAATCTAGTACAGCTTCTTTGTTGACCACCTTTCTATACAACAATGAGTTAGGTAGAAAATGTATGGTCAGACTAATAACTATGATGGATCTTCCGATTAAATTTTTAGAAGATCATAAGGTAATTAATATTATGCATATCTATTTTCAGTTTGCATATCATAAAATTCATATGTTCACATATAAGAATGACATACTAAAATATTATAAGTACAAAAAATAAATAATAATTAATGAATTTAGATAATATATTAGCATGGTGTCAGTGATGTCTGATATCTAAACTAGTTACAATGATACATTTTTTGTATATCTCACAGCTTAAGATGTAGGATATAAAAAAAATTTAAAATTTTTAGAGATTCTTTATTCTCATGATGACTTTGTCATATATGAGTATATGATAAAAATCTTTAGAGATTATTATAATCAAAATAAAATATTTAACATTACATTCGGTAATGCATCTAACAATAGAGTAGTTATTAACATATTTATTAGTACCATTAGAGATTGATAATTAGAAGAAATTTTTCATGTTATATACATGTATCATATTATTAATCTGATAATATAAGTGGAAATAAAAGTTATTTATCTCACATTAAAAAATACAAAATTCATTAAAATATCTTCATATACTTAGCAAACAATAGGAGTTTGGTAATCTATATTTATTTGTAGGTCTAAAAAATAAAAAAAATTCCAAACATATATGAAACACCTTTAGAATTATACTTAGCTACTATTAAAGTCATGTATTGGATACAAACACATAATATATGACTACGTCAATAATAATATTAACGAACTTATTATTGATAACAGAGACTAATATATGATAATTTTATTTATAAAATTCCTAAAAAAATTTTATGGCATGACGAACATGTGTTCGTCTGTGTACGCACCAATCACTTGTATTGAACTTAGGTGCATGTGTAACATTAATGAGATATTTAACAAGTTTAGAGATGACCCAATATTTAGTGATATAACTATTAAAATAAAAACCAAATATTTAAAATATCAGTCAACCATTCTATATTATCTGGCTACCAGCATGAATCATAGGATTAAGATAAAAATAGAGAATATTTTGACATATATATTCACGTGTATGAATCATAAACAGCAACCTAAAAGATCTATTCAAGAAAAATTTACCGAGTTATTTACATATTAAGATACTAGGTATGATAGTAGTTATAATCAAACTTTAAGTTCGAACATGAACACCATATTTGGAGATGATGACTTCTCCATTTAGTTAACGAGAGATAAACAATGGAGTGGACTGTCGAATAAAAACAAGTTGTCTCAATATTTTGATACTAATTACTATTCAATCTTATCACATGACAATAATAATAATATTAATATTTTATAATAATAAAAATCATATGAGTTCACTTATCTTGTTCTGTCTAAAATAGCACGGGAACTACTGACTCCTCTAGTGTCGAGCATAGCATCGGAGTCTACTTTTTCAGTTACAATTAATATCATTTTAAATAGGAGATTGAGGCTATGTAGAGATATCATCGAGATACTAGCTTGCATGAAAGTTAGGGAGAATAAAAAATTGAGAATCCAAGATATGGCTGGAACAAAAGCGAAGAAGTTACTAGCAAATAATGACTCATGTGACTTTGAAGATGTTTTGCCCATCACTAGTGATACCATTAGAGGCTTATGCATGATACTCAATTAAATACTTACAACAATTAGTATTAGGATTGAACTGAATTATGATTAACGATTACTATGATGTGTACTTATGTTATTTTATTTTTAGTTGGATTAATGATTTTTTTTTTTTTCTTTATTAAAATTTTTGTTAATGATTTTATTCTATTATGACTTATTATTTATGTGAATTGTGAAATAATGTTATAACAATGACTCATAATGAATAACTTAAAATTTGTAATTTACAAAATTAATATTTAAAAATTAAAATCATAAGCAGGTGATCAATCGATGGTTGACCAAGTTGGCAGCGGACATCAGCTGGGCACAACCCACCATGACTTAGCACGGCTCGGCATGACCCAACCCGAATCTACCTAGAACCAAGCCAATCAATGGTTGTGTCTTGCCAGCATTAATCAAGTCGTGTCATGCCCGACACGGTACAACTACCTTACCCAGCCATGCTCGACACTACACGGTGGCCTGACTAGGCCACCAAAAAATGAGTCATGCTAGTACAACATAACCTGTTCAACACATATAAGTTTGACCCACAGTCAATATTCTAAAAAAATAAGTCATAGGTACTTGGTGTGCAACACCGAACAATTATCTATAGTGTGCTCGATCTTCCAACAAAATGAATATTACAAGAGAAATCTCTTATTTCTCCCTATGTGAAATTATCTCAAGTGTGTTCATCTTCCTTTACACAATTTCTTCTATCAATAAAGAAAATCAATGTGAAATTCTCTCTCATGGAATATCTCAATATGTGGGGCTTAATATCAAATCTAGATGAAAAAATTGACTTGCTCATGATCCAACTTTTAAAGATGAAATGATTATCATCAAATGAATATAAATAAAATATCTTTAAAAATTATTCTTTTATATCTTGTTGTTAGCTAGAGATTTATCTTAGCTTGTTGAATTTACTTGAATTGAATCAAAAAGTAAGATGCTACGTGAAATTATTCTGAATACTTGAGGTATCTCAATTCCCAAGAAATACTTGAGTTTCCCCAAATATTTAGTCTGAAAGTGGATAAAAAGATGTTTTAGTTTCTGATTATCATCCTGATCACTGCCTGTAATGACAGTCATCCACATAAACAACCAAATAAATACACTGCCCCAATGAGTTATGATGATAGAAAACTGAATGGTCGGTTGTACTGCGAATCATGACAAACTCTTGAACAACAGAACTAAAACGACCAAACCATGCTCGAGGAGATTGTTTCAAGCCATATAGAGAACGTCGTAACTTGCACACTAAACCAGAAGGTTGCTCCATATAAACTTCCTCGGCAAGATCACCATTAAGGAAGATATTTTTAATATCCAACTGATAAAGAGACCAAGAACAGATAGCAGCCATGGAGAGAAGCAGACGAACAGAATCAATCTTGATAACATGGGAGAATGTGTCAGCATAATCAGAACCATAAATCTGAGTATAGCATTTAGCAACTAAGCGGGCCTTAAGGCGATCAACCTGACCATCAGGACCAACCTTAATTGCATAGACCCAACGACAACCAACTGTAGATTTACCAGAAGGTAAAACAACAAGATCCCAAGTATCATTAGAGTGTAGAGCAGCCATTTCATCCACCATTACATGTCGCCAGCCTGGATGGGAAAGAGCTTCATGGGTGCTCTTTGGAAGAGAAACAGATGATATAGCAGAGACAAAAGTAGAATAGGGTGAAGATAATCGATGATAACTCAAAAAATTGTAAATAGGATGAGGATTATGAGTAGAGTGATTATCTTTCCGAGTAGCAATGGGTAAGTCATCATGAGAGGGTGGAGCCGGGGCAGGAGAAGCCGAAGGGATAGGAAGTGAGTCAGCAGGTGCCTCAGCAAACGGGAGAGGAGCATCGACACGAGAGCGACGATAATAAACCTGAAGTGATCGAGGAGGCACAACATCAGGTGAAGAGACAATGGGAATGGGCAAGACTACAGAAACATGAAGAGACTCAGAAGTGATGGAAAAGAATGGTGAGTCCTCAAAGAAAGTAACATCAGCGGAGATAAAGTAGCGATGAGTCTCAAGAGAATAACAACGATAACCCTTCTGAAGTCTGAAATATCTCAAGAAGAGACACTTCATAGCTTTGGCTGAAAGCTTGTCCTGTCCAGAAGTGAGAATATGAACAAAACAAGTACAACCAAAGACACGAGGATGAAGAAAATAAAGTAATTGGTCAGGGAAGAGAAGGGAATGAGGAATCTGATCATGTAAAACAGAGGAGGGCATACGATTAATCAAATAACAAGCGGTAAAAACAGCGTCCCCCCAAAAACGAAGAGGAACATTACTAAGGAGGATAGTACGAGCTGTCTCAACAAGATGTCGATTCTTGCGTTCAGCTACCACCTCATTTTGTTGAGGAGTATGAGCACAAGAAGACTGATGAAGAATCTCATGATGAGACATAAATGAAGTAAAGGGAAATGAAAAATATTCCATGACATTGTCAATGCGTAACACACAAATAGAAATATTGAATTGGGTCTAGATTTCAGCATAAAATTTCTGGAAATTAGAGAATAACTCAGCTCGATTTTTAATTAAAAATAACCTAGTACATCAAGAATAGTTATCAATAAAAGTGACAAAATACTGAAATCCTAAAGTAGACGCAGTCCGACAAGGACTCCAAACATCAGTGTAGACAAGCTCAAAAGGAGACTTTACCCAATTATCTAAATGCTTTGGGAACGAGAGACGAGTATGTTTCCCAAGCTGACATGATTCACACGAAAGCGACGACAAAGTGGAAAAACGAGGGACCATCTTCTGGAACTTGCAGAGGAGCATCAGTGGAAAAACTAGGGTGGCCCAAACGACTGTGAATGAGGAGAGGAGCATCAGTGGAAATGCAAACTGCAGGAGATGAATCCGAGGTGAGGTGATAGAGACCTTGAGACTCACGTCCTATGTCAATCGTCTTCCCCGTACTCTGGTCCTGCAGTGTCACAAATTTATCAGAAAAGATAATAGAGTAATTAAGAATACGAGTGATTATGCTGATGGAAATAAGATTAAAAGGACATTTAGGAGTATAAAGGACAGAAGTGAGAGGTAGAGAAGGTAGAGGAAGGGCCAAACTAATACCTTTAGTCACAGTTTGAGAACCATTAGCAAAGGTAATAGTAGGTAAAGCAGAGGTAGTAGTAATAGAGGAGAAAATATCCTTATTATCAGATATGTGATCAGAAGCTCCAGAATCTAGAATCCAGGGTCCAAGAGAAGATGTGTGGGTAAGGCAGGCAGAGGAATTACCAGGCTGGGCAACAGAGGCAACAGAAGCCTGAGATGCGGAGGAGCTCTGAGGCTGAGGCAGCTGAGAATCAGAGGACTGGACCACATGGGCAGTGTGAGGAGGCCGTCCATGTAACTGATAGCAACCATCACGAGTGTGGCCAAATTTATTGCAATAGGTGCAATGAGGACGTTGGCCCCTACCTCGGTTACCACTGCGGCCTCCTTGAGTGGTAGTGTGAGAAACTAACACAGAAGAATCTGAAGTGCTATTAGATGGCAAAGTCTGAGTGGACGAGATACGAAGGAGGCGAGCAAACACATCATCCAAGGACGGAACTGATGAACTGCCAAGAATCTAATCGCAGACATGCTCAAGATCCGGACGGAGGCCAATAAGAGTAAGGACCATGAAGAACTTATCAAGCTGTGTTTGTTGAGCCCCAACATTAGAAATAATAGACATCACAATCAAGAACTCCTCCTTAAGAGAAACAATCTGGCCAATATAAGTAGATAGATCCAAGTCCTGTTGGCGGAGATGAACAATAGCAGAAGTTACCTTATAAAGACGCTGGATATCATTCGTGTATAATCCTTTGGTCTGAGTCCAAAATTTAAAACAAGTTTTGTAGGCCCGAAGATGAAGAAGAATCTTAGGATCAACTGATTGCCACAATACACTACATAACTGGACATCTATCTTCCTCCACTGTACGCGGTCAACCTCAGGGATATCTGTCTCCTGTGTAACCAGGTGATCCTCATATCTTTGACCCATAAACCATAGTTCAACAGAAGCTGACCAGGAAAGATAATTGTCACTGCCAACTAATTTCTCCGAAGTAATCATAGGAGATCCAGATATAATAGAGGAAAAAATGAAAGTTTTAGCAGCCATATCTACTTCAGATTGAAAAGAGCCCTAGTACAACTTCAGATTGTGGCGTGGCAGCACCCGAAAGGTAGAAGAACACTTCCGACGGCACGTGCAGGGATTGGGGTGGAGAAAAAGTAGCCGGAAAGACTATTCGGAGGGTCGGGAGTTCTGAGCGAGAATCGAAGCGTAGTCCCTCTCGACCCTCTCCTCCAGCGCGACTCTTTTCTGGGCCCCCGGCGAGTAGTCCAGCTCAAACATGGTACTCTTCACGTAGAAGTTAACTCCACCCCTCTGCGTCGTGAACCCGTACACGTACGGATACGACCTGGAGATGGAGCAGATGGCAGAGTCGGAAGAGGACAGGAAGTTTAGTAGCAGGATAACGACGATGGGCAGCAGCTGTTCGAGCGACCTCAAGTTGAATCCCAAGCAGGCATTATTATTCGGCGCTCCAGCCGCGCCACCAAAGTTGAAGGTGTCGGAAAGCTTCGGGAGAGAATTAAGTTCTCCCTTTGCTCTGATACCATGTTGAAAAAGAGAGAGAAAAAAAAAAAACCTTTTTTTATGTGACTTTTTGTTTATAAAAAATCTGGTCCATTTGATTTTGGGCGGGTAGCTCTAGCTCCCCGCAGTCTGAAACGATCACTTTCTTTCTGGACCTCCCATTGTAGGTTCTTGCTCCACCTTCAATAGCGTATGTGGTATCCATGCCCTGCAACACTCTGCCAAATGCCACGTGTTCTCCATCCAACCAGGTGGACTTGATGGTGGTGATGAAAAATTGAGAGCCATTGGAATCGGGCCTTGAATTCGCCATGGAAACAACCCCTGCGTGTTCATGCTTGATCTTGAAATTCTCATCGGCAAACGTGCCGCCATATATAAAGTCATTTCCCCTTCCATCCTGGCGATCTACATCGCCACCCTGGATCATGAACCCCGGTATTATGCGGTGGAACGGTGTTCCCTAGTAGTGAAGACTCTTCCCACTTTTGCCCTCTCCCTTCTCGCCTGTGCACAAGGCACGGATGTTTTCAGCAGTTATGTGTACGGCCTGGCCATATAGTCCAATAACAATTATGCTTTTGTCTCTGCTATATCATTTGTTTCTCTTCCAAAAAGTACCCATTAAGCTCTTTCCCATCCGAGCTGACCACAGACAATGGTGGATGAAATGGCTGCTCTACACTCTAATGGCACTTGGGATCTTGTTGTTTTACCCTCTAGTAAATCTACAGTTGGTTGTCGTTGGGTCTATGCAATTAAGGTTGGTCCTGATGGTCAGGTTGATCGCCTTAAGGCCCGCTTAGTTGCTAAAGGCTATACTCAGATTTATGGTTCTGATTATGCTGACACATTCTCTAATGTTGCCAAGATTGCTTATGTTTGTCTGCTTCTCTCCATGACTGCTATGTGTTCTTGGCATCTTTATCAGTTGGATATAAAAAATGTCTTCCTTCATGGTGATCTTGCCGAGGTAGTTTATATGAAGCAACCTCCTGGTTTTGTTGCTCAGGGGGAGTCCGGTTTAGTGTGCAAGTTACCCCGTTCTATATATGGCTTGAAACAATCTCCTCGAGCATGGTTTGGTCATTTTAGTTCTGTTCAAGAGTTTGGTATGCTTCGCAGTACAGCAGACCATTCAGTTTTCTATCATCATAACTCCTTGGGACAGTGTATTTATCTGGTTGTTTATGTGGATGACATTGTCATTACAGGCAGTGATCAGGATGGTATTCAGAAACTAAAGCAACATCTTTTTACCCACTTTCAGACCAAAGATTTGGGGAAACTCAAGTATTTCTTGGGAATTGAGATAGCTCAATCCAGTTCCGGTGTTGTGCTTTCCCAAAGGAAGTATGCTTTAGACATCCTGGAAGATACCGGTATGTTAGATTATAAGCCGGTAGACACACCTATGGATCCGAATGTCAAACTTGTACCAGGACAGGGGGAGCCTTTAGGAGACCCTGGGAGATATCGACGACTCGTAGGTAAATTGAACTATCTCACCATTTCTCGTCCAGATATTTCTTTTCCTGTTAGTATTGTTAGTCAATTCCTATAGTCGCCATGTGATAGCCATTGGGATGTCGTAATCCGCATTCTTCGATATATCAAAAGTACATCAGGCCAAGGTGTGTTGTACGAGAACAAAGGTCATACTCAGGTTGTTGGTTACACAGATGCAGATTGGGCTGGCTCACCCACAGATAGACGTTCCACTTCAGTGTACTGTGTTTTTATTGGAGATAATCTAATATCTTGGAAGAGTAAGAAACAAGATGTAGTGGCTAGATCTAGCGCTGAAGCCGAGTATCGAGCTATGGCTTTGGCAACATGTGAACTCATATGGTTAAAACATCTTCTTCGAGAGTTGAGATTTGGAAAGGCTGAAGAGATGAAACTCATCTGTGATAACCAGGCCGCATTACATATTGCATCCAATCCAGTCTTTCATTAAAGGACCAAGCATATTGAAGTTGATTGTCACTTCATTAGAGAGAAGATCGCATCAGGATGTGTTGCTACAAGTTTTGTTAATTCAAATGATCAACTAGCAGATATCTTCACTAAATCTCTCAGTCGTCCTAGGATTAAAAATATTTGTAACAAACTTGGTGCATATGACGTATATGCTCCAGCTTGATGGAGAGTGTTGAATATAAAGTGGAGTGTCAGAAATTGAAAAAAAAAAGTTCTCTCTCTCTCTCTTTTTCAACAATTCTTTTATATCTTGTTGTTAGCTAGAGATTTATCTTAGCTTATTGAATTTACTTGAATTGAATCAAAAAGTAAGATACAACGTGAAATTATTCTGGAAATCAAATTCATCATGTGTGCTACAAAATCATAGATAAGAGATATCTTTCAAGAATTAATAAAAAAAGTAATATCTTAGAATATTAATATCTCCGACTCAATCATAGTTATGTGAATAAAGAAACTGATAGTAGTAGATCATCAATTTTTATGTCAATCTTGTATCAAAAATTGATAGGTATGATAATAAATGAATCATTTTCTTATGCTTATTATCCAATTATATACATTGAATGCACACAGAGAATATGTCTCAACTCATAATTTCTATTGCAGACTACTAGGAGCATCGATATGAAAATTAAAAAGTTTATACTCTAGATTTCTGATAATGAAAAAACACAAAAAAAAAACTACTAGGAACAAAATAACATGGTACAGTCAGGTTAATCCGACCCAGCCTGACCTGACACAGATAAATGATATAAGTGCACCAACAAAGACGTCTAGTACATGCCTATAATAATCACTATTGAATCTAGATCTTACGTTGATATGATAATCATTTGGGCTAAATCATAAAATTAGGAATTCAGATATCCGGATAAAAAAATCTACAAAATAACTCCAAACTTTTGCCAAATAGCAATGTTTCTTTAGAGTAAAGCAAAATTGAAAAAATTCAACAATGATTAATGTATTTTCCAAAAAAAAAAAAAAAAAAAAAAAAAACAAGTAATCATCAACAACAGAGGCACTATTCATCAGCAGCAATGATATGGCCGCAACTAGCTATAACTAGTAGTTTAGAAAATGTAGCATCAATAATCTGATTACATCTCAATGAAAACACATACATTAGGAGCAGTCTTTTTGACTGTGAACACTTATTAACTTAAACTATAACTCAATTTAGAAAAATAACAGAAAATAAAAACATTATGTTATAATCTCAACTAAATGAAAATATAATAAATATTACCATATAATGTTTTATGTCAGCAAGCCTTCCTCTTCCTGCTGCAAAAGAGCTGCTTCTTATTTTACCTATAGAAGGTAAAACAGCATCTAGATATGAAGTGTCTTCTGCTTGCCCCACTTCCATATCAATACTAAGATTGACCTCTAAATCTTCCATAGGAGTACCATTCCTAGTCATTGACCCTGAGTCTGCTGTGCTATCAACTTTAAGAGGCACAGATGGAAGAACAATCATTCCAGGTACAATGATACCGCACTTTACTTCCTCCTCAACATTCAGAACCTGTCAACAACACATTTCTTATTCATAAAAAAAGTTTAACGAAGAAATGGCCTTCGGTAGCAAAGAACAGCACAAAAAAATCAATAACATTAGTTTCAGATGTGTTCAGACTGTATAAACCATGAATAAAGCTTGCCTGTTTCAGGAATTGGACCAGATTGTGTTTCTTCGTATTCAAAAATTTTAATCTCTCCTCAATTTCTCTTTTCCTCCTCTCTTTGTTACCTATTGCATCATCTTTAAAAGTTACCTGAAACATGAACACATCATGTTAAAAATAAGTGTGCAGTTGTTACAAGTTATGAGGTTGATCCATTAAGAGTACCTCGTATCATTGTCCAGAAAGCCATATGCAAACTAATCTAACCCATGCAATGCAATTCAAAAGTGTTTAATTCGGATGCATGATAACAAAAGTCTGTGACATGGTATCATTCAATCTCAGTAACAGAAATGGTATAAATTGTGTTTTCTACAAATACACCAAGTTGATTGGAAGAATTTATCATCAAAATAGCATTAATTTATTGTTAGGAGATATAAAAACTTCAAAAAAAATGTTGTAATATGAATACATTAAATAAAATAACACAAATCAAAACATATTTTGTCATAATAACGAGATGAAACATCATATACATACATACATACATACATACATATATATATATATATATATAAAATAACAATTAATTTAACACTCATATAGATTATAACATTTCACATTCAACTCAATCAAATAAAGAAAAATCATGTATGACCAATGTCTCAAACTAGAATGTAGATATCTCAAATACCAAGTTAGAAAAAAATTGAAACTCTTTGGAGTCTTCATAAAAATATATGGAAATTAATTTATAATGAAAATATGAGCATTAATAATCAGTTCATTCAGCATTGTAAAAAAACATAAAAAAAATATATTGCAAATAAAAAATGATGCAATAACACATCTAACACACCACGAAGTCCGATCCTATAAATAAAAAAAATTTAATTGAGTATTAATAACATATATGCTAGGTGCTCCCATCATCATCATTATCATCAATCAAATTTTATCTCAACTATATTGAATTTATTGTATGAATCTTACTTTTTCAAATTACAATATTAGAAATTATGTCTGCTCGCAACTTTTTCATTATTCAATTCTTATTTAAAATTTTTACTTAATTCATTCTAGACTTACACCTAATTTATTTTTCTCTATTTATCCAAATAGTTTCACACTTTCCAAACAAAATACTAGAAAATCTACTTTGGAAGTAATCAAATCTCATCAAATAATTCTCATTTATCTTATCATTTATAAAAATTATTATAATCTTTTTCCTTATAATTTTTATTCTAATTTTATTTTTCATAATGTCATCATAAACTTTTCTAATCATTCTTAACTATGTTATCCACATCATTTATACATATTATTTCTTAGTTGTACAACATTAACTTCCATTCAAAATTATTGGACTTTTTATTATTTTATAATTTTTTTTCATCTATTTATTACTTAACTATCACAAAAAAGTCACAAACTTCTCATTTGATTCAATCAATCTTAATCATATAAAATATATCTTCATCGATCTTTTAATATTTTTACATAGAATATAAATATTTAAAATGACTTAACCTTTGATATTTTTTATTTCCTATTTTGATTATCATATCATTATTACTCTAAATATAATTTTAGTTTGCAATTTCTAATAATTCATCTTGTGATGATATATCCTAAATCCCTTAAACGTGAGTGTTGCCCTCCAGACTTTAATGTTTACTATCTAACCCATTTTTAGTCTTATCAATTAATACTATATAATCTATAAATAATAAACACTAAGTAGAGTTTACAATTTAAGCTCAGTCCAATGGGCTAGCCCAACCAACCTAGAATTAGGAATGGACTTGGCTGGTAAATTACTACCTCCAAAAAATTGGGTCAACATTGGCTCAGCCAAATTGGCCCATCTAAAAATAACATACACCATGCTCGGGCTGGGTTTGCACAGTTTTTCGGGGATAGCCCGGTGAAAAAATAAAAAAATGATGTAAACACAAACACCTTATACGTGGGACTTTGTGTTTCACTTTCCCATCATTAAATTAACCTAATTTATCTTTTCGCTCAAAACTTATTGAGAAAGTGAAATTCTCCCTCATTACCCTGGTCAAAAAATCACCTCTCGCACACAATTTTAACAAGGTGCATTTGTAATTCACTAATTCCTCATTATTTCTCCTTCATTATCCTCATTATTTGTGTTCTGTGTATTTATTTCTTAGAAAATTCAGGAAGTCAACTTCAAAAGGTCTTTCACTCTTGAGTTAGGGCATTAGGTTTGGGTTTTGTTTATTTTATTTTATTTTGTTTTCCTGAAATTTTTTTTCAATCTAATGGGAAATTAGATTCTTTTTTTGTGAAGATTTAGCATGATGCGTTCCTTTTGTCTCTTGTTATTCTGTATTTTAAGATTTTATAGTTCATTTTTTATCTGAAAATTGCAGGAAATATTCGTATCATGTTGGTGGTTTTGAAGATCTTTCTTTTGTGTTTTCTGATTGTTTTGTATTTTAATGAAAGTTTTTATTAGATACTGTTATCATAACGAAATTTTAAACAATAAAGTTTACAGGTTGGTCTAATTTTCTTTCTATTCAGTAATGAAAATTATGGATAAGTGCTGCAATATTTTTTTTTGGAAAGAAAATACTAAGAATTAAATGAATAAATATAATATTTGCTGCAATAAAAACGTGCATGCCTTTGGCTTAGAGGTGTCAACCGGGCCGGGCCAGCCTGTCCCTGCATGAGGCATGGCGTGGTTCGGCCGTGCCTGGGCCTGCCCGGCACGGGAATATCCCGGGCCAGGGCCCGTGTAAGGCACATCCCGTGCCGTGGCCAATCGGGCCTCGTGCCTGACACGGCACAGTTCGGTGGCCCATGGCACGGCCAGATTACCATTCACACCCAGCCCCGGCGTCCCGCGGACCTGGCTTCCCGCGCCTTCACGAGTGGGTTCACAGTGACTCGGACCAAGCCATGCTTCCCCTTCCCGCAAAAAAGACCTTGGGTCGGGTCCAATCAGACCCGACCCACGGTCCCCCATACCCGACACGATTCCCCCCCCCCCCCCCAACAGGCAAAAAAAATGTTTAAATTGTTGTCATTGGATCTCACCTCCAACAGCTAGGGGGCAGAATCCAACGGCCCTCATAATTCTTCCCCCTAAAAAATTAAATAAAAAAAATAAAAATTGACTTTTTTTAAAAAAATTATTTTCTTTAATCTATAAAATCCTCCCCCCCACCCCCGCTCTTATAACATTTATGTTTTTCATAGATATTTTCTCTCAAATCTCACATTTTCTCTCTCAAAACTATTGCTCCTCTCTCTCGGGACTCGAGAAGTCAAGATTTCGTCATTTGGCTTGGCTTTTTGAGAATCTCAACTTGGGGTTTGAATTTTGAGCTAGACTGTAGTGCACCGTGTACTTGATCGACCTAACTGATTAACTGGGTAATTTATTTTAAGTTTTTTTTACTCTCTCTCTCTCTCTCTAGTCTCTCTCTCTAGTCCTAAAATAGTTAAATCTAAGATCTATTATCTAGTCTCTAAATAAGTATCATGTTTAACAAACATCTTATAAAATAAAAATATTAGGACTTCTGTAAAGCAAAATTTAGAAAATAAAAATATTACACAGAAATCTGAGGCTGCTGAAACTTTGATTTCTCCAATCGTCTCAACCTAAATTTCTATAAAACAAAAAACTAGGACTTCTATAATTTGGACTCATTTTAATATAATAAAATAAAAAAATATTAGGGGTGATGAAGAAGAAATAGCACAGTACAAATATTATATGAGAATTTTAACATGTATAAATTCATTTAAGACTGGGTACCTTAAGAGGCATGCCGAATTATACACTAAAAAATATGATCCATTAGATCCTAGGCAAACCCAACATGACACTGCATTTTTTGAGACATGATCGAGTTCAGTCTCAAAGTTTACTTCATTCATATACTCCAGCGAGTTGAGTAGAGATGGCATGATCAGACTTATCACATTGATGAGTCTTCCGATCAGATTTTCGGAAGATCCAAGGGTAGTGCGGATAATGCAGACATATTTTCAGCATGCTTATAGTAGGATTCCTAAGTTCACATCTAGGAATGACATACTAAAATTGTATAAGTTAGAAAAACAAAAAATAATTAATAAATTTATGACATTGTGGAGTGGTGCCGTGACGTCTGATATCTAGACAAGTCACGATGAATTATCTTACGCATATCTCACCAGCCACTATGTAGATTCTAAATGGACTATGAATAAGAAAATTTTAGGATTCTCTGAGATTCTCCATCCTCGTGATGGCCCAGCCATTTTTGAGTGTATGATGAAAATCTTTAGGAAAAATAAAATTCAAAATAAAATTTTTAGTATCACATTAGATAACGTATCTAATAATGAAGTAGTGATTAACATTTTTGTTAGGAATATTAGAGACGTACCATTAGGAGAGATTTTTTATGTAAGATGCATATGTCACGTGATTAACCTGATTGTTCAAGCGGGTATGAAAGTGTGTTTCCCCGCGTTGGATAATATACGTAATACACTAAAATATATTCGCACTCCTCACAGGCAACAAGAGTTTGGTAGTCTCTATTTGTCTGTGAATCTTAAGAAAAAGAAATTTCAATCGGATGTGAGACATCGTTGGAATTACACGTACATGATGTTGGAATCATGTGTTGAATACAAACACATGATATCCGACTACATCAATAGTAAGAGTGACGAACTTATTATTGACGACACTGACTAGGCTTCAGAAATTTCATTTATGAAATTCCTAAAAATTTTTTATGACACGACGAACATGTGTTCGTTGATTTATACACCACGACTTACATTGCACTTAGGTGCATATGCAACATTAGTAGCATGTTTAGGAAGTATCGAGCTGACCCGACACTTAGTCATATGGTTGCAGAGATGAAAACCAAGTACTTGAAATACTAGTCCACCGTTCCTTCTCTTTATTGCCTCGCTGCATGCATGGACCCTAGGGTTAAGGTGGAATGGGTAGAAAACACCCTTACATTTCCTCGTGCATGAACCTGGAAGAGCCACCTGAAGGGTTCATTCACGAGAAATTGACTGACCTGTTCACATACTACAATACTAGGTATAGTGGTGGTAGTAGCGAGACTGTGATTACGGACATTGATACCTTATTCGAAGATGATAATTTCTCCATTCAGCTAGCGAGGGAGAAACGTCGAGGTAGACCATCACATAGAAACGAACTTTCTCGGTACTTAGATATCGATTACTACTCGATCCTATCACATTCTGATACTAAGAATCTTGATATATTACAGTGGTGAAAATCATATAAGTTCACCTTTCCCGTGCCATCTAGGATGGCACTGGATCTACTGACTCCTCCGGTATCGAGCGTAGCATCGGAGTCTGCTTTTTCTAATCCAGTGAACGTGATTTCGGATAGGAGATCAAGATTACATCCAAATATTGTTGAGGCCTTGACCTGTTTGAAGGATTAGAAAGATTCGAGGTTTAGCTTCCATGATCGTGCTGGAGTTGGGACTGGGACAGGGACTACAGACACATCTACTGCGAAAGCGGAGGAGTTGATTGCTGATGATGATGAACCATATAATATTAATCTTGATGTTACTGCTGATGATGCTCATGATATGCCGATCGACGATTGATGTTGATCCACTGCTTTTTGATTTCGATGTTTTATTTTTTATTAATTGTGCGTTTTATTTATACGTTACGTTGAAACTTTAATTGGTTTAGTTCTAACCTTTGATATCTATTGGTTGATTGATCATTTTTCATTTGATTTGCTTTTGTTTTTTTTACTTTTTAATTTTTTTTAACAAAATTTTTTGATTTATTTATTTTTTTGTTTTATTTTTTCATATAAAAATTTATAACTCTTTAATTTAATTCTAATAAATTATAAATTAATTTTATTTTAAATTAAAAAAAAATTTTAACTTTGTAATTTTATAAATTTTAAACAATTTTCATTTTATAAATTTATTATAAAATACATTATCTATAAAATTTAAAAAAAAAAATTAATCTGGCCCGTACGCCAGGCTAGGCCCGACCGGGCCCGGCACGGCCCATTTGACACCTCTACTTTGGTTGATTATTTTTTGAATTTTTCTTTTTCGAATGATTAACAAATCTCCATGTTTGAAGTATTATTATTTTCCATCGCAAAAAAAAATTGTTCGATGATGTTTCTATTTTAAAGCATTTTTAAATAGATTTTGTGGGATTGATCAATCTCCCTCTTTTAGGCTTTTCTCCTCCTCCTTATTTGGCATAATTTGAAATTGGGTGTCATTGAATCATCTATTAATCATTCATTGTTTGGTCTTATTAAATTTTATATTACAATTATGAATTTTGTATCTAATAATGAGGATGCTAATGATAAATTACAAATATTTGAATACATTCATGAAACTAATAGTATCGCTGCCGCTGAAACTTATGTCAGTTGTGGTACTAGTAACAAAATACGTTTGTCAATGCTAGTTATAAGAATTTATAGTAATGTTGGAAAACAAGTCGTAAAGAAATTTTGAAATAATATTAAAACCTTTAAGGTATTGAATCATTATCAAATGATTGATTTAGTAGATGGAGCAAAAAAAAATGAATGTAAGAGTTTTAGGAATACTCATAATTCAAATAATGAAACTACTCATTTAAGATGTTATATCCAAAAGAATCATTTGATTCTTAAATACAATGATGTAGATGTCATGTTGGCTGATAATTGTGGGATGTTGAGGTCTTGAAAACATAATCATAAGGCATATTGAGATGCACACTCTCTAGATGTATTATATCACATGATCTTTCATTTTTAACTATGTTGAGTATTAAAATGTTTTGGCAATGAAAAGAGTTTTGAATCCTAATTTTAAACTTATTAGAAATATTATTAAAGCCAATTGTTTAAATATTTTCTTGAATGAAAAAACAAGTCTAAAGAGATTATTAACAAATATTCCTAGTAGAATTTATTTAACTTATGATATGTGGACTACGATAACTAATAAAGACTATATAATTGTGACTACTAATTATGTTGATAATAAGTGGAATTTAAATAGTAAATTACTTGCATTTTATGAATTATAGAATCAACATACAGAGATAGCATCATCCAAAAAAGTATATAGAATGCTTAAAAATTGGAAAATTGATGAAAAAAAAATTTTCTTAACTTCAAATAAATATATCTTCTAATGATAGCATGCAACATATTTTAATTGACAAACTTAATTTGTAAACATAATTTATCATGTGATAGTGATTTTTTCATGTTAGATGTTGTGCACAAATCTTAAATCTCTTAGTTCAAGAAAATTTAAAAGTAACTATGAAGACTTGTATAAAATAAAATAAAGTGTTAAGTATGTGGGGCTTTACAGGAAAGATCAAGTCAATTTCAAAAAAATATTGAAGAAGTGTTTTAACATGATATTGATAATTTCTTGAAGTTGAATATGTCAACTAGATAGAATGCTAGTTACATGATGCTTGAAAGTGTTATTAAGTATTGTCGTGCTTTCAGTAATTTTTATCCTCATTCTATCATATTACTAACTAGATATATGAATCATCCTATCTCACCTCCAATTTATATCTCATGTAAGTTTATAGTGTAACAAATTAATCGTATAAAAACTTGCATAATAAAAAATGAGGTGATTGTATAAACTTGCATAATAAATATTGGAGCAGGTATTCTATAACTCTTGCACTTGGATGTGTTTTTGATCCTCATTCCAAGTTGAACTTTTTGAGTTTTTGCTATACAAATCTTTATCCATTTGACCATCAAGAAAATGTGAATATAGTGAAGAAGGCATTATATAAACTCTTCACTTAATATACAAAGTATGAGGCTTCATCAAACTTAATAGCTTTATTTAAAACAAGCTCATCATCAATGACCATGACTGCTCATTCACAACAATGTCCTCCAATGACATGTGGAACAAGTGCAATATCATTAATGACATCTATATCTGATGTAAGATTTAAAATTTGGGTATTATAATTTCAAATTTTTGTTTATTCTTTCTTCTAAAATAGTAATTGTGCTATTTATGTACTGACTATTTGTATATCTTATAAGTATCATATAGAAATTAAAGACTGCAAGTAGGCCTGGCGGCCCGGGTACGACACGAAGTACAACCCAACTAAGTTGTGCTAGCCCAACACAACACGGTCCAGAACCATGATTGGACCTAGGTCATTCTAGCCCGAGGCACGGAACATGTCATGATGGGCCAAGGGGTAAGGTGCCTAGTGTCTGGCCAGGCATGACCATGATGCTTGGAAGTTGGCAAGGTCCACTAGCATGATTACAATGACATATGATTGCGGACCAAAAAGCGGGTACGGTCCACTTGGCCTTTACCCACCCCACCCAGTCTATTTCACAAAAAAATAAAATGTTTTTTCTAAAATCCCCGTCTCGCCTGGTACACATGGCAGGCTTTTTTAATGAGCCCGACCACATGGTTGGTTGTAGTAAGCGACATGGCACGACCCGGGCACAACAAGTATTTTTAAAAAAACTATGCTAACACTCATTTGTACTCATAATTGAATGCATGATTTTAAATTAATTAGGCCATTGGGTATTAAATATTTACTCCTCTATCTTTTTGTTTTATTCTTTCAACTTAAAAAGTATTCATAAAAATTATTATTTTATGAATATGAATTGCAAATATGAAAAAAAATAGAAGATATCTGATTATGTAAAGAAAATTTAAATATTTTTATTGTTGATGATCTTGTCTCTGCTGAAAATGATTTTAAGATTTATTATTTAATGTTTATTCTATTATGAGTAGTACTCTTTTTGAAATTCTATTTGGACATTATATTTTGATGTAAAAAATTATTTTAATTCTATTTTGATTATAATTATGATGATGCTTATGTAAAACACTTCACGCTTCTTGTTTTGTAAATCTTGCTGAGCGTATATCAGGTTATTACTTAAGAAGTCTCATGCATTTTCTATCATGGAGATCTTGTTCAGTTTAAAGGGCATGAAGTTCTCTAGGAAGAAGTAGAATGATATACTATTATTACAAGTACAGCAAGTATTTTCCTTAACTAAAAACTATTCTCCTCTTATATCCTTGAGATAGTAAAAAGAGTAGTAGTTTGTTGATTAAATAAATTTAACAGTTTTTGCAAGTTGCCTGGGCTGTCCCAATAGTCAGATAGCCTGGTATGGGGCTAGGCTGAGCCAGCAAAATGGAAATCTAGTATAAATTAGGCCCAACCCAGTCTGGTTCAGTTTTGGCATTGCACATTTATGGGCCCAGACTGATCTGGGCCCAACAAGAGGTGGCAAATGGGGCAGACAGCCCAGGTACATCCCAACTGAACAGTGCCTGACCGAGCACCACACAGTCCAGAACCGTGCCTGCACTCATGCCGTGCCGGCTCGAGGCACGGCTCATTCCGTGCTGGGCTAGATGTCGGGCCAGCTATGACCCAGCTGCCTGGCCCATGGGCATGGTCCAAAGGCACGGCTGACTACCATGCCCCAGAACTCGGTCTGTATTTCGGGCACAGCCCGATTGGACTGCACACAACCCAGCCGCTTATATTAAAAAAGAAAACTCACTTTGTTTTTTACACACGGCAGGTTTTTTTTTAATTACTGCCACGTGTTTGGTTGAGGACGTCCACATGGGATGGTCCATGCATACGTGGACATGCAACACGTAATACACGCCTCCCCTCCCTCGAGCCCGGGCCCGAGCCCGAGCCCAAGAGCGACGTAACAGTTAACCTTCCAACGGTCCAAAAAAAAAATAAAAAATAAAAAAGAGATGCATCCAGCCATTGGATGCACTGCCAACGGCTAGAACAGAAAATCTAACAATCATCAGGCTTTTTTCCTAAATAATAATTAAAAAATAAAAAAAACTAAAAAATATATTTTTTTTAAATCTTAATATATATATATATATATATATATATATAAAATTTCTCTCCTACCTCTCAATCTCACATTCTCAAATCTTAATTTTTCACTATACTTTATCTCAAATCTTAATTTTCTCTCTCTTTCTCTCTCTCTCTCTCTCATCTCGCATGCTCATCTTTTTTTTGCTTCGAAGTCGGAGTTCGACTTTGTTCTCGCCTATTGGGTGCGGACAACGAATTCTCAAACTGAATATTATGATTAGTCTTCCGATTAGATTTTCGAAGGATCCAAAGATAATTAGTATCATACATACTTATTTATCATACATATCATAAGATTCCTAGGTCCACATCTAGGAACAACATACTAAAATATTATAAATTAAAAAAATAAATAATAACTAATAAATTTAGGGAATATAATGGTGTGGTGTCTATTATATCTAATATCTAGATTAGTCGCAATCTAAGAAGCACGGACACGAACACGGACACGGGGATATGACATAATAAAAAAATAAAAATTATAAATTATAAATATTATGTATTTTATAAAATTTATTAAATTAAATTAAATTAAAATATTTTATTATATATAATAAATATATATTATTTATTTTATAAAATAAAAATATTTTATTTTATTTTATAATATAATATTTATATTTATTTTATTTTATAAAATAGTATTTTATAATTATATTATATAAAAATATATTTTTTTTATGTTATTTTATAAGAATATTTTATTTTATGCCCATGCCTCTCCCCTTTAGCACGCCCGCCCGCCCCTGCCTCTCCTCTCAATCACGCCCGCCCGCCCGCCCCTGCCTCTCCCCTCAAATCGCGCCGCCCCTTCCTCTTCCCTCAAATCGTGCCACCCCCCCCCCCTTCCTCTCCCCTCAAATCGCGCCCGCTCCTGCCTCTCCCTCAAATCGCGCCCGCCCCGTGCCAGTGGCCAACACTGGCCACCAATGTCGTCGGACGTCGGGCACTATAGACGTGGATACGACGCCGACGCAACCATCCAATACGCCACGTGGCGTATCGGATACGGATTATGCAATGATACGTCACGTGGCATATCAGACACGTATTCGTGTCATGTCGGACACGTGGACACGGCTGTAGGGAGCCGTGTCCGTGCTTCCTTGGTCGCAATAAAGTATCTTATACATACTTTATCATCTGCTATGTAGATTCTAAATGAATACTAAATAAAAATATATTAGGATTTTCATAGATATTTTATCTTCATGAAGATCTGGTCATATATGAGTGCATAATGAGAATATTTAGAAAATATAATATTTAAAATAAAATATATAATATTATATTTGATAAAGCATCTACCAATAGAGTAGTCATTAACATGTTTGTTAGGATAATTAGATACAAACTATTAGATAAGATTTTTCAAGTTAGATGCATAAGTGACATTATTAATCTGATAGTGTAAGTGATAATAAAAATTATTTCTCATTTAAAAAAAGATACATAACTCACTAAAATATATTTGAACACCTAGTAGACAATAGAAATTTAATAATCTATGTTTGTCAGCAAGTCTAAATAAAAAAAAATCAAATAAATATGAAATACTATTGAAATTACACATATATGAAGTTGAAATCATGTATTGGATACAAATATATAATATTCGATTACATCAATAGTGAGAGTGGCAAAATTATTATTGACGACAGAGATTATGATACAAAAAGTTTAAATTCCTGAATATTTTTTATATTATGATGAATATGTGTTCATTAATTTATACTCTCGCCACTTGAATTGCACTTAGAAATATATGCAATAATAGTGATATGTATAATAAATTTAGAGATGACTTGATATTTAATGATATGTCTATTGAGATGGAAACTAAATACTTAAAATATTAGTCAACAATTTTATCTCTTTATTATCTGGCTTCCTTCATGAACATTAGGGTTAATGTGAAAGAGAGATAATATTTTGACATACATATTCTCGTACATGAACCAAGAACATCAACCTGAACGATTTATTTATAAGAAGTTAACTAAACTATTTACATACTATGATACTAGATATGGTGATAGTAGTAGTCAGACTCCAAGTATGAACATGAATATCTTATTCAAAAATAATGACTTCTCTATATAGTTAGCGAAAGAGGAACGACAAGGTGGACTATCGAATATGAGTGAGCTATCTCGGTACTTAGATATTAATTACCGTTCAAACATATCACATAACGATAATAAGAATCTTGATATTTCACAATGATAAAAATCATGAGCCTACCTATTTTAAGTTATCTAAAATGACATGGGATCAACTGACTCCTCCGGTGTCGAGCATAAAATCAAAATCTACTTTTTCTATTGTAGTCAATATTATTTCAGAAAGGAGATCAAGACTGTGACCAGATATCATTTAGGCATTAGCATACATGAAAAATTAGAAGGATTCAAGGTTGGGTATCCAGGATCGAGATCATACTGGCAACAAGAGCAAAGAAAGTATTGGCAGATAATGACTTATGGGACTTTGAGGAGGTTGAGCTCATCTATAATGATACCATTAGATGCTTAAACAATGATGATCAGTTGCATATTCATATTGGCTGGCATAAAAATTAGAGCATTGACCTTGCATTATTATTTATAATAAAATTGATGATTTTTTATTTTATATTATTGTTGTAAGTTGTGACTTTGGATTATTTTATTTATTTTTAGATTGAATAATGAATGTTGGGATAAATGTGTTTTTTTAATATTTTTGATTATTTATTATACTGTCATCTGTGTTAATATATTTATTTTTTTGTAATTAATTATTTATGTGAAATAAATAAATAATATAATATCATTATGTCTTATGTCACAATTAATTCAAATTCTAAATTTAAAATATTAAATTTGAAAAAAAAATTAAAATAATTAATTCACAATTCCAAAACCAATACCGGTGGCCAATGAGAGTATATCTAAACTATGTTAGGACCTAGATCTAGGTAGGTTGGAATAATCTGACCAAAACCAACCCAACTCGGCACATACCGGCATGACCCAACCTAAACCAACCAACCACGAGTTAGTCGTGTCGTGCTAGGCCAACCATTTTTAAGTAGTGTCGTGCTTGGAATGGCATGGTGGCCCGACTGGGCCATCAAAAACTAGGTCATGCCAGCACGACATGACCCATTTGACACCTCTAGGCCCAACTCGATCCACCCACCCAATTTGATAACTCTAGCGCCAAGGAATATTGTCTTTGAGATTTTTTTCAATTTCATCATAATTAATACATAAATATAATTACTAAATAACGATCATTGGAAAATTCCAACAATTATTGAAAACTCATGACCAATCATAATTATGAAATGCAAGCCTTAAGCACTACTAAATCACATGCACCACGAAGCCTCGCCCAGGGGGAGAGACATGCATTTATGATAGGCATGCTTAGGTGCGTGTCACCATGCACATTTGAGACAAGCACGCTTCAGCACGTCTCATGCTAGCACAACTTACCAAGGAACGTGCCATCCAAGCACCCCCCGACACAAATCCTAATTTTATCACACTTTCAAACAAATCATTATAATATTTCACAATTGAGGCATAAAAATCATTTTGGATATATTTTTCCATATTACTTTTTTGCTCATTTACTTATAGATGTGTCAAATGGACTGAACGACAAAAGCACGACACAAGGCACTGCGCGAATTAACCGTCTCAAGCCCGATACCATAATGTCTAAAACCATGCCTGCCCTAGACCATTTGGCCCGAGGAATGGATCATGTTGTGCTAGGCTGGGGTTGGGTAGCAGCACAGTCCACAAATATAATGATCCATGAGTCATAATCGGGCGCAGGTGGGTATCAGGTTATGGGTCAAGCCTCGTCAGGTTGCATACCAACAAAAACAAGTTTTTTAAGGTTATGTGGCCTTCCAATTATGTTTTCACATAATGGGTGCCAAAAATGACAGGCACAACCTGTCATTGCCGTTGCCTTTAAAAAACAAATTTAAAAAAAAAATATAGACATCAAATTATTTCCAACAGCAACACTTTATAAATTTAATAACTATCAAATTTATAACTTAAAAAATAACTACAATTAAGAAAGAAAATTAAAAAAAAATTATAATATATTTTAAATTGTAAAAAATTTCTATAAAAAATTAAAAATTTTATGAATTTAATTTACATTTCTCTAAATCTCTTCTCTCCTCTTATGCGACTCTCTCTCATCTCTTCTCCTCTAAGTTCTAACATTTCTATTTTTAGTTTTTGTAATTTTTTACTATTTTTATATTTAATTTATGCATATGACACATTCGATATAAATTGCAACCAAATATTTTAATTGAGATCATTAATAATGTAAAAACAGTATTTTACAATAAAGAAAAGTATTTCAATACATTTTTAAAATTTTTTTTGTAAATTGTTTATTAGTTTTATTTATAAAATAAAAAAAAATTAAAAATGACATTGTAATATAACTATAATGAATTTAAAATAATAAAAATAAAAATTCTAGATATCTCAGAGAAAATTAGATATGATATATATATTATTAAAAAATATAATATATATATATATATATATATGAGTGAATGTAGCACTAGCAACGTTAAGAAGGATGACAATCAATTAAACTATCAGAGGAGTCAAAAAGGTAGTATTGTGTCAATATGATTGGCCTGTAAAGTGTCGGGCCAAGCCGGGATGGGCCAGGCCATGTTGGACCGATAGTGTCAGGTAGGATCAGGCCATGCAGTGCTCGGCATTGTGGTGTCAGGCTTGTTCAAGTCATATAGTGCCGAGATTTACCAATCTAGAGTCAGGCCTTGTCAAATCGGACAATGCCTTGTTGAGCCATGAGTGGCCATGTCGAGTCTGGGGGGTCAGCTAATTCGGGCCAATTCCTAGTTCAATTTTTTGTCTTTGGAGGTCTTGGTAATTAGTTATAAATTTGAATTTTAATTTTAAATTACAATGACACAATTATGACTTGATATTGTATTTGGCTCCGCACAAATAAAAAAATTAAAAATATTATTAATTTCAATGAAATATTAATAGAACTAAAATATAATATAAATAATGTATAAACAATATTTAAAAAAAACATTAAATGAAAAGATTATAATAAGTACAATTCAATATTTAATACTTCAATAATAAATAGATAATAAAGAAATATAAAATGACAAAAATAAATGAGCATTATCTTATAAGGACACTATCACTAACACATGAATCATAAATCATTGATAATCAATTGGTATCTGTAATATGATAATATTGAAGGAGATGTAGATAATCATCATCGTAAGAAGTTGCTAGTGCCCTCAATATTTGCAATCTGCATGTCCCTTGAACATCATATGTCATCATCACTTGTATTTTATCCTAAATGATCAATATTGAATCTTCTCAATCATTCGTGCATGCAAGTCCTCTACAAAATCTAGTCGCAATCTTGATCTTTTATCTGAAATAATATTGATTGCTATAATAAAAATAAATTTCAATGATATGCTAGTCACCAAAAGAAGCAATAGATCACATGTCATTATAAATAATAAAGTATAAGTGAATTCATATAATTTGCATCATAAAAAAATATCCAAATTCGTATTATCATATAAGATACATAATAATTTTTATACTTACTAAACATATTATTAATATCACATACTAACTTAAATCCAATGCAAGTAATGGGAGCATACAAAAATAAATACATATTCATCATGTCATAAAAAATCTTCAAATTTTTCATAAAAATAATTTACGTATCCCAGTCTAAATCACCAAAAATATACTCGTAATTCTTATTATTAATATAGTCGAATATTATGTGTTGATAACCAAAACATAAGCCCAACATAAGATAGGCATAATTCAAATAATGTCACACATCGATTTAAAATATTTTCGTTTTTAGCCGCACAAACAAGCATAAGCTACTAAACTCTTGTTATTTATTAGGCGTCTTAAAATATTTTAGAAATTTCTAATTTTTTCTAATACAAGAGAATAATTTTTATTTACCTGTACTTTCAGATTAATTATATGACACATATATCTAATGTGAAATATATTACTTATTAACTCGTTTCTAATAATTCTAACAAACATATTAATAGTTACTCAATCATTAAAAGAATTATCAAGAATAATAATAAATATTTTATTTTGAATTTTATATTAACTAAAAATTTATATCATACATTCATATATGACAAGATCATTATGAAGATAGAGAATCTCAAAAAATCCTAATTTTTTTATTAAATTTTTATTTAGAGTCTACTTAGTATGAGATTATACATGCAAATAATATATTATCACAACTAATCTATATATCAAATGTCACTAATACCACTCAACTAAATTTCTTAAATTCATTAATTATTAAATATTTTTTATCTCATTCCAACTTGTTGACCTAAGAATCCTATAATAAGCAGGTTGAAAATATATAGGCATAATAATGACTACAATATAATCCTCCGAAAATATAATTGAAAGACTCATGATTATAATCAGTTTGATAATATTTTTCCTCATAATCATTATGATATAAGAAAAAAGTCAATGAAGCTGGACTAGATTCAGCTTGAAAAAGGCTCACTAGCCCACAGAACTTAGATTGTCATGGATTGTGAATCGGATGAAATAGTTCATGAGCTTGACACAACCATACTCTCTATTCTTTCTACTTAAGCTATCTCTCCACTTTCGAACTTAGCCTGATACTTCTAACAAATGGCCCGTTTGATTTTTACTTGATCATGAATTTCTCACTCCAATCGACCCACCACTAAGTTAGGTTTGCCTTATATCTAATGCATTTTTTTTGTATTGATCAAGATATTTCTTTAGGTGTCTAGTCCAAAATACACTCTTACATGTATATAGAGTACCTCTTTAGGTGTCAAATGGGCCGATCAAGAATCGTGCCTTTGCCCCGACCGGGACACCCTTTGGCATGGTTTATGTCATGCTAGGTTGGCATAAGTCATTCCTCATACCAAGCTAGGTATGATCCATGTGACTGACCTGATAGCACGGTTAACCTACCGAATGATCGCTCGCCCATCACAAAAAAGTCAATTTTTTTAAAAACAATTGGTCACGTGGCCAATTGTAACTGGCCGACACATAAGTCAGCCACCCATCCGCCATGCACTCTGGGTAGTGCCACCGTTGGCCGTTCGGAATGGTAAAGGATGGTCATTCGGCACGGTCAAGCACGACTGTGCCATCGTTCACTATTCAACATGGTCATGTATGCTCGTGCACTTGATCGTGCCCACCATGCCTAGCTGGACAAGTGGACCACGCCATCATGCGTGGCTTCACGACACGACACGATAGCATGACTGTGCCTTGAAAAAATGGGTCATGCCAGCACGGCAAGGCATGTCCCATTTGACACCTCTACGTGTATATATTTTTGAATATATACATTATATTGATTCTTCATTGACACCCCCAGAATTTTTTTTAATATATATCAAATATAAAATTCAAAGGAACAGAGCTAAAGATAAAGATACAAAGATGAGAGAGAGAGAGAGAGAGAAAAGATAAAAAAAATTAGAATTAAAATTCTAAATTTCTTATATATTTATAAAGAATTGAAAAATATATAAAAATTATTTTTTTATTTTTTTTTTGTAATGTTAAATGGCCATAATCACATCTTAGATTCTAGCAATAATAATTGAATGTAATCTAACAACAACTATAAAATTGTTAATAATTTAATATATATGTATGTATATATATATATATATATATCCAACATGGACAATGTTAGGTCGCGCCTATCATTGTCCCTATCAGAACATGTTGGGCATTGCGTAAAAATGCAATTGGCAGGATAGGAACGACTGTCCAATTGAAAGTGTAACCGATCACATAAGCAAATTCAACTTACAAAACCAATTTTTTCTTAAAAAGATTATCACTCGAATGATCGCTCGACAGGCTAGCTCATGACCCAAGACCCGCATGTGCCCGATCCTAGATCACAGCTGATAGAGGGTGGATCGTACCTAGCTAAAGGTATCAAACGGGTCTTATCTAGGATACTAGGTATGGTGATAGCATATTATCTAGGATACTAGACTGTGTCACCTTTTTATATACTACGATACTAGGTATGGTGATAGTAGTGAGACTCTGAGTAGGACATTGATACAATATTCAGAGACGACGACTTTTCTATTCAGTTAACGAGAGAAAAATATGAGGTAGACCTTGAATAGAGCGAGTTTTCTTAGTATAGTATTGATATCGATTACTACTCAATAATATCACATTTAGATATTAAGAATCTTGATTATTCAGTAGTAAAAATCATACCAGATCACCTTTCTCATGTTATCTAAGATGACCACGGGATCTACTGACTCTTCAATGTCGAACATAGCATCGAAGTATACTTTTTTTGTTGTAGTGAATACGATCTTGGATAGGAGATCGAGATTACGTCCAGATATTGTTAAAACATTAGCATGCTGGAGAATTTTGAGGATTCGAACTTGGGCATTCAGAATCATGCTGGAACTGCTGCAAAAGTAGAGAAGTTGATTGCTAATGATGATTATATTATGATAGTGATATTGATATTAAGAATGATAATAATATGACGATTGATGATGTAGCCACTTGACGCCTGATGGTTGACGATTGTGGGATTGTTACACTTAAATATTTTGATGTACTCATTTTTATTTACATTGTATTTGATTTAGTTTGAGTTTATCATTGTATTTCAGTCTTTTAGACTTTCTGTGTTTATTTAATTTATTATTGTGAATTATGCTTGGAAATTAAAACTTAAATATTTTTTTTTTCATTTTGCATTCGATTTAAAATTTAATTCATATTAAAGTTTGAATATTTATTAATTCATATCTAAATTTTAATTCTAATAAATAAAAGAACAAACAATCAACATTAAAAAAAATTTAAAATATTAAAAATTAATAATATATAATTTAATAATTTTTAAATATTAACTAATTAATTATTACATTAAAAAATAACATAATTTTAAAAAAAAACCTATTTAATTAAACAATCATTTTCAAATTAAGAGTAAAGAATCTTCCTCTTGATCTCTTTAAGCCGTCACAACCATTACTACGATCACCACTTTCTCCCACATTACTACTACCAATAGAGATACTCTTTAGTCCCATTTTGTTAGCATATGCTGCCTCCTCGTCATCTTCATCTTGAAACTCAAATAAATCTTCATTCATGATCTGCATATTAAACACATTTATTTTTTTTTGTGTTTTTTTGGATAGCATGCACTCTTCCAATTCTTTTCTAACATATTTGAGACATATAAACTTTTTGTGTTAATAAATCCTCCAACAAAATCTTACTTCTGTCCATTAATATCTCAAATTATTATTTTATCACAAAAAATACAATAGACAATATTTGTGCATTTCATATCTAGTAAGTGAGCATGTTTCCAACATGGATCATTTCTTCCCATTTAAAAGTCTACTTCAACTTCAATTACATTGTCTATCTTTTAAATTGGTAGATGCGATATAAAAAAAAGGTAAGGAGCTAGCTGAGGGATTATCTTTTAAGGGACACATATTAGTGGGGATTGGAAAGACTAATGTAAATGAGTTGCTGTTGGGGGTTTATATAGATGAGTCATGATGGGAGAATGAAGGCTGGTGGAAGATAAATAGAAGTGGATGATAATGAGTGGGTGACAAAAAGTAGTGGGGGACAAAGAAGTAATGTATGTTCTACTCTTTTTGAGAATGTGGTGTGGGGCGGGGAAGCACACATGCTTGGTCAAAGATAAAATGGTGTGCCTAGGCAAGAATATGTTGGTGCCTCATGCACCTTTTGCAAATCCTCATGCCTATCCCAAGGCGAGGCACTTTTGTCCGAGCCTTATGGTGCTTAGTTTTAGGCAAGCATTTAATAATCATGATCCTGGATAAAATAATATCTTTAAAAAAGACAAATATTTTAGTACCTTCAAAAAATATAATAAGAAAATAAAAAAATATAAATTATATGAGTACGACAATATATGTGAAATATATATTTTAACACTACTACTATATTTCTTAATGAACGATCAAAAGATCAAAATTAGAAAAATCAACAAAAGAATTATCAAGCTTCTCGAGAGACTCTCCCTTGCTCTAAATATAATATGTATATCCTCTTCTCCTAGAATATACTCTGAGTCATAGATAATCAAGTCTTCAAGTTCCCAGCTCATCCTAAGTTAAGATAGGAATAGACACGAGAACAACCATATTATCATGATTTAAGGAATTCTAAGAAAAACTCACTCTCACTATAATCAATATGTTTTGTATTTATTGATACATGTAATAATTCTATATAATATCATGAGCTCATAAGTTCAAATGTAAGTGAAGAGTGAATCTACTTTCTAGCTAGAGGCCCAAATATAACTCCAAATAACTAAAAAAATAAAAAATAGATTTAGATATAGATATACCTCATAAATCCTTAATCTTTCTAGCCTTGTTAAAAGATAAGTCTTGCTCAAAAAATATATAACATTTATACTCATTAATACCCTACCAATCTCAGATGAATAACAAGTGTACTCTTACTAGATATTGGTATAACTAAGGAAGACTCACTTTATCGCTTTGTGTCATTTTATCATATATTATAGAAAATCATGAATGTAACAAGTATATCCAGAAACTACATGAGAAATTCTAAATAATTTTTTTCTAAAGTGCGTGAATTAAAAGGATACATGATAAAGATGAACAAAAAAATACATATAATTCATAAGATTGTTTGAAATTAAAATCATCTTCACAAAAATTTTTTATAACACTTCTATCAAAAAATTATCTTTAACTATCTCAATAAACTATTTATTCTTCATTTCTACAAAATAATTATATGGAATATAATAAAATAAAAAATTTGATATATGATTCAATATTTAACATAGTAAGTGATGAAGATATCTAACATATACTCTCATCTTTACTAACTATACAACATTGTTACTCTTAATATATTTTATTTTTTTATTAAATTAATTTTTTATTTTTTATGAAATATTTATACAATAGACAAATTTTATTAACTAGAGCAAAAATATAGATAAACCAAGTAAAATACATGTAGTCATTAATAAATATAACAAAATATATAAATTTATCTTGAATCTCATCTTTGCTAAATTCTAATACATCTAAATATATCACGTCAAATGAGTCCTTACTCACATAAAGTTAACAGATGAAATAGAATGATCTACTGTATGTTCCTAACTAACATGCCTAACATAATAATGAAAAAAATATTTATAATATTAGAATTTAGTATTCTCATCTTAATCAATGATAAATAACCAATTTAATAATATATTAATAATACTCAAAAACTAGTGAGATATCCTACTATTTAAGAAGAAATCATTTACTCCTGCAAAACATCAGTGAAAAATATTAAGGTCATTGTTGAGTTGTCTTGAAAAGAAACTCAAAGAAATACTAATTGGGCAATAAAGAATAAAAAAAATAGATAAAATATTAAATTAAATAATATCATAATTAAAGACTTTTAAAGACTTATCATTAGTATTCAAGGAACAAAGAAAAAAAAATATTAACTAATGAGTGAATATCTATGAAGTGATTATTTTTTTCAGCATTGAAAACCCAAGTATGAATTAGAAAGACTAGCCACAAGAAACACAGTGCCTGAGGAGCAGGAAGCCTCTGTTACTACCTTACACGAGAAGAATTTCACATATTCAATCTTCATCTCTAGTAATGCATAAGGGTCATGAAAGTATTAACTCAGAGAGAATCCCCATACAACTCTTGTAGTTGGCATGTCATTATCACCAACCCAGAGCGCTCTCGATCTATTCTCTCAAAACAACTTATAATAACTCTCTTTGATGTGGTCACTCAAATTGAAGTGTGTACATTATATTAAGGTTTTCATGTCTTTTCTTTCACTATGACTGGTACTCCCTCTAGTATCAGTATATCATACCAAAAAATCTAGTACTTACAAGTATGTCTCAGTCTATCTCGTGTATATGAACTATCTGATGATGTAACTTTAGTTTGTAAAGAATCTATTGATCACCAAAAATCTAGATATAACTTAACAAAAAAATATTAGGTTGTGAGTGCGAAATATCATACCAAAGCCATTCAGTTTGTCTAGATGTAGAAAATGAGTCAGACAGCTAGTATTGAATAAATTTAGAGATGTAGGTAAGACTATTAGATCTTAAGATTTATCCGCTTAGATCATGTTATGCATCTTCAAATAATTCAAATTATAATTAATTTGAATATAATACAAATATTAGATTGTAGTTAAATAATTATTTTCTCTAATAACATACAAGATGATTATCATTATTAAGCATACCCTAGTGATAGTCTAACATAATTGTCCTATCTATGCTTTACTACCAAGACAACAAATTATTTATGCTCGAGAATCATTCACAAGTAGATATCATTTAGATAACTCATTTACTGCTATTATAGATTATTTCATATGTAAATTCTTATTATCAAGCCTTGGGTATCATAAAAACTAAAATTAATATGATTTATTAGTATTTATACTTTTAACTTCGTAAATATTATCCTCAAATAATTAATATATCTTTGGCTCGAATTTCATCAATGAAAATTTAATAATTGAAAACAACTCAAAGAGCTGTCACCACTTTGTGAGTCACAATACACTCATGTATATCTAATAAATTGCATGTCACTATCCTCTACGATAATGATACAACTCATAGACTAAATATGAAAATCTTAAAAGAAAATTATATAAAACATATACCTCAATTGAGAAATAATTCTTCTAAGATATGTATAATAAATTAACATATAAAATTATTTATAATTTTAACTTCGGGAGTATCATACACACAATAATTAACATATCTAAATTTTAAATTTCATCATATAAATTTATCTTATGTGTCATGATTAGAAAGGTTGTCATTTAATTCCTTCCATACATGCGAGTATGCCTCATAATTTATTTATGATCATCTACCACAACAACACATAAACCCTCCAATAATCAAATTCCTAGTACAAGTTTTATTTAATCACTGCATCTATCAATTTTCATTCTACAATATAAATCAAACATATTTATTAATTACAAAATTATTCATATATCACATAAAGTAATATTATATAAATCCTAAATCTCAATTTAGTTTGATATTGAAAAAGAAATTCATGAGATAAAAGAGAAGAAATCTCAATAATTTTGAATTCTCAATAACCCTCACAAACATCTAGAACACAGAGCCCCTAATCACATACTATTTTGGTTAAATTTTCCAAATATGCCTTAGAGAGAGCTGTTTGAGAGTCATGCTCCCTAACTCTCGAGTTTAGTCTATGTTTTACATCCCTAACTCATAGATATCCTAAGAAGTACATAAACCACCACCATAATTATTTGTTATACTTTGACATTGTATTGATGCGTAAAAAAGAAGATTAATCTCTTTTTTGTTTTTCATCTTTTCTCATTTATAAAGACACTTGGATATAAAACATAACATATACGTCTACATAAAAAATTCAACTAGAATCGTGACCTATCCAAATCTCAAGAAATAGCCTTGGAATTCATGAATTATTTTAGGAAACTTTTTAGCTCTATCACAAACTTGTTTCCTATGTGTACAGAGGTAGTTGCGTCTAGCATGACACTCTCCTCCATAAATTAAAGCTACCCTATTTGAGATTAGAAATTCAAAGTTCCTAGTCATGATGGATGTTCCTTAAAACTCTTTAAACACTCAAGGGATTTATATCATCATGGTATCATAATGATAGTACAAGATTTTTTTATCAATTAAAAGAATTTTGACATAGATAAATCATGCATCTATTGTCTTAATTTCAACATCCACACGTACTTTTAAGATCAAGGATTATAAGCCAATATAATATTATAATATGATTTACAAGATAATTTCAAAAATAATTACATCTAAAATTAAGCTCGTCTTCAAAATTGGTTATTCCTTAAAATTCTTATTTGTACGGAGGTCATTACATCTCAAATCAAACCCATTTTTAAGCAACTATTTAGCTCTACAACCTCGTTTCCTATTTATACTAAGGTGGTTTCATTTTCCTAAAATTCTTTAAGCACTCATGGAATTACATTATCATGATCATAATAATAGTACAAGATTTTTTTCTCAAGCAATAAAATTTTAAAACAAAAACATCATGCATTCATTGCTCTAGTTCCAACGACCACTCATGCTTCTATGATCAAGGATTATAAGCCAATAATATGTTGAAATGTGATTTACAAGAAGACAGGAAAATTAATTGCATCCCAAATCAAGCTCATCTTTAATGATATTATTGATCAAGTACAAATTGTCTATTTTAAGGATAGATAGATAACGAATATTTTTCTCCTTACACAAAATCTTAACAAGAAATATACCCGAAAATATATTTCTCCAAGATGATTCATCCAAATTAATCTTCAGAAGCCCTTCGACATGATTAATTGATCATGTATTATTCAAATAATATATACACTTATATTTCCTAGAACTTTCGTGAGGATCATTCATGAATACATATCCACTACTCATCATTCATTAATGATTAATGGTCGTCTTCATGAACATTTTAAAAAAATAAAGTTGAGGCAAGGGGATCGCCTAATGTCTTACCTCTTTGCAATTGTTCATAGATTTTCTAAATCATCAAGCTTCCATGTGAACCCCTTCAAATCGCAAGATTTTAGAAGTTGAAAAATGATTTACCATCGGCAACAATAAATTTTTACTGGGCTCCATTCTTTTCACCTTCTTGGGTGTTCCACTTTTTTCAAGCAGATTGATCACATCGCAACTCTCTATTGCATAAGATCACCTCAATTATCCAACTATGAAAAGAAAAACTCTTATACATAGCAAAAATAATGGAACTATTGTGAACAGTTATTCAGGGCATAGAAAAAGTAATGATTTTTTGTGTTTCTCATTCCAAAATCAACTATCAGCTCAATTGACAACCTCCATAGAAGAATCTTGTAGGGATCCCAACAAAATTTAGATATAAAACTTAAGTCTAATGAAATGTAGTCTACGAACCATTTTCTCAGAGAAGATTAGGTCTTCTCTCTATCTCTCTCTGGAATAAAACTTTATTTATCAAAACACTTTGTCAAATCCATTGCAAACAAGATTCATTATGGATTCAGTGAATCCAACATTATTATCTCTTCACATAAGATATTTAGAATATTTTCTCCTCTTAATAAGATGAATCTTATTTGAGAAGCTATAATTATTGTGCAAGATGAATTCATCCAATTTGCTGGAAGCACGAGTGATGCTAAAAGATGATTAATAAGTACAAAAAAAATGAAAGAATTGGTGCATATGCATATTCCTTCTTATTACCACATGGCAATAAAAGATCATGATGGTCCAATATTATGTAGGTTAAAAAAACCACACACAAGCATGCTATTTACACATGGATGTCCATTCTTGAGAAATTGACTCAAGACCAAGCTTTTTGACAAACCGACTCATTGGAATGTGAATTTTGTAATTGTCTTTAAATTATAGAGCATCTCTTCTTCAAGTGTATTGATTTCTTCTCGATTTAAGAGGAGATTAAGCTATGAACTAAAATTAAAGAAACGAATGTCATCATTGACCAAATCCTTGAAACATTTGGGTATGTATTACACGTATGCGTATATGCAATATTAGTCTTATATTTCAAAAATATATAACACATTTTTGTGAAAGTTATACAAATGAAAATAAAAATATTTGAAATATTAATCAACATTATACCACTTTATTGACTAGTTACCTATATGAATTCGAGTATTAAGTTGCAATTCAAATTAAAGACAAAGAAATAGTAAATAGAAAAATACATATAAATATATAACAAATACTAAAATACACCTAAAAAATAAAATGTTGCACCTTATTGTTTAAGATCATTGGAATTCAACATAGCTTAATATTTGAATAATGTAATAAAGAAACAATTATTTATATCGAATATCGTGAATAATAATATTAAGAATGTGTTAATAAATACATATAATTTGGAGATATAATTTTTATTTTTAGAATTCATAATAATTTTTTATAATATAATGAACTTGTTTTCATTTGTATAAAATCTCACATCATTCATTATATTTTTGATGTGTATGCAATATTAGTTGTGTTTAAATAATATATAGAATATTAATATTTTAATATACAAATTATAAAAATAAAAAACAAATATTTAAAATATCAATTGATCATGTCACCAATTTTTGTCTAGCTACTTATAAGAATTCGAGTATTAAAATAGATTAAGTATAAAATAATTTAAAATTCATATGCACTTATACAAACCGAGCAAGAGAACTTTCAGATGAAATATAAGAATAAATATATAACTTATATAAATATTATAATAATAAATAGAATAGTGCTTGTTCACCTCAGAATGCTATAATTACAATCTAATTCGAAGACGATGAATTTTTTATTCAAAGTTAAGGAAAAAATGAAATAGTACTCCAATAAATGTTAGTTGTCAAAATATTTATATATTAATTATAATTCATACATATCCCATGATGACATAAATAAATTATAACATATTGAATTTGTATAAGTCATATGAAACTACTTATCTTGTATTATCTAAAATTATATGTGATCAATCTATTGATCTCTCTGGTGCGTACTATAATATCAGAGTCTAATTTTTTTATTATCATAAATATAATTACAAACAAAAAAAATAAATCTAGTATTAAATACACTAAAAGTAACGACATGTTTAAAAGATTGATAAGATGTATAAATAATTCTTCAAATTCTAGTAAATAAATTTTATAAATAATTCAAAAAATTAAACATTTAGGACTAGCATTGGACAAACCATGATCATGATTCATTACATTTTGAAAAATAAATTTTTTTGCTGTATTTTTTATTCTTTTATATCGATATTCATTATTATTGTACATAATTTTTTATTTTCAAAGAATTTTAGTGTATTATATATTATTGTACAATTTAAACTTTAAATATTATAAAATCTCAAATCATAAATATCAATATAAAAGTTAATAATATCATAGAAATGGATATATATACACTATAGATACCACACAAGCTAGAATGTGGCACCGCACATATTGGATGCACTCATCCATCAAATAAAAAAAATAAAAAATAAAACAAAAAATCATAACTCCCTAAAATATGTGTAAAACTAAAAGATCCAATACATTAAGTATGAAAAAAAAAAGTTGAGATTTCTATAAAGCCTATGTTAAGACATTGGTTGTTGATCTATCATTGAAACATAAATTATAATAATAATCTCATTATTAATTTTCTCTCTCTCAGAAAGAGACAATCCACATCTCTGTATTCTATCTGCTTATAAAATGTCAAATTATAAGTTATATATCTCAATGTCTGAGTATCATAGTAAGGAGTAATAAGAAAAATAAGTGAATATATGATCCACATAATAAGGCACTTGATCCAACATATTTCATAAGTTATGATAATCATCACCTTGAACTAGACTTGTATAATAGATCTTTAAAAAATTCTCTCTTATTTTTCTAGTTAATAAGATTAACTTTAAAAAAATATAAAAAATTATAAGTATCTCTTCTTGATACAAGTTGATACCCAACTCGAATCAGAATGATTGATTAACTGTAAGGGTCAGTGCTTGTTAAAAGAAATCTCAAGACCTGCAAATTTATTCTCAAAACTCAGCATGCAAATAATTATGTCTAGTTGAACCTATCATAAAGAATCTAGGAGACACCTAATATGCTAATTATATAAGTTATATTTGATCATTTAATAATTAAAAAGTCAATCTTCTATAGGAAAAGAGTCAACTAAAAAAGTCACATCGATCAAGAATTATGTATCTACTAAAAATATCTACTAAAGCACGAGACAAAAGATCAATCTCCGTGGGAATATAAACTATATATACTCATCTATGTTAACACAATTCTCTCCTAAAATAAATAAGTTTTATCCTAAGAAAGTATCTAAGTTTTACAAGATTCTTCGACTAAACTATAGTTGAACAAAATTCCTTGACTTGGGTGATTCACATCTCTAATAATAAGAATATTATCCACGTACACAATAAGAATGATCAACATGTCATTTAAACTTCAAACAAATAAAAAAAATTATAATATACATGTATAAACCAGAGGACGTGACTATCAGTGAAAACAAAAAATCTAACAAATCAAGTCATTTGTGATTAGTTCAAACCATACAATATATTTCATAATATATCAATTATTTTTGATTGTGTTGATTGAAATTCATATAGCTACTTCACATACATCTCATCATCAATGTCATTATGAAAAAAATATTTTTTATATCTAACTTGTGTATCATTTATTTATGAGATACCACCAAATAAAATTAGAATTCACACAAAAGTTATTTTTGCCATTGGAGATAAAGTATCATCTTAATCAAGAACAAACATCTAATGGAACTCTCTCACATCAAGTCTCACCTTAAGAGGATATACGTTCATATCTAGACCAATATTCATAGCAAGCACATACATGCAATTAATAACAAGTTTTCCTATAAATTGAGATTTGTTCTCAACTCTCATTGAAGTTGAAGATATTTTTCACTTCAAATATTATCTGACAATATCATAAGTGAGATACTATCTTAGAATGACTTCATAGTATCATAAGATTGTCATGAGAAATAATAAAAAAAACATAAAAGTATTAAAATAAAAGTATGACTAGAGGTGGAAAAGGCACAACATGTCTGGACTCGTGCCTGGAAAAAAAATGGGCCACCCCTGGTACAACTCATACTATGTCAAACCTGTTGTTCAGGCCCACATGCCAATTTCAATTTGGCATGGCATGTCTTGGCACGATGTCCATGCAAGTCAAGCCCAGCTCAATTCCAAATTGATGCATGTAACCCAAATGCTCAATTTTAAAATTGTCAATTTACAAACACATGGCCATCATGTGGTCCTACTTTAAATTAAAATTATTAATGAATAGGTTCAAATCAATACAAAACCAACCCATTTTAATAAAATAAAAAAATTCAAGCAATGGAACAAAAATTATTGCACATTGCCACATGCATGAAACAAAATGATGCGGGTTATGTCTCACATGGCCTATCACGTACATGCAAGCAGGCCACGTTGAAAAAAAAGATTATTAAATTGTCAATTGGCTACTTCAATACAAAACATAAGTAGGTTATGTTTTTCATTCTCATCCTTGACCAGAATGGGTTCCTCACTTCTCTCTCTAACTATAACTCTCTCTCTCTCTTTATCTCTCTAAAAACTGCTTTCAATTTCTCTCTATGTTTATATATATTCGATTATATTATTGTATTTAAATTCTTTTAATAATTAATTATATCTTGTAATTAATAAAGAAGGATGATCAAATTGATGAACCATGGTCTACATTCATAAAATGTATATTGCAGATCTACAAATTAACAAGGTACACATCCACTACTCATTTTTTTAGTTTTAGATGCTAAATAATTAGATAACATTTCTTTATATTCTTAATTTTAAGTATAAATAACTTTAATTATAATAAAAATTAAATTAAATTTTATTGATAAATTTGACATAGATAACAATAATTCAACCGAAATAAACAACATTGAATTGTCTCTCAGTCATCAGTTGGCTTAGGCACCTAAAAAACTTATGTTACATAAATGATCATCTAAAATTTATAATTATTTTAACATAATTACAATTAAAAACTTTAAAAGAAACAAACAAGATTTAGCTTAATGCGTGTATTATATAAAAATTATAACTACAAAATGATTGGATATTACAAGTCTTTATACCAAGTAAGCAGAATTATAGAACAATATTGTAAAGTATTCCATATAAAAGAAAGATTTCATTCATGCTCAATTCAGTTATTCACACTCAGAAGAAAATTTTGAGGCTGCTCCACCCTCTCTCACTATTTCCTAGCCAAGAAAAAAGTATGCCCCCTACCTGACACTCCCACAATATATTCTTTTCCCCACCCTAACCAGCCACTTCTTGAAACTATGAAAAGACCAAACTGACCCTCAACCCAGAAACAATAACAGGAGCCCTTCCCCCACCAAGGCAGGATACTAATAATTCAAGATATCACATGTGGCTAGTGATTTCCCCTTTCTCCTCCTTGTATAGGTCACTTGGATCTGAGGCTTATCACAAAATTATTAGTTGGACCGAATATCTTATAAGACACATCAAATAATACACAAAAAAATATATAATTAATTAAATCCTACGCAAAATAAATTTTAAGATGAGATCATTGAATTTAGATCAATTTCGAGTTCAATGACTCATTTTATTTATCATCATGAATTTACAAGCTAATGCATTGCTAGGTTAGTTGCTAGTATGAGACGTTCACATCAATTTATTAAAGCCTAGTTCACTATATACATAAATATATTCAGCTCACTTATAATAGGATCTTTGAATTTGGATAAAGTTTAAATTCAATGACTTATTTTATTTGTCATTATGAATATCCAAGATAATACATTGTTAGGTTAGTTGGTAGGAAGAGACTTCCACTTTAATTTGTAGAAGATCCAAGACTAGTTCATTATATGCATAAATATACTCAGCTCACTTATAATAGGATCTTTGAATCAGATTATATGAATGATATAATAAAATAAAATAAAATTAAAAAAATTAATAATTAATAAATGTAGAATACATAATAAAATGATATCAATAGTCTTGATCCTAGATATATGGAATACTCACAATGATAATTTTTTACATTAACCATCATTCACTCTATAAATTCTAACAGATAATTAAATAATATATTATTTAAATTTTATAATATCCTTCATATTCATGATGGTCATGTCATATAAAGTAGAGGTATCAAGTGGGTCAGGCAGCACGGACCCGAGACAAGGCACAGCCGGATTGAGCCGTGCCTGGCCCAGCACGGCACGGTCCAGAACCATGCATGGGCCCTTTCGGGCTGGCACGAGGTACGGTTCATGTTGTGTCGTGCTGAGATCTCCCGGGCCTCATGTAGGGCCAAGCACGACCAAGCTGCATGGCCCAAAGGCATGGTTCTTCGACACAACCCTAACCATGCCCAGGATCTCGGATCTAGTTCGGGCGCAATCCAATCCCGACCACCCAAGGAACTCCGCCTGACTCTTGTCATTCCCATGACCCATCGGGCATCAGCCTAACCCCGAGCCCAGAAGCCGAAACTTCTTGAACCATCGAGTCGAATCGACGTAATGGTCAAAAAAAAACAAAAATAAAAAAATGAAAAAGCCGGTGTTTTTCTGCCGTTGTATTCACCCCCAATGACAGGGGACAGAAATTCAATGACTGTCGAGTTTCGGCCGAAAATAAAAATTTAAAAATTAATAAAAAATTTAAAAAAACATTTTATTTAAAAAAAATCTTTTTTCATTTCTATAAAAGTACTCTCATTCTCTAATCTATATCATATTTATATCGACATTGTTTTTCTCTCTCTCTCTCTCGTATCGTCTCTCTTTCTTTCTCCTTTTGGAACCTGGATGCGGATTGTGGTACGAACATCAGATTCGGATATCAAACATCACACCATCAAGAAAACAAAATTTTATGCTTTATGGATATTATTTTTAAAATTCTGTTTAATTTTTTTATTTCTATTTTTAATTAATAATTTAATAAAAAATAGTATTTAATTTAAAAAATATAATTCATTATATAATTAATAAACTAATAAAAATTAAAAATAATAAATTATAATTTTAATAATTATAACAAAATTAACATCAACGTAAATATAAATAATTTTAATATATATGATAATAATCCTACGAAAATTTTGAGATTGCCAAAACTTTATTTTCTCTCATGAATTCGACCCAACCATCTAAAAAATAAAAAATTAAAAGAAAATCAATAGTTTAGACTCACTTTAATATTATATAAAATAACGATGTTAAAGATATCGATGAAAATCAGCACAATGCAAATATTATAAAAAAAATATTAACTTGTATTAGTACATATAGGACTAGACATCTTAACAGACGTGCTGAATAGCACGCCAAAAAAATATGATACATTTGATCCTAGACAAATCCAGCTCAGCGATGAGCTCTTTGAGATTTGATCTAATTCAATCTCTATGTTGGCCCCATTCATATACCACAAAGAATTATAAAGGAAATGCATGGTCAAACTAATCACCACGATAAGTCTTCCGTTAAAATTTTTAAAGAATTCAAAAGCAATCAATATCATGCAGACTTATTTTTCTGCCTACACATCATTAGATTCTTGAATCCACATTTAGAAACAACATAATAAAATACTGAGTTAAAAAATAATAATAAATAAAATTATGGAATATAGTATCAAAGTGTCCGTAAAGTCCGATATTTAGACTAGTTATGATGATGCATCTTATGCATACCACACCACCCACTATGTTGATTCTAAATAGACACTAACTAAAAAAAATATTATGATTTTTAAAAATTCTTCATTCTCATGATGCATCAAGCATTTTACGAGTAAATGATGAAAATCTTTAAAAATATAATATTCAAAATAAAATATATAGTATCATATTCATTAACATATTTAACAATGAAATAGTGATTAACATGATTTTTAGGACTATTAGAAATAACCCATTAGAAGAGCTTTTTCATATTAGATGTATATGTTACGTTATTAACCTCATAGCACAAATGAAGATTAAGATTATCTTTCCCAATTTAGAAAATATACGTAATTCACTAAAATTCCTTTATACACCTCATAGACAATAAAAATTTGAAAGTATTTGTTTGTCTGTGAGTCTAAATAAAAAAAATTTCAATTAGAAAAATGACACCAATTAAAATTACACATATCTTATGTTAGAGTCATGTGTTAGATAAGAACAAGTGATATTCGACTACATAGATAATAAGAATAACAAGCTTATTATTGATAACACTGACTGGGTTATAAGAATTTCTTTTATAATATTCCTAAAAATTTTTTATGACAAGATGAATATGTATTCGTCAATTTTTATACCCACAATTTGTATTACACTCAATATTTAATGATATGATTCTTGAGATGAAAACTAAGTATTTAAAGTACTAGACTATCATTTCATCTCTTTACTATATAAATGTCTGCATGAACCCTAGGAGTAAGATGGAAGGGATAGATAATATTTTGACATACATATCCTTATGCATGAACTAGGAACACCAACTTAAAGGATTCATTCATGAAAAATTAACTGAGCTATTTATATACTACGATACTATGTATGATAATAGTAATAGTCAGGTTTAGATTACGAACATAGATATCATATTCAAATATGATAACTTATTTATTCAATAAGCGAGAGAAAAATAACAGAATGAAACATCAAATAGGAGCGAGTTGCCTCGGTACTAAAATACTGATTACTGCTCAATCCTATTACATACTAATAATAATAATTTTGATATTTTACAGTGGTAAAAATCTAAGAAGCACGGACACGGACACTGGAATAGGACACGATAGGATACGGGGACACGAAAAATTCTAAAAAATTAGGATACAGATACGAACTAGGATACGAGATGATAAAAAAAATAAATTTAAAATAAAAATTATTTTCTATTATAAATATTAGGTACTTTATAAAATAAAATAAATTAAATCAAAATATTTTATTTTATAAAATAAATATATATTTTATTATTCTATAAAATAAAAATATTGTATTTTATTTTATTTTATAAGATAATATTTATAATTATCTTATTTTATAAAATAATATTTTATAATTATCTTATATTATATAAAAATATATTTTTTTTTATTTTATAAAATAAAAATATTTTATTTTATTTTATAAAAATCACGCCCCCCTAGAATCTCGCCCTGCATCCCCACAGATCACGCCTGCCCCTTGCCTTCCCCCCCAAATCGAGCCCGCCCCTTGCCTCCCCCCTCAAATCGAGCCTGCCCATGCCTCCCCCCTCAAATCGAGCCCGCCCATGCCTCCCCCCTCAAATCGAGCCCGCCCCTGCCTCCCCCCTCAAATCACGCCCGCCCCCTGCCTCCCCCCTCAAATCATGCCCGCCCCCTGCCCCCCCCCCTCAAATCATGCCCGCCCCCTGCCTCCCCCCTCAAATCACGCCCGCCCCCTGCCTCCCCCCCTCAAATCACGCCCGCCCCCTGCCTCCCCCCTCAAATCGTGCCCGCCCCTGCCTCCCCACTGATCACGCCCGCCGCCTGCATTGAGTGGCCAACATCGCCCACGCAGCGATGTTGGCCACTGGACGACATCGGACATCAGCCACTCTCGGCATGGATACGACAGCCGACGCAACCGTCCGATACGCCACGTGGCGTATCGGATACGAATTGATCAATGATACGCCATGTGGCATATCGAACACATATTCGTGCCGTGTTCATACCGTGTCCACGTGTACAGGTATCAGACACGTGGACACGACAGTAGGAAGCCGTGTTCGTGCTTCCCTGGTGAAAATCATATGAGTCCATCTATCTCATGTTATCTAAGATGATACAGGAATTATTGACTCTTTCGGTATCAAGTATAGCATCGAAGTCTGTTTTTCTATTATAATTATTGTGATTTCAGATAAGAGATCAAGATTATAAACCAGATATTATTAAGGCATTAGTATGCATGAAGAATTGAAAAGATTTAAACTTGATATCTAGGATCGTACAATAGCTACGGCAAAAACAAAATAGTTGGTAATAGATTATGATTCATGACTTTGATGAGGACTGAAATTGAGCTTACCGTTAGTAATATCATCAAATACTTATGGGATTGATCATTGATATATTGTCTATTAATTTTTGTGATTGTCTTTTGAGCTTGCATTGTTATTTTTGTTTTTGTATTAATTCAAACATTTATGAGATTGATCTTTGATATATTGATTTTTATCTTTTGAGCTTACTTTATTATTTTGTGCTTGTATTATGTTACTAAAATGAAATAATTAAAATTTATAATTTTATGTTATGTTATTTTTGTGAGTTGCGAGTTCTTATGAATATAATTTTGTTTTTTTGTTATAATTATTTATTTAATTAAATAATTTTGTATTAGAGTTTAAAATATTTAGACGAGAGATAACCCAATTTTGAACAGGATAAAACAGCATGTCCCGGCACATCCCTACATTAAATCCTCAAGGCCCAGCACGAACCAGGCCAAATCTGACAAACTCAAGCCTATCGGGCCATGTCGGGCATGCCCTTTTAAGTCGTGTCATGTCAGACACAGCACAGTGACCCGAGTGGGCCACCAAAAACTAAGTCATGCTGGCTCGACATGACCCATTTGACACCTCTAATATAAAGATATTTTTTGAGATTATTTACTAAAAACAAGATACAAAAAAAAATTTATATATAATATTTGATGATACTTCAAATAATGATGTGGTGAATATATTTATAAGAATCATTTGAGAAGTTCTTCTAGCTGAGATTTTTCAAGTTAAAAATGTGTTATATAAACCTTATTGCACGAGCATGCTTAAGATTAAAAATAATTTCAAGGGCAGAAGGCCCTGGACTAGTAAAGCACCCTAGACTTGTTGAGCCCTAGACTCACCTAGTTAGCACTTAGCACCTAGGCTAGCTACGATTGCACTAAATGGCACCCAAGCTAGCCTGAGTTAGGTGTGTACCAGGACTCTTAAGCCAAACATAAACTATGCCCACAAGATGGTTTGCATTGAATTTATTTTCAAATCTTCTTGACCTAGCACAGCTTGCTAAACCCAATTCAAAACTAGGCCAACATGTCATCTTGGGTCAAAATGAATTTCAACCATGCCAAAAATGTCACAGTGGAACAGTGGCATGATTGGGCCATACAAAATTATGCCTTGTCATCTTGTCATGGCCCATTTTCCACTTCTAAGTACAACAATATCAATGAAACAAGTTGATAAATACAATTCATTTGTTTCTTTCAAAATAGATAAAAAAATCAATATCAAAAGAGTTGGCACAAAATTATTTGCCTTCTCAAAGGCTCTCCTCCGCTCTGAATAAGTCACATATATCTTCTTCTCCTAACATTAACCTTGAGTTCTAAATAATTAAATCTCTCAATTATTGGTCATCCCGAGTCAAAAAAGATTTCCTCTCAAAGAAAATCTCCCTTTAAAATTAATATATTTTATATTTATTAGTACACATAATAACTTCGCATAAGTGTCATCATAATATGAAATAATAAATTTAAATGTAACAAATAGATAACTCCCTCTAATGAATGGAGGTCTATGTAAAATTTCAAAAAAATAAAAAAAATATAATAAATCCATATATATATCATCTAGACCCTTACTCTTCCAAAATTAATTAAAATAATATGTCATGCTCAAAAAAATCAAACATCAACACTCATTATTACTCTATCATGCCCTGTTGAGTAGTACTTATATCTTTTTACATTTTTAAAATAACCAAGAAATACATATTTTATTATCTTATGTGATATTTAATCCCAACCTAGAGGCTAAACTTTAAACAAAACAAATATACTCAAAAAATCTAGGAGACATGCCAAATAAACTCTCTCTCTCTCTATGATATAAGACTTAAAATATCACACAAAGATAAATGATAGAAAGAGACATTCAATTGGGTAAGTAGTATATAGTTAATATTATATCTTTCAGAATATTTTGAAACACTCCGACTAAAAATAAGTGTCAGAATCATCTCAATTAAATATTTTTTTTCTACGTCCATATTTTGTAAGGGTGTGCAACAATAATAAATCCAGAATATAATCTAATGTTTAATACAGTAAATATTAAGTTTATTTGACATATATTTTATATTTTTATTTAACTAGTTTTATATTTTTTTAATGAAATAACTAACAGATTAAAAATACATGATCTACAATAAAAAAAATAATCAAATAAAATACATAAAATTATTAATAAATATAATAAAATATTTTAATACATTTTAAGTCTCATCTCTAATATATCTCCAGATGTACAAGTATATTAAATCAAATTGATTCTTACTCATACAAGATTACAAGTCTGACATTATTATAAAAAACTTTCGTATGTTTTCCTATATTGTCTTACACTCTAGCATAAAAGACATTTATAATCCCAGGATACAACATTTTCCACTTGGTTGATGAATGTGTGAGTAAATCTAGAATGAACAAATAATTAATCAAAAGCACTCAAACATTAATAAAACTTAAAGTACTAATTAAAAAATTAAAAAAAAACTAACTAGAAAATTAAAAATAAACAAATAAATAATAAAAAAATTAATTATTGTAAATAAATAATAAATAATAATAAAAACTAACTATATGAAATAAATAAAAAATAAAATTAATTATTGTCATATCTAATGACTTCGAATGAATTAAAAAAATAAAATAAAAAATAAAAAAATTATAAATAATAAATAAATAAATAAAAATAAAAATGAATTATCCTTGCCTATTAGAATATTCAGTGAATAGAAAAAAAAATTAATAAGATAATAATTATGAGTGATATGATTGTTCGCTCATGCATTATTAAGTCAGAATTCTAAAATATAAATAATAGTCATAGAGCATACAATACCTAAAAACCAAGAACTATTTGATATTGTCTTACTGACAAGAAAATTTGTAATTCATTCCCAATAAGAGTCATAGGGGAAAAATTTTGTGAGAATCTACTGAATGACTCTGATAATCAACATGTCACCCTCAACAGTTCAATAATGCTCTCAACCTCCTTTTAAATAATTTCCAACAACTCTCTCTAATATGGTGTAGTCCATCCCCTTGTAGTGTGTACTAATTTGTGATTATTCAACCTCTACATCTATTACTACTAGAGGTATCAAATGGATCAGGTGACCCAAGCATGACCCACTGCCCGGCCCGGTTCAGCAGTGCATGCCCAACACATCACGGTCCAAAACCATGCCACATGTCGAGCCAAGCATGACCCATGTGCCTAACCCAGTGGCATGGTAAACCAACCATGTGTCTGGCTGAAGTGATTCCCATCGGGCAGGCAAATTTTTTTAAAAAAAAATTTCTTCCTCCCTGCCAGAGGATGATCCATTTTTTTAAAAAATAATCAATCACGTGGTAGATTGTGATCGGCCGACCTGTAAGCCGGATGTCATGCCCATGCACTCAGGGTCATGCCACCATCTACCATCGGGTAACGGCCAAGATTCACGATCCATGCATCTTCGCCGTTCGACACTGTTGGGCATGACTACGCACTTGGCCGTGCCCACCAAGCCGTGCTAGGCCGGTGGACCACACCACCGTGTCATGCCTAGCATGGCATGGAAATTTAAATGTGTCATGCACAATACGGCAGGATGGCAAAGCCATTCCTTGAAAAAATGAGCCGTACCACCACGGCACAGCCTATTTGACACTTCTAATTACTACTAATATTTTCTCGACTACCAGTATATGATAAATGAGTTATCACACAAATAAATCTCAGTCTACCTTGTATATACTAAGCTAACCTATAGGGTAATTTTGACTTAGTGAAAAACTCTTGTTCACCCAAGATCTGTTTGTTAAATATTGAAAATTTGTTTGATAGTGAGTACATAAATACTTTACCAATAAATAACTTCATTTGCCTCTCTTTTGGTCGCATCAACCTCTACTGATAAAACCTTCATGTATTATATAACAAGCTGGGTGAAGCAAATAAAATAAGTAAGAGTCCTAACCTGCTCAAGCTTTCGAGGCTTATATAATCTCAATCTTATAAGTTATAAAATCACGAAATATACTTGGGTCATATAGGATGAGCACAATAGTTTTACTTTCATAGGATCTTGCGTAGCATGCAAAATAAAAAAGTTGACATCAACTCTAACTCGATAAATTATTACATGACAATCAAAGAACTAAATCCAAATTCTTGTAATCTACTATAAATAATTTATATGTACAACCTTAATAAAATAATTATTTAAATCATACATTTCTTTATACGTAAATGAATGTGTGGCATATCACAAAACAAACTGAATAATCACATCAAGTCATTGTTCACGCTACACCAACATTATAGACATTTCACTTATTCAACCAACACTTTGCACCCACTTGCACAATCACTACACTCATAGTACACCTACAATGCATCTTCACTACACAAATCACACATGATACACATTGTACTAACACATTGCACTAGTCACACATTGTGCACTATTGTGCCCCTCCTACCACACACATAGTGCACCTTGACTACTCCCACAATACATCATGCATGTCAATATTATGCACATCGATGTTCATCAGACACAATGGACATTCAACAGAGATGCATGTATGTGTGCCTGTATATCACACACACATGCACCATCACACATGTGCATGTGTGCAAATATGTTGTTACAGCACACATCTCTCTCTAAATTACTTAAGATTTACTTTCTCTACTTAGTGTTTGATTTTGATAACATATAAAAACTCAAATCATAAATTTCAATAGAAAAACTCAATATCATAGTAACATACAAATGAGCAACCTTATAAATATTACACAAGTTTGATTAAAACAACTCACATTCATAAAGTAAGAAAATAATAATAATTAATAAACCATAAAAAATATAATGGTTTTCCTTTTTTAAATTATTTAAATTTAGATCTTAATTTTTTTTTAAAAAAAAAACAATGTCTAGCCCAGCCAATACCAGCTACTCAATTAGCCTGAGTCAATGGTAGGAGGTTTGTGTCACCCCACTAGGCACCAGGCACGAGCTCAAATCAAGCCCCTAGGGACCAAATTCCCATGTTAGGTACAAGCCGCAGGCTCATGTCGTGCGCATGCCCTAGCTAGCCAAGGGCACATTCAGTGCCAAGGCACATACTCGAATCGGGCTAGGAATGGCCCATGGCTCAAGCTAGCTCATGTCAAGTTCAATGCAAACACAACCCAACACAATAACACAACCCACCTTGCCTAATAGACCACCAAGTCATACTAGGTTGCCTCATTTTTGTGGCATGTCAACAAACACGTTGGCCCAATTTTCCCGACAAAACAATGGATTGTATCAAATACACAAATAAATTGTATTATGCAAACAAAATGTCTTGCAGGCATAATAAAGAAATGGAAAAAATATTAGAAATCAAAAAGACATGACTTTTCAATATATTACCTAGGCTGTCTAATTTATATAGAATAAAATAAGATTTAATGAATAATTGGGCCAACGAGTTATTATATAAAAGAAAAAAGATAATATTAATTAAGCATATGTTATCACCTATTTCATTGTACTTATTTCAAGCCTTGAATCAAACTTTAAAAATGATTAATATAATAAAAAAAATTAGAACCAAAATAATATTATGATGATTGATCACTAAAAAAAAATATATTACATACATGTATTCGAAATCATATTTTGATGCAATAACATATATTTTTGTCAAATGATAGTGAGTCACAAGTTTAAGGCTAATCACAATAATTTTTTAAATTTTTAGAAATAAAATTATCGAGATATTAACATCCGATGATTCCATTCTAAGCGAGATTCTTGTACATTAGGTACAACCTTCGATTAAGTATACTAGGCCAAAATATTTATTCTATACAACTCTATTTAATAAGAAATCTTCAGCCTGAAGGGTTCACCATATTTTCATGTTGGTGGCTTTAATAGTATCATGCAAATCAAGAAATCCAAGATCCCCTTCCTTTCTATGGAATTATAGCCTTTCACACTTAAATTCATTAAATTATTTTTAATTTCATGTTGATGGGTTTGATTGTATCATGCCCATTTAATAGCATTATGTTGGTGGCCCAATATACTCAATTACCAAGAAAAATCCAAATATTTCTCCTAATTAGAAGAAAATAATAGATGATATTATGATTAAAAATACATTCTAAAAATTAGGTTAACATTTCAATTTGGTATGATCATTTGTGTGGAAATAATAAATTAGATAATTGAATTAAAGATGATTTTGTTGATACTAGAGTTCAAGAATTTACAATTAAGATTAAGTTGCATATATCAAAGTTGACAAGGATAATTTATATATAAATTATTGACATATTTATTTATATTTTAATCAAGAATAAGGAAGATCAGTCAATTTAGCTCCCAAATAAGCGAGATTTATTTACAATTAAACCATCTTAGAATCTCATAAAGAAAAAAAATAATTTTTGGAGAATATTTAAAATCTCAAAATGACCATCAAATTTTTTTTTTATTTAGAAAATTTTAAAATCTTTGATTCCAACTTAAGATCTTTTTAATACAAAATTATGCATTACCTTTGGGCATTGTAAATGTCAAAACGAAGACATTTTTCAGCATATTTTTATTCATTATAAGGAGGTATAAATGGTTTGGGATTAACTTTATCAATATAAGGATAAGAAAATAATACAAATAAAATGTTCATCATTAGTAATCCGCAAATTTAAAATGAAAAAATAAACTTATAAGCATCAGATATCAATTTGATTCCTTATTCCATGCTTTAGAAAATTAAAAAAGAAAGAAATGATGTAGAGTTTATAAATTACAAATTTTCATTGAAAAAGATTAGAGTCAAACAATTAGTAGAAAACATATATGATATTGATCTGATTAAAAATTAGGATAACAGATCCCTTAGAAATGAAACAGATACAGTACAAATAAGAAAAATAATTTAATTTTTGGTATCAAAACATGTACCTTTATTTCTGTGTTCCAAATTAAATTAATTGAAAATATTTAATTTTTGGTAAATAAAAATGTATGCTGCGTGGGAAGCATTATAATTTCAAAGAAGGCAGCATTGTACTTGTCAAAAAAAGTACAAATCAACAACTAATGCAATTTTAATACCAGATGCATATAGGTGCCTGTAATTTTTGGTGAGTATATGGAGCATCAAATTATCCAAACACAATGATTATAAAATTACATAAAGTATAAATGTATTGAGCAAATTTATGAGAAGATGGAATTTATAATATGCATCATACATACGGTAATCATAGATCATTATTTTGACATGGTCAGAATTTTTATAGAAATCTGATATACGCTATAATAACAAAGGGTTTTCCTAGTTTGTGTTTTTTTTATCAATGACAACTTATATCAATGGTAAGAAAAGCTGTTAAAGGATATTTCTCACATTGACTTAATAAAAAGAGCAAAATTTAGATCTAAAACATTGAGTACAGGAATTTTTTTAAGGTTTCTATGCAAATTTATGTTATATTCTATATACATAAAATCCAATTTTTGATTTTTTTTTTGATTTTTAATGAATTTTAGTAAATTTAACTTGCCAGCTCACTATAACTATTTACCTATATTAATAATATTTTATTTTATTTTTAAAAAATCTCTCTTCATATGGACATAATGAAATTTTTTAGAATATATATGTAATTATTTCTTCCACAATGTGTTTACAGTATTTTAAATAGTTTATAACATCTAATTTTTTTAGCATATAGAATTAAATTATTATCATTTGCAATATGTAGGCAAAACATATTTCTACCATAAATTCCTTCATTCACTTAGTTTACCTCTCATTTGACTTTTTCTATCACAAATTATTTTGTCAAATAAAAAAACTTGTTAGACAAACTTTTGCACCTACGGAAAACCATGCATGTTGTTTTCCACTTGAAATACTTTTTCTCTTTTAACATTTTTCAAACATTTAAGTTATTAGGAAATGACATCATAAGAACGTGATTTGTGATAATAATACAATCTTTCTTTATAGATATAAAAATTGAAATATCTCCTAAAAAAAATATTCCAAAGTTTTGAAACTCTTTAAAAATTAACTTAATAAAATAATCTAGAAAATTATAGATCACATGTTTTGAGTCATGCAATGCATACCTCTACTGCAACATTGTGGAAGTACCTCGACCAAGACCAAGCAAAGTGCCAAAGAACACCTTCATTTGAGCATGCACCTAGGCATGCCTTAGACATTCCTTCTAGAACTATTATATCAATAATACACATATATGAGCATATATTGTATTATATGCAGTTTAAGCATATATGTATATATAGCACTACATACGTTATATGTATATGTTATATATATAATATGTAGGTATTTTATTAAGATATTTTATTTTGTGATCATAACATTATTTTATTATAACATTATCATTATTTTATTTTGGTAATGAATTATTTCATTATTCTGCATTTATGATATTGATTTTTAAATATTTTAAATGTTTTAAAAATATTTGTAAATTTTAATTCAATTATCTCTTAAAAGTTGATGTCTCAACCCTTCGAGACTTACATCTCATCTCACAGACACAAAAATATCTTATCATATACTTGCACATTTTAAAACATGGACTACTATAATGAGTTTATCTTATACACATATATTGAGATTAACAAATTAGCAAGATGTGATGCACTATGTTACTTTTGGCTTGTGTTTTAGAGATTTTCCAATTGGTAAAAATATGAAAATTTCAATTAGACAACATGAGCAACTTCTTGAAATGCTTTACTTAAAGCCACTTGGTGATCAATAGTTGACATTCAAAAGTGATGGGATCTTAGTAAGTCATTTATTCTCTCACATACATAGTTTTATTGCCAAGTGATAAAGTTGTTCAAGGAAAATCACAAAAACTAGGATTGGATTGATGAGTCAGATTAAAACCACTCCTAGAGACAGAGAAGCAGCACAAGATCAAAGGGAGAGATACGAGAAACTCCCTACTACATATTCACTATAAAAAATATGAAACATTCAAAATTATTAATTATCATTACAACCCAAGAGAAGGCATGCTAACTTACCAATATATGAGACAAAAAAGTAAGCTACTCTTTCTAGATGGGAAGCATCACAAAACACACACATCAACATGAGAAGCTTCCTACTCATTCTAAAGTTGTCACTGAATTATCTACTATTAATTTTTTTTTCAGCTATCTTTATTCTCTCTACTTCATATTGTACTTGATACTTAGAAGTGATTGACTCAGTCAATTATAATACAATTAATGTAAGAGCACGCATCCTCCTAATTTATATATTTTTTGATTTTTCTCAAAATTTATCTATAAGTTGTATTGCCACGTAGATGAATTATAATATTATATCTTTACAAATATGTTTTGAGAACATTAATTTTATTGAGTTCTCAGTTTCATTGTTGATGCCAAATAAATAAAATCAGACAATGAGCCATATTATTTTCAATTTAATCTCATAAAATAAACAAAATACATCAAGGTCAATCATTTATTCATTAAAAAAAATTCCATGATAATTCCCTTAGCATTTCATTAATTGAACTTAATTAGATGATTAGTGAGAACTATTCCCTTAGCAATTTCCCATGCAGATGAAACTACTTACTCATACCTCGTTTCCCTTTGAGATTTGCCGTGTTGTGGGATACAATTGGAATTATTTGAACTTAATTATATGATTAATTAGATTCATTAACATGATTAGTGTTCGGTTGTTCATAAACTTCATGATCCAACTTTTAGAGAATTATAATAGAAATCTTTGTATGGAATCTTGGTTGGCACGGACCATTTACCTGACCAATTTCTCCATTTGCATCTTTCACTATAATTGTTTAACGCAACACTGAGAACTATTCCCTTCTTGGTTTTCCTTTTTCATTTTTCAAAAGCAGTTTGCAAATATACGAGCAGAAGATGTAGAATATTACACAACTTTTACTTATGTTGCAAAGCAATTTTCACTTTCACCCTCACAAACCTGCAACATTAACGGATAACCAGGCAAGCAGACATTTGATAATAATGAAACAAAAAAGATCGTGATACATAAGAGAGTCAAATTGGTGCAACAGCGAACAGCAGACCTCCGTACTAGGGCCGACCAACTCTGCTGGCTGATTCTGTGATGACACATTGGCGTCATCTGGTACTTCATCAGAATCCATTTCATTAATCGGTGCTGTATGTGATTCCGAAGGACAATCATTTGAGATTCCGTTGTTCTTCGAATCGATGTTATTGGCATACTTGGGCTCACAGATGGTGAGGATCTTGCCCGTGGGAGAGTGGAGGCGAGAGAGGACCTTTGACCGGCGGTCCAAAAGTGACTTGAAGTCCTTAAAATGGATTTTAGGGGCTGGCATTGTCCATCGACGAGGTACGTCGATCACGCAGTGCAGATTTCCTCTGAGCAGCGATATCGGCACCATATTACGGCTAGGCTAGGCATCGACTTCGACCAACTGATCCACCACAAAGTTCAAATAATTATTTATTTTTTTCATCCCATAAAAAATTAAAATTGGTAAATACCCTTACACCTCCATACTATTATTAAAAAAATAAAAATATAAATTTTTTTTGAAAATTATTTTATATTTACAATTATATGTATAACGATAACCTTATAAATATATGTTTTTATAAATTATAATTATATGTATACATGCATATATGTGTTTATAAACATATAAATAAATATGTTTATATTATGAAATAAAATGACAAGAGAGCGAATTGTATAGGAGGAGCAGGGAAGAGATTTCATATTCCTTCAAATATATCCTGACTCATACAAAGACTATCTATTATAGGGTTTAATACATGAATACATTAATATGTATATCAATATATCAATGAATATATACATCAATACACAAATAAATCTATCAGTGAATACATATTAATCCATGTCAATTAATATATATTAATCTATGAATAATAAGAGTCACAAGAATAACAATAGTCAAGAGATTAATAGAAAGTTTATGAACATCCATAATATTGTTCATAATACTCCCCCTTGGATATCCATGATTATGCCTCATAAAAAACCTTACCAGGAAAACCCAGTGAGACAAAACCATGGTGAAGAAAAAAAAAGTGCAGTATAAAAGAATATTACAGTAGGTAGAGCCCTGGTGAATAAATCTACTAGATTATTAGTTGAACAAATTGATTGAACATCAATATCACCCTTCTTTTGTAGATCATGAGTGAAAAAGAATTTTGGTGATATATATTTTGTTTTATCCCCTTTAATATACCCATTTTTTTAATTGAACAATGCATCTTGTATTATCTTCATACAAGGTCATCAGGACCTCCTCGCTAAAAGACAAACCGTATGACCCTCGAATATAATGTATTACAAATCTTAACCAAAAATATTTCTGACCTGCTTCGTGAATTGCTAAGATCTCTCTATGATTGGAAGATGTGGTGGTGGTTGATTGTTTAGCAGAACACCATGAAATGGCTGTATCACCACATGTGAACAAATAGCCCATTTGTGAGCGAGCATTATGAGGATCAGACATATATCCCGTATCTACATAACAAATTAATTCTACTTTGGGTACATTGGGATAATTAAGGCCTATATCCATCATACTTTGAAGATACCTCACTATATGTTTACCTATATTCTAATGTCTTATTGTTAGATAAGAATTATATATTGCTAACAAATTTATAGAAAATGATATATCAGGTCCTGTATGACTTTTAAGATACATTAGTGCACCAATAACACTAAGATACATTAGTGCACCAATAACACTTAGATACATTAGTGCACTAATAACACTAAGATACATTAGTGCTCCAATAACACTAAGATACTTTGTAGAATATAATGCATCGTCAATATTACTTTTTTTTCCTTTTGGTAACAATATATTAGCTCTTCCAGAGCCCTCAATTAATTTTGCACTACATGATATTGTATTAACATCAGATCCTTACATTATTAAAAAGTAAAAAAAAAAATTATTTTTAAGTATAGAATGCGTTGATGCACTATCTGCGAGACACATATCATTGTCACCAATTGAGAATCCCACCAGATGAGTTTCCATATTCTTCATGAGAAACAAGATATATAATAAGAAAATCATAAAATAACAGAACAAAAATAATTTTTATTATTCAGTAGTACGATGACTTTCATAATAGTAGATCCAAATACATAAATATAAATGGAAAATATTTTATTTTTAGAAATTTTCATCACCAAACAAGTGTTCAATATTCACTTCACGATGAATAAAGAAATCAGCAACATCCAGATGAGTCATATCATAAAGGTCGTGATCAACACTTTCATCCTTAGAAATAAAATTTGTCTCTACCACTTTTTATTTTTCTTTTTCAGCAATTCTTGGTAGACATCAATAATGTTTTGGTGTACGATAGGTACATGACCAATGGCCTTTCATGCCGCAATGATAACATAAATTTGTCACCATTTTGTTATTTTTACCACTTTTGTTGTTATTTTCAATATTCTCCTTCTTTTGATATTCTGACACATTATTGGGTTGCTGATCATGATTGTAACTATTGTGACCACATATTCGTTCACAAACACGACCTCGACTACCACGACCACGACCATGACCACGGTCTCGACTTTGTCCATTATAAGGGTGATATGTTGTCCACAATAAGACACGAAATCAATTTAGAATATTTCCTAAAATCTTTTTCATGATAGTGCTGCTACAGGAGCACATTGGATGCATGAAAAGTAGAGAATGTTTTCTCCAACATATCTTCATCAAAAAAATTTTTTCCACATAATTGTAATTGAGAACTGATTCTAAATTTTACTGAGTTATACTCACTCGTAGATTTAAAATCTTGTAGTCTCAAATGCATACAGTCATAGCAAGCTTTTGGGATAATTACCATTCTCTGATATTCATACATTTCCTTCAAACTATTTCACAAAATAAGTAGATCCTTTATGGTGAAGCATTTAGTTTTCAATCCTTCATGAAGGTAACGATGAAGAAAAATCATCGCTTTGGCTTTTTCTTAAATAAATATTGTATTCTTTTCTTTAATTGTCCAAGACCATTTGCATCTAGATGGATTTCAGCATCTAGTATCTATGATAAGAAATTCTTTTCTGTGATATCAAGAGCCACAAATTCCAATTTGGCAAGATTCGACATAATAATACTCAAATATACCTTCAATATATCTCTTGAAAATCTAATAGAGCTTCGTGCTGATAATATATTATGAAATATAAGGACAAAAGAGTGAGAGATGTAGGAGAAACATGGGAGAGATTTCTTATTCCTTCAAGTGTATCATGACTCATAAAAAGGCTCCTTATTTATAGGATTTAATACATAAATGTGTATATAAATATGTTAATGAATATATACATCAATTCACAAATAAATGTACCAATAAATACATTATAATTTATGCTAATTAATACATATTAATTTATTAATAATAAGAGTCACAAGAATATTAATAGCCAAGAGATTAATTGAGAGTTTATAGACATCTATAATATTGTTCATAATAGTTTATACATATAATATGTATATGTTTTAATAAATATATTATTATAAATGAAAAAGATACACATTAATAAACATATAAACATATGCATTTATACATCCTTCCAAAAAACATGTGCATTGTATACGTGCATGGTAGACACGTATAAATATGTATCCTATAGACATATGTAATATACATCTGTGTTTATACATATGGATCTTAAAGTTATAGACATATCAGATTTTGATATTATATTTGGCATGGATTAATTGATAGCACATCAGGTCATCATTGATTATGATCATTGAATGGTTATGAGCTATACATTGAATGATGTTTGTATTGTATTTCAGGGAGATAAGCATGATGTTTTACCTCATACTGTATATGATTCTAGATGACATGGACAACATATGGGTTGGCTAGCATGCCTCATCCTAGAAGATGAGTTGACATTGGATCCGAATCTTCCTTGGATAGTTTATGAATATGAAGATATTTTTCCGGATGAACTACTAGGATTACCATCACATAGAGGTGTAGACGTTAGTATTGAGTGACACCCTAGTACATCATCAATTTCTATGACTCTACATAGGATAGCACGGTTAGAGTTATAGGAACTCAAGGTATAGATAAAAGATTTGTTGGATAATGGTTTCATCGGACTGAGCACTTCACCTTGGAGCACACTGATTCTATTTGCATATAAGAAGGATGAGACCCTTCGAATATGCATGATTACTAATAGTTGAATATGTTTACGATAAAGAATCAGTATCCATTACCAAGGATAGATGATTTGTTTGATCAGTTGAAAGGGGCAAAAATCTTTTCCAAAATAGATTTTCATATCAGATATCATCAGTTGAAAGTTGGAAAGGCTGAAATCTTTAAGATAGCATTTAATGCAGTATGGGCATTTTTAGTATATAGTGATACCTTTTAGATTGACGAATGTGCCAGTGGCATTCATAGATATCATGCATAGAATATTTTAGTCATATTTAGATCATTTTGTTGTAATATTTGTTGATGAAATTTTGATCTATTAGTAGTCCAAGAAAGAGCATGAAGGTCATTTAAATATTATTCTCCAAACTCTGAGAGAACATAAGTAATATGCCAAATTTAGTAAGTATGACTTATGGCTGACAGAAGTAAAATTTTTGGGACACATAGTATCGGCTACTGGTATCTTAGTTGACCTTGAAAAAGTCAAGGCTATCATTCTCAAACATGTCAATCTTCCATTTAACTACTCTGATAACTAGATTGACCTAAAAATAAGTCAAGTATGAGTGGATTGATCCATGTGAAAAGACATTCTAGGAATTGAGAGGAGACTTACTTTAGCCCTTATTTTGATATTTTTGAAAAGGGGATAGGAATACATAGTGTATTGTGATATCTCAAAAGATGGGCTAGGATATGTTCTAATACAGTATGAAAGAGTTGTAGTTTATGTTTCACGATTGTTAAAGAACCATGAAAGAAATCAATCCATGCATGATATAAAGTTGGCAGATATAGTCTTCGCCTTATATATATTTTCAGACCACAAAAGTCTAAACTATATTTTTACACAGCAGAACCTCAATATGATACAATGCCTATAAATAAAATATTTCTAATATGATAATTTCACTTTGCATTACCATCCAACTAAAAAAATGTGGTGGCAAATGCACTCAACTGGAAGTCACAAGATGTGCTAGCTAGTATATCTTTGTAAGAATGGCAGATGCTTGAGATTCTAAGACAATTCAACTTACAATATAGTAATTAGGCTCAAGGTGTTATAGGAAGTTTAATAGCTTCACCTTCCCTATTGAGTAGAGTGATTAAGTTCTAGAGATAAGATGCAGCGATATTATTCATCAGGAATCTAGTACATACTTGTACATGCAAAGAGGGCTAGACCATTCACACGGATGATAGTCTTCAGTTTAGGAAATATATTGTGGTTCCATATGTAGCAAAACTAGGAGAATATTTTTAGGAGAATTCCACCATTCTTATTTTGTAGTACATCTTGGTAGCACAAAGATATATCATGATCTTTGTCACCAATATTATTGGATCAGGATGAAGAGATAGATTGGAGATTTTGTGAGATGGTGCCTCACATGTTAGCATATAAAGGCTGAGTATTAGAAGTCATCAAGGTTACACTAGCCATTAGAGATAGCAGAGTGGAAATGTGAGTAAATATATCAAGATGAATTTTGTGACTCATTTGTCATAGACATCGTGGAAGCATGTTGTGTGAATGATAGTGGACCAGCTTACAAAGTCTGTATATTTTCTAGCTATGTAGATAACCTTCACACTAGAGGAATTCTATAGGTTGTACATAAGAGAAATCATCTAATCACATGAAGTACTAGTATCTATTGTATTGGACCGAGATTCTAGATATATGGCTCACCTTTGAAAGAGTTTCTAGAAAGTTATGGGAACATAATTGATAATGAGCAATGCTTTTTACCCATTAACAAATGGTCAGTCGAAGAGGACCATATAGGTTTAGAGGATATGCTATGAGCATGCTCTCTAAATTTCATGGGTAGCTAGGAAGAATATTTTCTTTTGGTCAAGTTCACCTACAATAATAATTTTCAAGCAAGTGAATAGTTCATCATAAGAGGCATTATATGGAAGGCCATGTCAATCTCCAATTTGTTGGATTGAGGTGGGAGATAGATCTTTCATAAGTCCAAATTAAATTAGATACACCTTAGAAAAAGTAGATTTGTTAGAAAAGTTATGCTAATAAATGATGACGACTTCAAGAATTTGAGGTGGATGATCATATTTTCTTGAAAGTAATGCCTAAGAGGTGAGTGATCAGATTTGACAAGCCTGGAAAGCTATCGCCAAGATTTATTAGACCTTTCGAGATACTTGAGACAGTTGGTGTGGTTTCTTATTGGTTGGCATTACCCGCATATTTATCTAATGTGTTCACATAGTATACCATCTCTCCATGCTCTGGAAGTACATTTTTGATTCAACTCTTGTAGTGGATCAGAGCGAGCTCATTATTGATATAAATTAGAAATTTAAAGAAAGACTAGTGCATATTATAGATAATCGAGATCATGTTTTGTGATGCAGGACTGTGTGAGTAGTAAAAGTTTTATGGTAGCATCAAGGAGTTGAGGAAGCAATATGAGAACGTGAGGACCCGAAGCATGCTACTCATCCCTTTTTATTTGAGAATGAAGGTAGATTGTTTTAGTCGGTTAATAATTATTGATCTATAGCATATACATATTATTATAGGCAATTCTAAGTGAGAATTTGGGGATGAAGTTCTCTAAGGAGGAGAGATGTGAAACCCAAAAAAAATATGAATTTTTTAGAAAAGGAGGTAAAATATTAATTTTATCATAAGAAAAATCTACGAATTTTCAGATTCCAGATGATAAAATAGACTTCACCATTGAATTAGTATCATAATATTATTATTATTGTGACAAATTTTGTTGAATTCTAAGACAAATGAAATTTATTCATTCTTGATTATATTGTCTTATTATTATTAAGTAAAATAATAATAAAATAAAGAAAAAATAGATTAGAAGCAGAAAATGAAAAAAAGAAAAAACTATGGAATGCCCATGTGCATTTTTTAATAATATTTTATTAATTTAAATAACAAAAAAAACTTGGAAAGAAACATGAATGCATGCATACATAGCCAAAAGTTTCAAATATTTATTATTTTGAATAAAATAATAATGAAATGCTTATAAAAAACATGAAAACATGAAAATAGAAATGATGGGGAGAGTGAGAGGTGTTTCGTGCATTGCCTAGAGAGAAAAAAACTATATGAGTTTTTATGTATTTAGTTGATTATTTTGGGGTCAAAATAAAATAGCTAAGAACTAAAGATGCTCAATGCGAAGAGAGCTTTGTGTAAGTAGTAAATTCTAGAAATTTCAGAGTTGAATATTTAGAAAGATAGGGGGTTTTCCTAATTGAATTTCCTTTTATTTAAGAGCTATAAATGGTCGTGATTATAATTCAATTCAGAATTATTTTGAAAATTAAATAGTTAATTGCCAATTGATGAAAAATTTTGTAATTTTTTAAATTAATATTGCAATGTGATTAATGTTCATGTAAATATAACTATGTAAGAAATAGTTTAACTATAAATGGCATATTGGCATTTCATATGCATTGTGACATTGCAAATAAATGTGTGTGTGCATGGTTGATATATATAATATTATAATAAATATTATTTTTACAGACTCGAAATGAGACAACATCCAAACCGAGTTATGTGGTATTTTTGGAGAATGTCTAATATTTTTTTCGGAGAAAGTACATATTATTCAAAGAATATCCAATATTTATCATAAAATGTCCAACATTTATATTTTTCAGAGAAAGACCGATATTATTTTTTGGAGAAGATCCATATATTTGGAGAATGTTTAATATATATATATATATGTTACACTTAGTTTCGGCATGTGTGGAAGAGTCGGTGAGATTCGAGATATGGGCATAAAAATATTCCATCTACATTTATATTCATATAAACATTATACTTGAATGTGTGTTGAGATATACAAATGCTTTTATTTTTTTTTATGCACTTAGGTGGGAGTATACCTATAAAAGTTTTATCTCTGTGAGTTTTGCTCACTACATTATGAGACCCCCTTTTAGGTACAGGCCCAGTGTAGATGATAGATCCACATGCGAGATCATATGTGAAATAAAAACTAGTTGTGGCTTGAGTTCTATTAGATGTTTGTTTATTCCATTAAGCATTCAAAAAAATATGTGTAAGACAGCATTAATAAAAAAAATACTATTTTATTACACATTTTCATTATGTGATGAATGAACGGGTCCTCATGGGTATTGGGGTGTGACATATTTAGTATGCCTAATAGAATTCATTCACTATTTAGGTTAGCTAATTAGCTATTTAATTGAATTTATATATATTAAAATTTTGAAGGGTGAAATGTAATGATAATGAACAACAACAAAAAAATAAGAAACTCAATTCAAGATTAATAGAGTTACTTTATCTACACTTCACTAGAGGTAGAATCAAATAAAAAACACCTTGCATTATTTGATATATTAAAAAAATGCATATTACATCACACAACTAGTAGATGACTAATTATACTACATGATTCATATGAATTAATTAAGATCCAATTAATTTATTGATTTTCTCTATAGCTAGTTGACATTTATTATCACATTTTCATTGGCATGTTGATATTTATTGGCATCGTGAATTTTTGGATGATTTCTATTAAATAAAATACTTTTGTCAAAATAGTTACTACATATTTTTAATTTTAAAGGCATCAATTATTATGGAACCTTAATTCATCAAGATCAAAGAAACACAAGAGCACTTAACCTTATTAGATTATCACATATTAAGATTCATATTATCATTTTTCAATGGTTTAATTTACCCCAAAAATAATAGAATCTCAGAATGTTCATTATATTAACCCCAAATGAAAAAATAATTAATTTCATAAAAGATTAATATTTTCACACATTTGAAGAGTGAATCTTTGACCCTCAACAATTTTTATATTGTGTCCTTTCATATATAAATAAATAAAAAAAAACATTACTAGCACATACACAAATTTTCATTTTTGCTGAATTTATGTGATTTTATCTTCTATAGATAAATATCAAATATATAGTTTTCTAAGTATGATAAAAATACAATCGAAGGCTATTGGTAAATAAATAAAAGATTATATTATTATGCATTTATGTAATGTCCAAAATATGTTACTATAACTTCATTTCAAATAAGTCATTATTTATATTATTATAATTCGAACTACATTGTTATTATGCATTATAGGAATAAAAAATATTATACGAACTAATCATCAATTGATGAATATCAGACTAAAAGATGAGTTTTGACTAATGAGTTTGTAGAGATGATTGTGGAGTTTGTTAGCTTTGTTGAAAAGTACCTAGAATTTATGGATGTAATTAAAATAAGATGCTTGTGTAATGACCATAAATATCAAAATTAGAGTTTCCAAGATGTGGATACAGTATTATGTAATCTTGCAAAAATTAGATTCGTTGGAGAATATTATGTTTTGTATAAACATGAAGAAATAGTTGTGCCACAAACAACAAAATATTATGTACAAATAAGTGTTGATTCAGATATTACATTAAGTATTTTGTGTGCACTACATTTGACCATAAGTGTACAATTCACATAATAAAATATTACCAAATAATGATTATGGTATGAGGAATAGATCAGAAGAAGATGATATGCTTTCTATTTTCACCTATATAGGTTGATCATATGGTAAAGAAAAATCAAGATATTTTTTGGATGACCAAAAGTTTCATGCTGCACACACATATATCTTATTGAACTATGAAGAAGTTATACCTTATATTGAGTAAGCTTTATAATCATTTTATATTTTATTCTATGGAATTAAGCAAAGAGAATTGCATATTGATGATATTTTCATTGATGCAAAGCTTGAAAAAGATTTCACATTTTGGTTTGAAAAATTTATCAATATATAATATATAATTCTTGCTTCTACAATTTAATGTGCAATATTATCTAAGTATGATTTTATTTTATTTTATTTTTAGGTACATTTTCCTTCATAAATATATGTAATAGACAAATAAAGAATCTTACAAAATGATCATTATGAAGTTTACTAATGTATCTCATACATTATGTAAAAGGATACAAATTTCACACTTTAAAATAAATTTCGAATTGTGCTATAATTAATTGTGGTATTTGCATCATGAGGTCTAACACTTTAAAATATATTTCAAATTGTGATACTTTACCATGAATAGTTTGATCTTATTCTAAATTTGGATACTAGAATTCACCTTTAATACAACCTTATAAATGTGTACCATAAAAAACATAATCATAAGTGTGAGCCATTCATTCTTGTAGTGCAACCAAAATAAGTGTGTTGTATCACTTATCCAACCACAAGAAATGCTTGTGACTAGTATGCTAAATGTAAAATAAAATGTATATCAGTAGTGTAAGTTCTTGAAAAAGATGTTATTTTCACATTATCATGTATACTTGCATTTCAAAAAAATAATATTAAACTTCATCTAATCAATCATGTGGTAGATGTAGGGCTTCAAATATGTATTGGTGAAGATTAAAATTATTTGGACATTAATGAAGGCCATGTTGAAGAAAATAATGAGCAAAAAATAATTCCACAATCAGATGAGGATAAATATATAAATAAAGATGATTTGTTATAAATTTTTGATGATGAGTAGATATTTATTGACTTCCATGTTATGTTATATTTCTTATTTTGTAACTATTACAATTTGGGTGTTAAATAATATTTTTATCATTTGTTGAATGTCAATGTGTTTTTTATTGTCTTGTTAGACTGACATATTCATTACATTATTATTTTTTTCATTTTTTGATGTTAATTTAACTTGAATTAAGTATGCGAGGTGACAATTCAAGTGATCAAGAATCTCAGTATGTGGGAAGGGGTAGAAAAAGTCAACTAACAAATTTGTGGAGGAGAAATTCAATATTTATTCAATGACAACAACACTACATGTCAGATATAATGACAAGCTTAGAAAATGAAAAAAGAAATATGGTAAAGAGGGAAGGCCAAATTGTATCTCCATTAATATTTAGATCAAATGGTGAAAATATTAGAATAAAGAGGAGTTCAAAGCCTTGTCCCATATGGCATCACACAATCATCAATTAGAGAAAGGATTAGGACATTTGAAACATATTGGAGGTTCAAAGATAACCTATCAATATTTAGTAGATTTAGTAAAATTATCTTTTTTTAATTTATTATGATTTGAACTTTATGAATGAATGAAGAGGAAGAAAAAGAAAAAAATGTCAAAAGTTCAATGCAATACTATCCAATGATAAACTCTGTGTGCCACTTTCTTAGCACCTTATAATACATAAACATAATATCCATCAACTCAATAAAATCAAAACAATGAAATCAATAAATGAAGTATCAATCACACAAAATAAAAAATGTTAACCCTATACCTCAATTTATCCTATATCGAAGAGGAATTAACATGAGATAATTTAAGATACATCTCATATAATTTTAATTATCCAAAAAGAGTTCATAGAAGTGTATAGGACTCAAACCCAAAATCGATATTTTTTTCTTTTTCCTCATATTTGACCCTAAGTGAGAGTCAAAATTCACTCTTTTTAAGGTTTATCCTTGTGCCTTGCATCTCCTATTTACTTTTGGATGTTGTTGCTACTTTATTATACTATCTAATTTTGTTGGTTAGATAGTATCTCAAATATTTATTGACAAGGTTATCTCATTAATATAGATCCACAAGTATATGAGTCTTAGAAATCATAAAGAGGACTTTCTTATAGATATCAATCTCATAGATTATATTAGCAATTTAGTCAATCAATAGTAAAACAAATTAATTCTAGTAAAATATATATTTTAAATTTTGATATCAGTCTTAGATCCTTGATTTATTCATTTAATTTATATGAGGTATGTTTAAATAGTTCAAATTATATTAGATTTTGATATAGAATGAAGATCAAGTTGTTGTGTAATGGCTCATTTCTCTAATGAAAAATAAGGTGGTTATCACCATTGAACCTATCCCAAATGATGGTCCCCTCATAGTTGTCCCCTTGGTATATTATCATTATGTCAATAAATTACCTTTTCTCAAGAGTTATTCATAATCACATATATTTTTAGACAACTCAGCAACTAATCTTGATAGTTACTTTGGACGTACACTTTTATTCTCGAGTCTAAGGTGTCATAAAGATCAAGAATTGACATAGCTTGTAAATATTTGTACCTTTAATATAAGTATACCTCAAGTTTTACTAATGGGAACCATATTAGAAAAAGTAATTCAAATGATTATCACCACCTTATGAGTCATAGTATACTTGTACATGTCCTGAGAATTACATATTACCATCCTCCTTGGTGACAATGCAACTATCACACTAAATGTGTGTTGGGCAATCGTGCTTCCACGGGTAGTAAGATTAAGAACAGAAAACACAGAAACAACACAAAAACGAGCAATATATATATCCCAATCCACAAACATCCACGACAGAAACAAAACGAAGAAAAACAACACAGCAAATAACGTGGTTCACTAGTCGCTCAGTACGACTAGCTACCTCCACCAGAAAACGCTTATGCATTACAGATTAAAACCAAGAAATGTAAGTCTTACAGTATGCATCACGGCAGTCGTGAAAAAATCGCGCAGAGAGAGAGGAGAAGAGACGATGAATAGTTCAACCGGGTCAAAAAACAGCCACCCGAAAAATAAATACAAATGTTTTTATACAGAAAATAAACAGCCGGTTCATTTAACCGAAACGGGTCGGATCATGGACCGGGCCAAGCTCTGCTCCAAAAATTTCGGCTCGCTGACCGGTCAGCGGGACCTCCGTTATTGTGCTACTGCTGCATCCCCGAGCTTTTAATATTTCATTTCCTGCGCTTACATAAAAATATTAAAACAGATTATTAAGTTAAAACAAATTACATATACAGCAATGTGAAATTCTTCAGAGAAGATTTTATATGATAATCACCTCAATCAAGAATTAGTTTTTCTAAGATATGTACAATGGATTAGCATATAAAATCATTCATTCTTTTACATTTGTAAGTACCATACTCACAAAGATTTGCATACTCAATTTTCAAGTTTTAACATACATTTATCTCATACATCATGATCAAAAAGGTTGTCACTTTTTTCTTACCATGTATGTGAGTAGCCTCATTGTTTACCTATAACTATCCACCATGACAACTCATAAAAACTACAAATATTCAATTTTCTAATTCAAGTTTTATTGAATCACTTATCTATTACTTTTCATAACACAACATAAACCAAAGCACATTTAATGATATAAAAACATTTTATACATCGCACAAACAAACTTATATAAACCCTATATCACATGATATTTTGATATAAATTCTCACATTTACCCTAGAAAAGGAAGTTTGAAAGTCATACCCCTAACTCTAAGATTTAGGTTATGTCTTGCATATCTTGCTTACTTATAGGCACTTAGGAAGTACAAAAATTGCACTGTGATTTTATTATTGTACTTAGGATTTTGGTTGCTATGTGAAAGAATAAAAAGATTAGAGTGATTTTTTGAATTATCTTTCTTCCATTTTTATACTTGAATATTTTTATATTACTTTAAGTATAAAGTCATGGCTTTCAATCGAAAGTAGCCACTCTAGCTTTCGATTGAAAGTAGCCACTTTAGCTTTCATCTCTTGAGCTCGATGTCATGACTCTAGTAATTTATCACAACTCATTAATGTATCTCAAGCTTTTTATAACACAAAGTTATGACATTGGCAATGTCCACAACTTGTGCCTAAAATGTATGTAACATAAAGTCATAGTATTGGGAATGATTATGGCTTTAAAGTTTCTCTCTCTAATTCATCATATGATGTGGAGCTAGGAATGATCACGATATTGTGAATTACCTCTCATGTGCATAATATGATTGTGGTACTAGGAGTGATCATGGTTGTGACACTAGTATGTCTTAATCATCAGTTGGCCATGGCACTAGAAATAGTTGTAGCATTGGGAATTACCTTTCATGTACATCATATATCTACAACACTGATAAATAGCCATGGTACAAAAAATGGTTTTTTATGTCTCAAAAGACTAGAGCACTGAGAGTGGCAATGGAGCTAACCTTGACTTATCTCATATATCATATGACCACAATGCTGCAATGACATTCACAATTAGCTTGAACATAAAAGTTATAGTTATACCTTTTTTCAAGGATAAGAGTCATGACCTTAGAAAATAATCATACTCAAGTAAATACCCTCTATAATATTTTTTGTACAAAAGTAGTGGTGCTGAAATATTATCATTGTTTTGGCCTAAGTAGTTTTAACTCTATAACTTTCTATAGCCAAAACATAATGACTTTTAAAAAGGTCACAGCTAAACTTGAGACTACAAAACCTTATTAAAGATAACATCGTAGTATTAAGAAGTAATCATGAATGTTAGCACGTGTGAAGTATTTGGTTATTATGACTTAAAATTAATGCAACAAATATTTAATTATTGTGACATAAGTATGATTATGACTCTATAATAAAATTACAACCACAAAAAATATATTACATAGTTGAATGATTGTACTAATGAGGTAGTAGAGTCATAGTGTATAAATCTTATCATGACCAATTAGGTAGAGTTTTGACAAATAATGGATGTAGAAACCATACAAAGCTTCATAATATACAAATTAGCTAAATATCTCCAAAAGTCCATTGATTTAATAACTATTCATGAAATCCACCAAAACTCTAAAGTCATGATGATCCATTTATGTCTCATTCCCATAATAATATATCATCTAAAAATAATAAAATACTCAAGAATATTTAGTAATTCGAATACTGAACAAATTCACACACTAAAACTTTTATCCATCTTAGAGCAAAAATTTCCCTCTTAGTAAAGAATATTCTTTATGACTAAGTTTGAGTATCTTAGGATCTAAAAATAGTAGAGCAACTTCAAAATGGACATTTTGATAGTTATAGTAAAGTTTGGGTTTCATGACTATACTATACACATGAGAAGTTGGGTATGTATAAACTTTTAAGTGATGGATATAGAAATTTAATACATCACACATGTGAAAATTAAAATTCTTGGATTTCTTTCCAATTATCGCTATGTTTAACATCAATAGCATGATCATCAATACTTTTTTTCATCCATGGGAAATCTCTACTAATTAGATTAATTTCTCAATGTACTATTTTACCTTCTTCTTTAGTATTTCTTCCCTTAGTTTTTATTCAGCTACACTTGCTTCTATGGATGTTATGGTTTTGGTGAATATTGTGACTTCTTCTATGGTTTTAGCCTAGCTCTTTTCTTTTTATAACCACAATGTCATGGTGTTAAGTACATCCATTGATTTGTCTATTAGCTTTTCTTGACAATTTTTTTTGTACCCCAAAAGTCATAGCATTGTGCATAGTCATGATTTTGACTTTGACCTTTTGATGAATAATTTTGTTATATAACACCAAAGTAACAATACTATGAATGGATGTGCTTTGTCATTGATTAGATCCTTCATAATTTCTATTTTAGTCATGTATTACTCACTTGTTATATTAGCTTCCTTGAAGTTGCCTATTTTAGATTCTTCTGAAATCATGACTTCAAAGAATGTCATGATCTCATAGATTTTATTTTTTCATTTTCTTCAATTTTGCAACTTCTAAGTAGTTATTTCTTATCATTTTCTTTATCTTTATCACTTTGACATCTCCAAAGTTGTTCTTCCATATAATCTCATTCTTCTTCATCCGATTAGTAGTCTTATACAATATCTTTCGATCAAAAGTTCACTTTTGTTGCATTGTCATATGGAGATAATTATCTACTCTCCAATACTCTATCTCAGTTTCATCTATACCCTCCAAACCTTTATAAAGATTAAACTTTAATAGCTCATCACAAACATATAGAGAAATTTCTCTTTCTCAATATCAATAAGGGATTGTCTAGTGGCTAATAACATTCATTCCAAAATTAATAGTTTATAATTATCTTCTTCTATATTCAATACAACAAAATCTACTGGAAATATTATTATATTTTATCTTAACTAAAACATCTTCAATAATCTCATCTGAGCATTTGAATATCTAATTAACCATTTGAAGTGAAAAAGATGTTGGATGATTTTTCTGAAATTCAACATTCATACAATCAACAAGGGCATCAAGTTGATACTTGATTGCAAGTTATATTATGCCTTCCAAAATATGTAGTCCCAATTTGATATTTAAATCATCAAATATTTCAATGTAATTTAGTATTTTTTAGATGATAAGTAAGCATAAGAATATGACATAAATATAATTTATTTTATGACTTTTTGGATTTGGTGAATTTTGATGAATAATCATAAAATTGATTGGCTTTTTGAGGATATTCGGCTAATTGTTAGATTATAGAGCATTGAGCAATTTTTTCATCAATTCTTGGCTATAAGTCTACCTAATTAGGCATGTAATCTTTGCATGCCACAAAATTACGACCTCATTAGTACAATCCTTTAATTATACAACATATTTTTTGTGACTATAATATTAATATGGAGTCATACTAATATTTATCTCACAACAATTAAATGGCCATGACATTAACTTCATGTCATATTAACTAACTACCACACTTGTGCAAAAAATTAAGAGCACTTTCTAGTATCATGATTTTATCTTTAATAAGGTTTTGTAGTCTCGAATCAAAGTCATAGCCTTTTTATAAAGTCATTATTTTTTAGCTATAGAAAGATACAAAACCAAAACTAGTTAGAGCAAAGCCACAATAATTATTAAGCATCATGACTTTTGGACATGAAATGTTACAATTGGCATTTACTTGAGTATGATCATTCATCATGATCATGACTCTTGCCATCAAAAGAATGAAAATCCAAGACTTTTATGTTTAGGCTAATTACAAGTATCATAGTATTTTTTGTGTGCCACAACCATATGATATATGAGAGAAGTCAAGTCTAGCATCATTGTTATTCCCAGTGTTATAACCTCTTGAGATACAAGAAAGTCCATTCTTTGCACCACAACCATTCCTAGCATCATGGCCATGTGATGCATATGAGAGGTTATTTTCAATAATATAGTCATTTCTAGTATTATGGCTATATGATAATTTAAAGAACCAACTCCAACAACATGATCACTTCTAGTGTCTTAGCTAAATGATGTACATGAGAGGTCATTCTCAATATTATGACCATTCCCAAAGTCACATCCATATGATGAATGAAAGAGATGAATGCCAAAGCTAGGGTTATTACCAATGTCATAACTTTGTTTTATAAAGTACACCATTGGTGCTAAAAATCATGGCTACTTCTTAGTACCATGACTTTAAATTTTATAAATATATCTATTTTCAAATCAGAGTCACGACCTTTTTATAAAATTATGACTTTGAGCTACAAAAAGCTACAAAGCCAAAACTAATTAGTCCAAAGTCATAATAATTATTTAGCATCATCGCTTTTTTTGACACAATACCCTATAGGGTATTTACTCAAGTATGGCCATTCGCCAAGGCTGTGAATCTTATCCTCAAAAGAAATTAAAGCCATTTCTTTTATATTCTAGCTAATTTTCAGTATCATGGTCTCTTTGTAGTGTTGCAACCATATGATATATGAGAAAAATCAATGCTAGTGTCATGGCCACTTCCAGCATCATGGACACTTGAGGCAGTAGAAAGACCATTATTTTTGTTATAGTCATTCCCAATGTCATGGTCATAGGATACACATGGCAGGTGATTCCCAATATTATGACTATCTCTAGCATAGTGGTTATATGATTATTAAGAGATCAATGTCAGTGTTATGATTACTATTAATGTTGTAGCTATATGATACAATTAAAAGGTCATTCTCAATGATATAGTCATTCACATCATTATAGCCATATGATGAGTGAGAGGGAATATGTCAAAGTAATGGTCATTCCTGATAATTTGACTTTGTGTTATAGAGATATTGTGCCCAAGTCTTAGATATTTCCTAGTACTATGATTTTCTATACATAAAGATTGGGTCATATTACAAAGTCACAACTACTTCTTAGAGTCACAACCTCAACCTTAAGAGATGGAGACCAAAATTATAACTTTCATCCGAAATTCACAACTTTCTACTTAAAGTAATATAGAAATATTCAAGTATAAAAAGGAAAGAAAGAGAAATCTTACAACTTTTTATTTCTATACACCAAGCAAAATCCAAAGCACATTAACCAAATACTTGCAGTGATTTTTGTAATTTCTAAGGGTTCCACAAGCAAACAATAGATGTAAGATATAAGTAAAAACCTAGAGTTGGCGGGCAAAACTTTCAAATCCCTCTCTCTAGGGTGGATTCAAAAAGATATATTAAAATAGCATGTGATCAAGTATTTGTGTAATTTTATTGGTGTTGTTTTTAAATTAATGAATTTATTTTGATTTATGTTATATCATTAAAATTAATGGATGTGGAAAATATAACTTAAATTAGATTTGTCAATTGGTGGGTATGTATGAGTTGTCTTGGTAGATGGTGACATGTAAATCCTGAGGCTCATTTATACATATGGTAGGAAGCAAGTAATAGTCCTTCTAAACATGATGCATGGGATAAAACTATATGTAAAACTAAATATTCTGGTATGTTTATTGATACTAGGATAGTGCTTACGGAGCCAAAAACATGAATAATTTTGTATGCTAATCCATTATACATATCTTAGAAAATTAGTTCACAATTAAGGTGGATATTTTATAAATTCCTTTTTAATGGGTTCACATTATCACAAAAGAAGATGGTGATAAATAATCTAAAGTTACTCACATGGTAGTGGTAGCCCTTTGAGTTGCTTTAATCCATACAATTGTCATTGGTGAAATAAGAAACTATCAAGGGAAGTTGATGAGTTGCCTAAATGATATGAGCTTATAAATAACTCTCGTGTAGAGATGATTTATTATCTAATTAGTAAAGTACCAATGGGATAACTATGAGGGGATCATCATTAGGATGAACTTAATGGTGATAACAACCTACTATATATGATGTTGAGGTAAAATGTCTTTATACTACAACCCAACCTTCATTCTATATCTAAACCTAACATAATTTAAACTATTTAAACATAGATTATATAGATTAAATGGATGAATCCACAAATCTAGGATTGATAATAAAATTCAAAATATTTATTTTACAAGAATTGAGTTGTCATATTATTGATTGATTAAACTATTGATACAATCTATGTTAGATTGATATTTAGACAAAAATTTTTTTTACTACTCATACAACACATATAATTTCGGTTCGTCGACATTATTATTCTACTCGCATGGATGACGATATTATGAAGCTACATCTTCATGATCATTTTTGATTTTGTGTTCGACGATGGATGACATTCAAAACGTGATATGAAATGCTATACAGTATCAGTTGGCCGATAACGAGTGATGCATGAGTGACTATGAGGATGATAGGAATGAGTTACGTCTACGTTTTGACTGGCTTACAAAGAAGTGTCAGGAAGATAGACTATAGTTCAACCCTAATGATCTACCTCGGATTGTTTGGTGTAATGCTCCAGCTAGAGCATCTACTCCAGCACCTACAACAGCACCTGCAGCACCTAAATCAGAATTAGTAGTAGCATACAGCTCTACCCCAGTACCCGACATATCACCATACAGACCAGATACATCTTAGCATCACGATGATGATACTAGGTTGGATGATTGAGTGTATTAAACTTTTAATATGTCTTATACTTGGATTTGGGAATTAATGTTTTATTTTCTCTTGACTTATTTACTATATATATGTAGTATATATATTAGTTTGCTTGTTTTAAAATATTTTTTACTCTCTTTATATAAAATGCATGCAGTATTGTACTTTTCTTTTGTTTTGTGTATGTATATATATATATATATATATATAAGTAAAATATCAAACTCAAAATGGAACAAAAATATTTAAAAATTAATTTACCAACCATTTGGAGACCATTTACCGACCTATTATATTTAAAAAATTTGGTCGGGTTTTGGTCGCAATTAGGTCGTTAATTACCGATTAGTTGGAGACTATTTACCGACCGAATTCTTTAGATCAGTAAAGAGTCGGAAAATAGTGAAAATTGTTTGTCGGTTGTTCCATAAATGGTTAGTAATTTACTAACCGAAATGATTTTATATTGGTGAAATAATTATCGGCCGGAAAAATTATGACTAAATATTTAGGTCGGTAAATAGTTTTACCGACCATATAATACTATTTATCGACCAAAAAATTGGTTAGTAATTCGGTAATTTTTAGTAGTGTTTATTACTACTCATGATGTTTTTCATTATCATCACAATGTTTTAATATTTTGGTTAGAGCTTTAGTGAAATGGTAAATTTACTTCTAGTTTCTAGAATATATTGAGAAAGTTTTCAAGATGTTCATCTAGTCTTTCCTTCCAAAAATGTTGTGAAAATAAAAGATGTATTAGAAACTTATGTTTAGCTTCAGTATGAATTACTTCTTTATCTCCATAGCTTCAAGTAACCTTCATTCACTACTATGCTTTTTTGCTTCCTTCATTCACATCTAGGGATGAAAGATGAGTTTGCACTTCTACTAGAGTTGTAATTTTGTGAGGTTTCATGGTACTACAACCTTCATCTATAAAAATATTTTTTATGGAAACTATAACTTTTGGGAAATTATTAGCGGAACCATAACTTTTCGAAAAGTCATGTTGCTTTTAGCTCTAAAATTTTTAGTATACCCTTGCACAATGCTTTCTCCCACTAGCTATTTTCTACATAGAAGTAATATAGTTAAGCACTTATTCAAATTTGTCTCAACATTACTTGGAAGTTCATTAACTCATCTTCCCTTCATCAATACTGTTAGTTTTCCAATTTGATTCTGTATATTTCTAATTATCAAACTTATGTGATTTAAACTCTCTTCAAGCCCGTCCAATCAAGTATCTCGGTTATCATTTCTTTTTTTTAGTTTTGTTAATATGATATTCATGCTTTCTTCTAGAGTCGACTTCTCATCTCTTCTTGAAGTTGACAATTCGAGCTCGATCCTCTTTGATTATTATAGCTCACAACAATTTTCCCAAAGTTTATTAAAGCTTGCCCAACCTTTTGTAGCTCACTCTCATAGTCTCCATATGAAAAGTTTTAATGATGTTTCATTTTAAGATGATATTGTATTAATATTATTATTAGGTAAAAATACATACTATTTACTTTGCAATCCATTGGCTTCCTCCATTTGATAAATGAGATATATTATCACTATTTTTTGTGATTGTAAATAGTAATTTTTATTAATTCGCTTCTCTTTTTTTTCTTGGGTTTCAAACTTCCTTTGGAAGTCCTCCACTCTTGCTTCAATTATGATGATCCAATCCAACTCTAATTCCATAGCTATTTTCTTCCAAATGAATGATTAGTTAGAGTTTGGTATATATTCTTTTTTATCTTTTAAAACAAGCTAAGTAATATACTTCCTCTAGTGATATATTTATAATCAAACCATCTGTGAACATGTGAATCATGCACATTGTCATATAATTTAGCTCATTGTAAAACATTTGGGCTTGAAATCATAACTCAAACTCAAATTGAAGGCACCTCCACAATAACTACTTAAAATAGTCTCAAGTATCATATAATATTTTCTACTCATCATGCCAAAACTAATATATCTCGCTCTATGATTAAGAAGTAATTTGCGATGAAAAATACTTAGTGAGAAATTCCCTCACAAGTTCATCACAATTCTTAATGAAGCAATGAGATAAGAAATTAAACCAACTTTGTGTCTTATCCATTAATGAGAATGGGAATATGCATAACCTTAATGTATCATAGCTAATTCCAATCTTCCTTACCATATCACATAGCTCTAAAAATATCATGACATATTTATTAAGATCCCCCAATATCTTTCCACTATACTAGTGATGTTGACCCATCATTATTATACTTGGCTTCAACTCAAAATAACTATCCATCTTACTAGTTGTCTTTACTAGTTGTATTTGAATACTAAAATAACTATCCATCTTCATGGGCCACTAATAAGTCCTATTGGTTTTGCTTATAAAATTTGGCTGAGAAAAAAAAGACAAGCAAAAAATAAAACATAACTATCCACATCCCAAACAAGATAACATGATGAACTATTAGATTTGAGAAAATTTATGAAAATTAACATTATATAAATAACTAAAAAAAGTATTCCAATATCAAGCATAATTATATCAACTCATTTTGAATAACCAAATTTAAATAATCCTTAGCAATGATGCTAAAAACTTATTGTGACTTTATTATGTTTTCTAATTTTACTTGTTAGATAGTGAATTTGTTATGTTATTTTATCTTTTCAATAAAGATACATGAGTATATGGATTATACAAGTAATAAAGAGAAATTTCATCTATATATTGATTGAATATGAAATGTATTAGTAGTTCGGTTAAAAAAAGAAACAATATATATAATTATAGTAAAGGATATAATTATTAATTTTGTTATGAATCTTAAATCCTAGGTTTTATCCACTTAATTACTATGAAGCATGTTTGAATAATTGGAGTTTTATTGGGTTTGGATATAAAATGAATGCTGGGTTGTTGTACAATGACTCTTTGTCCTAATGTCATATAAGGTAGTTATCACCATTGAACCCATTTCAATGATAGTTTCCTCATAGTTGTCCCATCGATACTTTACTACTGAGATAATAAATAATCTCCATTCAAGAGTCATTCACAAGTTCATATCTTTTAGGAAACTTATCAATTTTTCTTGATAGTTGATTTATATGTACATTCTTATTCTATATCTTATTGTGTCATTAAGATCAAGAATTAATATAATTGTAAGTATTTACACTTTAGTTTTATAAGTATCTTACTCACATAATTAACATATGCCTCTTAGAAGTTTTACCAATGGGAACTATATAAGTGAAAGCAAATCAAAGGGTTATCATCATATTATGAATCATAATACTCTCATATAAATCCCATGAATGTCTTTTTATCATCCTCTATGATGATGATGTGACTCCCATATTATAGGTGAAACTCTTAGGTTAATATTTTATAAAATATCTACCTTAATCAAGAATTAGTTCTTTTAAGATATATGCAATAGAATGACATGTAAAAGTATTTGTACTTTTAGCATCTTAGCATCATACTCATAATGATTAACATGCCTAAATTTTTAGTTTTAACTAATAAGTTTGTCTCCCACATCATAATTAGAAATATTATCACTTCCTTCCTACCATATGCATAAGCGAGTCTCATGGTTTATCTATCACTGTCTACTACAAAAACATGCACAAACCCACGAATAGTAAAATCTTTACTTCAAGTTCTTTATAATCACCACATCTATCAATTTTTATTTGATAATATAAATCAAATATATTTATTAATTTTAAAACTATTTATATATCAATAAGCAAAATTACACAATCCATATACCTCAATTTAACATGACATTGGGAAAATATTTATGAGATACATAAGAAGTCATGTGAAAATTAGATCCCCAATGATAGCCCTCATGAGAATCTATTATACAAACCCTCATTCTGATCTATTTTGATTGATTTTTTTATTCTATCCTTGAGGAGGGATTGAGAGTTCCACCCCCAACTATATGGTTTAACTTATGTCTTATATTTCTTGCTTGCTTGTAAATCCTCTAAGGAATGCAAAAATTATCCCTAGGGTTGTTTGCTGCACTTTGACTTTGTTTTAATGCTTGAAGAAAAAATCCAGTCTCTTTCCTCTTTTATGCTCTAATATTTTTGTATTTTTAAAGTAGAAATTCATGGATTTTGAAAGATGTCATGACTCAGGCCTTTATCTCTTAAACTCGAGATCATGACTCTGAAAAATAGTCATGGCTTGGAATATATCATAATCTTTTTGTAACACTAAGTCAAGATGTTTGAAAGTGTTTGCGACTTGGGCCTATTGTCTTTGTAGCACAAAGTAAAGTATTAGGAATAGTCATGACTTTGACTTTCTTTCTCATTCATCATATGGTTATGGTGCTTAGAATTGCCCTAATACTAGGAATTGTTTCTTTTATGCATAATATGGCAATGACATTAAGAAAGATAATGACATAAAAATTTTTCTATTCAAATGGCTACATCACTAGAAAAGGTCATGACTTAGATTTTGACTTTTCTTATATATCACATAAATATAACACTACGTAAAAGTCATAGTTTTTCTTTCTCTTGAGGATAAGAGTTGCAGCCTTGGAGAGTGGTCATACTTGAGTAAATGTCATTTGTAATATTTTGTGTTCAAATATTATGATACTAAATAATTTTCATGGTTTAGGATCGAGTAGTTTTCATTTTGTAACTTTGTATAGCTAAAAAGTCATGGTTTTGTGTAAAGGTTGTGGATTTGACATGAGAATACAAAGTTTTGTAAAATATGAAGTTGTGACACTAGGAAGTAACCAAGACTTTTAGTACTAGTGGGGTACTTGATTACTAAGATATGAAATTAAAATCATAGTTATTTGATTATTCCAAGATAAGTATAGATTCACCTATATGATACTATTATAACTATAAAGAATGCATTATATAGTTGAAAGATTGTGCTAACGAGGTGGTAGAGTCATTGCAAATAAATATAACCATGACTAATTAAAAAGAGTGTAATTCAAATTATCAAGTAACCAAATACCTCCAAAAACCTATAAATTTCATAAATATTCATCAAAATCCATCAAAACACTAAAGTAATTCATTTACATTCTTATGTTTAGACATCATCTAAAAGTACCAAAATACTCAAGAATATTTGGTAATTTGAATACCTAATACTCATTAAGGCAAAAAGCAAGATTTCCCTATTTTGAGTTATGGTAGAGATAAAGAGTCGACTATAAAATAGATTACAAAAAATATAACTATACTTTATTCTTTTCCATCAACTATCCTTACACTAGGTGTCCAAATGGACTTTTTGATGGCCCTCTCTAACTTTTCTTTTGATTCTTCAAAGTCTTGGTATTGACTTTGTAATTTGGTTGTGTTTTTAGGTTTTTGAAGGTCATACCATTCATTTCACCTTATAATCCAAAAATTTAATTTATAAATACTTTATCAAAATATAACCAACTCCTCTTATATAGCACCTCTTATTTTGAATATCTTCAAGATTGGAATAGAACTCACTCATTAATGCGATATTGCCCTTTTCTATTTGGGCCTATAATCTATCTTAATTTTTTCTTTTAATTATTTGCTAGAAATGTTAGATAAATGCTCCAAACCCCTGCCCTTCAATAATATTTTTCTTTGCTAGGATATACATCATTCATCTACTCCCCATACCTATTAAAAAAGCAAGTTTGAGTTCCAAGATTTGTGAGAAAGTCTTGATGAAAGTTGGCTTCTGCCACTTCCCTTCACCCTTATGACTAGTCCAACTTTCTTTTTTTCTCACCCAAAGCTTTGAAATTGGGGGGTTTTCACCAATTTTGAGGTTGAATTACAAAAAATGAGCATCATGAAAAACTTTGGTTGGTAGTGAGAGAAGAAAAAAAGGTTTTTTTTGGCAAAAATAGGGTACATGATATTTTATAGAGTTAGAATTTTAGTCATAACCAATAAAAAACATCTACTACTTTTTATAATGTAGTGACTCTCCTTTAACAATATAGTCATGACATGGTTTGAGTATCATGACTCAATTTATCATGAAAAGAAGCCATGGTTGGGTCATAGTGTCACGATTCAATTACTCATGAAAGAAACTTAAAGTTGTGATAGAGTTTGAGTATCATGATTTCTTTTGGTGAATGAACAATTGTCGGAGTGGAATGTATACATATAAAAATATAAATGAAAGTATAGCACACCAACATAAAAATAAATTTTGGGTTGCCTCACAAGTAATACTATGTTTAATGTCCTTAGCTTGATTTGTTTTTAATCTCTTTTCTTAATCGGCTACTTCGATAATCCATTCTATCTTCTTCATATAATTTTTCTCCTTTGCGTGTCTTCCAAACATCTATTCTAACATTGGGACATCTATCAGGTTCATTTATTTGAGATTTTTTTCGGTGTAAGTCATGAATTTATTAATAGCCATGATTTTTTGGGAAGTCGTGTAATTTTTCTAAAGTCTCAAAAGTTGCCTCTATGATTTCTATGTGGTCTATACTTGTGAATTTGTAGAATCAAGCAATTCTTTTGTAAAATCAATTCAACATGTCCCTGGTTCTTCTTTTGTCATAACTTTGATAAATATCACGACTTCAAAATAGTTTTCTTCATCATTTTTTCCAAACTTTCTTCTAATTATTCAACTTCTCTATCTTCTTTGGGCTAACAATTATCTAGGAAATTCGTCCACTTCAGATTCATATCTTATATTTTGGTTGTGTGTATGAGAATATCTATTTTCTAGTAACTTTTCACATCTTCTAGAATTTGTATTATTTTATACACGTTGAACATTACTTGTTTTTCACCCACATGGAGTCTAAATTTTCTTTTCTTCACATAAATTAATACATGCCTAGTTTCCAAGAATCATTTTTGCAAGATCAATGGGACGTATGCGTCTTCCTCCATGTTCGACACCACAAAATTAGTAGTAAAGAATAAACTTTCCAACTTTGACTAATATATCTTTGGTAATTCTACTAATAAGTTTGATTGAATGGTTTTTCACCTATAGTGATTGAAAAGCTATAGTTATCTCACCATCTAACCTCCACACTATGTATAATAGTTTCAAGTTGATATTTTCTCTCAAGTCTTAATACCATCTGGAAAGTATCCACACAAAATTATAAAACTTTTTAGATCTTTGAGCTTTTTAGAGAGTTTATATTTAATGATCATATTGCACTTCTTGGTCATACAAAATATTTCATACATTTCTAATTTTTTTGTTACTCATGTTATCTTTCATAAACTTTTAATTATAGAGGCATCTATGATAATGCTTTAGTGAAGGGTATGTTAACTTCCAACTATCTAAAGATATTTAGGAGTTGATCGACTTGTTCATCCAATTTCTCCTTTATAAAACACTATAGAAAAGGAAGTTCAAGTTGAAGAGTTTCTTTGTTATCTGTAAAATTTTTATTTGGCACATCTTCATTATGTTCCTTACTTTCATTCATATATATCTTTTTATCCAGTTCAACTTATTTATGTGTGAATGTCATAGCATTGAATGTCATTGTTTTGCTAAGACTTTAGTTGATTTAGTAGTATTGAGACTTTTAGAAAATGTCATAGCATTGGATGTAAGGGTTGTGCTGTCAGCTTAGAAGATCTAATAGTGTTGTGACTTTGGAAGATCTAGCAGTGTTGAGACTTTGAAAAATGTCATAGCATTGGATGTCATGGCACTAGATATCACAACACTAGATAGCTTCACTCTAGATGTCATGACTTTGTCAGTCACAAATTTATTTTATGCTTCAACATCTCCTTTTGTTTTATCTTCTATTTTATTCCCTTTTAATTCTTTAGCACATTTGAGTGTTATTGATATGCATTTTCTTGGATTCACCTTGTTATCACTTGGTAATCCATTGGTACTCTTCTCCTTCATCATTACTTTTAGTTGCCCAATTTGATTTTTAATAGTCTCCATTATAGTATCGATGTGATCTAACCTTGTTTCTATTAGTTTTATTCAATTCTCTTGTTTATCATTCCTTCTCTGTCTCTGTGTATAGCATAATATTGCTCTATTTAAATAAATGATTTTTATGTTTTCTCTAGTTTTTTTTTGGAACCCAAAGTTTCTTATATTTGGTATCCCAATGAGTTAATTCCAAACTTCTTTTGATATTATCACAGATTATACTACATATTCATATGCCTTCCATTTGATAAACTTTCATTATCCATCTACACTACAAAAAGGAAGACTATAAATGTTGTGACATTGGAAAATGTGACATCATTGGATGTCATGGTACTGGATATCATAACACTAGATGGCATGACTTTAGATGTCATGCCTTTATCAATCATAACTTCATTTTCTGCTTCACCTTCTCCTTTGGATTTCTCTTTGGTTTTCTTCTCTTCTAATTCTATATCACTTTTGAGTGCTATGGATATGCATCCTTCTAGATTCACATTATTATCACTTAGTAATACATTAATGATCTTCTCCTTCATCATTAGTAATAGTTACTCAATTTAATTCTCCATATTTTTTATCATGGTATTCATGTGATCTAGTCTTGTTTCCATTAGTTTCTTTTAGTTCTTTTGTGCATAATTCCTTCTCTATAACTCCTTGAGTAGCATAAGAATGCTCTCTTCATATAATGGGTTTTCCCCCTTTAGTTTATTATAATTGTCACATATTCTACTTAATATTAGCATAGCTTTCATATGATAAACTTTCACGAATTCTAACATTCATATGGTAAAGTGTAAGGGCATTATTGTTGGCTCTAAACATTTATCCTATATTCTAAAAAATATTGGATTCTTACATTTGATAACTTTGGTCAAAATTGGCAACTTTCTATCGCAAAATATTCATATTTCCCTCACTAAGCCTTATGTCATGTTGGGCTCAAAATATATCAAGTCTCACCTTCATTGCCATTAGTCTATCTAATTCCAATACTAAAAATTACTTCTTTCCACTTGTACTTTTTTTTAAAGTTTGTTAGTTGTTCTTGTCTAATTATTTATATAAAAAATGGATGTCCTCGAGTGAATTAATTTAAAATAGAACTACTCAAGATTGCATTGACTATGCACTTTTCAAGTAGTTTAAGCCATTCCAAAATGTCTAGGTTTAAAATCATAATTTGAAATTAATTTTTGGGAACCTCCAAAGTAAATCTTTGAATAAGTTTAAAATATTAGATAATGTCTCATGCTCTTCTTATCTAAATTATTTATCTTTCCCCTTAGTTGGGATGCAATTTTGGTGGGAAGAACTTAGTTAGAAATTTTGTATAAGTTTGTCTCAAATCTAAAAGAATAAAAAGAATAGAAAAAGAAGAGGAAGAAGAAGTGGAAGAAGAAGAAGAAGAAGAAGAAGAAGAAGAAGGGGAAGAAGAAGAAGGGGAAGAAGAAGAAGGGGAAGAAGAAGAAGAAGGGGAAGAAGAAGAAGAAGAAGAAGAAGAAGAAGGGGAAGAAGAAGAAGAAGAAGAAGAAGGGGAAGAAGAAGAAGAAGAAGAAGAAGGGGAAGAAGAAGAAGAAAAAGAAGAAGGGGAATAAGGAGAAGGAGAAGGAGAAGGAGAAGGATAAGGAGAAGGAGAAGGAGAAGGAGAAGGAGAAGGAGAAGGAGAAGGATAAGGAGAAGGAGAAGGAGAAGGAGAAGGAGAAGGAGAAGGAGAAGGATAAGGAGAAGGAGAAGGAGAAGGAGAAGGAGGAGAAGGAGAAGGAGAAAGAGAAGGAGGAGAAGGAGAAGGAGAAAGAGAAGGAGGAGAAGGAGAAGGAGAAGGAGAAGGAGATGGAGATGGAGAAGGAGAAGGAGAAGGAGAAGGAGAAGGAGAAGGAGAAGGAGAAGGAGAAGGAGAAGGAGAAGGAGAAGGAGAAGGAGAAGAAGGAGGAGGAGGAGGAGGAGGAGGAGAAGAAAAGGAGAAGAAGAAGAATAAGAATAAGAAGAAGAATAAGAAGAATAAGAAGACGACGAAGAAGAAGAATAAGAATAAGAAGAAGGAGGAGGAGAAGAAGAAGAAGAAGAAGGAGAAGAAGAAGAAAAGGAGAAGAAGAAGAAGAATAATAATAATAATAATAAGAAGAAGGAGGAGGAGAAGAAGAAGAAGAAGAAGAATAAGAAGAAGGAGGAGGAGAAGAAGAAGAAGAAGAAGAAGAACAAAAACACATAAATCTGTTACTTGGGTTCGCACACGAAGATGATCATTCTTCTGTTTGCATTGATCTTCCAATTTTTAGAAACCATTTCAACTCCCGGACCTCATGAATCCTTCCAGATCAATATTACAGTGGGAAACCAGCAATTTGTGGTGGCCAGAATGCGTGGGATTCCTCATACACAGTTTCGATAAAAACAAGTTGTTCTTCAACTCTATATACACGAGATCAGATTAGTATTGCATTTAGCAACGCCCATGGTTATCAGGTAAGGATAATCATGATCAATGTGTCAGATATAATGTTTGAGTTGTTTTAAGATGTTTAATTTTGATTAAAAAAGAAGAAGAAGGAGAACAAAAAGAACAAAAAAACAAGAAGAACAAGAAAAATAAGAAGAACAAGAAGAATAAGAAGAACAAGAAGAATAAGAAGAACAAGAAGAAGAGAAAGAAGAAGAAGAAGAAGATGATGATGATGAATAAGAAAAAAAAAGAAGTGGAAGAAGAAGAAAAAGAGGATAATAAGAAAAAAAAAAGAGGAAGAAGAAGAAGAAGAAGAACAAAAAAAGGAATAAGATGAAGAAATAAAAGAAGAAGTGGAAGAAGAAGAAGAAGAAAAGGAAGAAGAAGAAGAAATAGAAGAAGAAGAGGAAGAAGAAGAAGAAGTGGACCAGTACTTCAAGTACTAGTTTCCACCTTAACCCTAGGGTCCATGCACGCAGCGAGGCAATAAAGAGATGGAACGGTGGACCAGTACTTCAAGTACTTGGTTTCCATCTCTGGAACCTTATGGCTAAGTGTCGGGTCAGCTCGATACTTTCTAAACATGCTACTAATGTTGAATATGCACCTGAGTGCAATACAAGTCATTGGCATATAAACTGACGAACATATGTTCGTCGTGCCATAAAAAATCTTCCGTAATTTCATAAATGAAATTTCTGAAGCACAGTCAGTGTCGTCAATAATAAGTTTGTCACTCTTATTATTGATGTAGTCGGATATCATGTTTTCGTATCAAACACATGACTCTAACATCATGTGCATGTAATTCCAATGGTGTCTCACATCTGATTGGAATTTCTTCTTCTTAAGATTCACAGACAAACAGAGACTACCAAACTTTTATTATCTATGGGGAGTAGAATTTATTTTAGTGCATTATGTATATTATCCAACATGGGGGAACACACCTTCATACCAGCCTGAACAATCAGGTTAATCACGTGACACATGCATCTAACATGAAAGATCTCTCCTAATGGTGCATCTCTAATATTCCTAACAAACATGTTAGACACTACTCCATTATTAGATGAGTTATCGGATGTGATACTAAAAATTTTATTTTGAATTTTATATTCCCTAAAGATTTTCACATACACTCAAAAATGGTCAGGATATCATGAGGATGGAGAATTTTAGAGAATTCTAAAATTTTTTTATTCATTGTCTAGTTAGAATCTACATAGTGGCTGGTGAGACATGCATAATATGATTCATCATGACTTGTCCAGATATCGGACGTCATAGACACCACTCAACTATATGCCATAAATTTATTTATTATTTTTTATTTTTCTAACTTATACAATTTTAGTATGTCATTCCGAGATGTGGACTCAGGACTCCTACGATAAGCAGGATGAAAATATGTCTGCATGATGTGCACTACTCTTGGATCTTATGAAAATCTAATCGGAAGATTCATCAATGTGATAAATCTGGTCATACCATTCATACCCAACTCGCTGGAGTAAATAAATGGAGTAAACTTTGAGATTAAACTCAATCTAGTCTCAAAAAATGCAGTGCTAATTTGGGTTTGCCTAGGATCTAATGGACCATGTTTTTTGGTCCATAATTTGGCATGCCTCTTAATGTGCCCAGTCCCAAACAAACTCTTACAAGGTAAATTTCTCATACAATCTTTGCACTGTGTCATTTCTTCTTCCTCAACCCTAATATTTTTTTTGTTTTATTATATTAATATGAGTCCGAACTACAAAAGTCCTCCTAGTTTTTTGTTTTTTAGATGTTTGGGCTGAGACGATTGGAGAAACCAAAGTTTCAGCATCATCAGACCTCTGTGCAAGATTTTCATTTTCTAAATTTAAATGTCTCATTAGTATTTATCATTTTTTAGGATTTTTATTAAACAGTACATTTATGGACTAGATGATAGATTTTAGATTTAACTATTTTAGGACTAGAGAGAGAGACTGAGAGAGAGAGAGAGAGTAAAAAAAACTTAAAATAAATTACACGGTAAAGTAGTAAGGTTGATCACGTGCACGGTGCACCATAGTCTAGCTCAAAATTCCAAACTCGAATTGAGATTTCCAAAAAACCGAGCCAAATAACAAAATCCCGAGAGTAAAAATGTGAGATTTGAGAGAATAAATATTTATGAAAAACATAAATGTTATAGAGAGATGGGGAAGATTTTATAGATTAAAGATAATAATTTAAAAAAAAAGTATTATTTTTGTTTTTTTTATTTTTTTTTAAAATTTTAGGGGGTAGAATCATGAGGATCGTCGTATTCTGCCTCCTAGCCGTTGGAGACGAGATCCAAAGGCTAATATTTAAATTTTTTTTTTTTTGCTCATTGGGGGGGGGGGTTTGGGTCAGGAGGGACCGCGGGTCGGGTCTGATTGGACCCGACCCGAGGTCTTTTTGTGCGGGATGCTAGGCCTGAGTCACTAAGGGATGAGGGTGAGCCGTGACTCGTGAGGGTGCAGGAAGGCTGGAGCCCAGGACTGTGGGCGTGGGTGCGGGTCTGCGTTTGGCCTCGTCCCGTGCCACGGGCTATCAACCATGCCGAGTCAAGCACGACACGAGGCCCGGTTGGCCTCGGCCCTGCACCGCATGAATTGTGCCTTACTCGGGCATGGGAAAATCCAGAGCTGGGCTAGCCCGGTTAACACATCTAGCCCAAACTAGTCCGAAGCCACGCAGATTTTTTGGCCACGGACCATGCTGGGCATGCCCTCCAAAAAACCATGTCATGCCAGGCATGGCACATCACTATAGCATGTCGTGCCTAGCACGACACGCCAGCCCGATTGGGCTCCAAAAAATGAACCGGGCCTAACTGTGCCGACCCGTTTGACACCTCTGGTTGTAAGGTCTCTAGATCTCCAAAAGGATCAATTTCATCATAAAAAATCTGATAAATAGATACTTGAACTTGAAATACCATATCTTAATGTAATTAGGGCTTTGATGTACTTAGCATATTGTACGAGATCAGACATTCCTTTTGTGGTAAATTTACTAGCACATTTTAGTTTTGAGCCAACTTAGAGACACTAGAATGGGGTTAAACATATTTTTTGTTACCTCCTAGGAATCATAGATTTTTGGATTATATTATTCCAAGGATTTTACTAATTCTTGTTCAGTTCGATATTTTAATGATGGATATAGATCTGATCCACATAAAGTTTGCTCTCAAATAGATTATTTAGTTTGTTATAATGGTACTGCCATTTCTTGGTATTCTACGAAGTAATAGCTAGTAGCTACATCTTCTAACCACTCTAAGATTAGTGCTTTATATATGAAGCTAGAAGAAAGTGTATTTGGTTAAGATCCATTATAACACATATTCATAATTCTTATTTCTTTACAATGATTACAAATTCTCCTAATATAATTTATGAAGATAATATTGCTTATGTTGCACAAGTTAAGGGAGGATATATCAAAGGTGATATGATCAAGCATATCTTGCCAAAATTATTTTATACTCATTAACTTCAAGAAAGTCAAAAAATTGGTGTTAAACAAATTCAATCCATAAATAATCTTGCAAATCTTTTTACCAAATCATTGTCAATATCAAAATTTGAAAATTTAGTATATGACATTGGTATGCGGCGAGTTCATGAGAAGCAAGATTAACTAGCCCCAAGAATGATTATATAGCTCAAATTGAGGGGGAGATATTGTGAACAATGCATTGCACTCTTTTTTCCTTTTGTCTAGTTTTTGTTCCACTAGGTTTTTCTTGTTTAAGGTTTTTAATAAGACAATATTATTCAATGTACTTTCATGAATACAATGAATGAATATTCATTATATTCAATGTACCTATTATGTCACATTCGTAACGTACATTCTATGTATGAATGCTCATCTCCCTATTCGATATCTATATTCAATACATTGACATTAATGATATATAGTCATTGGTGAGATAAATGAGATACTTGTAATAAAACTTCTTCTATAACTTTCTTTATCATCTTTTGTGTTTATCTACTTTCTCTTCTTAATCTCTCTCTATTCTCTTTATTTTATTCCTACAACACAATATTTTATAACAAAATCTAAATTATTTCTTTTTTTCTATATGAGAAAAATTCAACTTAAAGTTGTTGCCAAATATCTAAGAAAAAATGCAACCCCCATCAAATAATTTAAATGCAATTTACCTTGAACTCATCCATGGAAATAATTGATTTTTGTTATGCATGTTCATTCGTTTTACAACTATAACATACATCATATATAAGATAATTAGTGTTGGGTCTACCCGAGTTGGGTTAACTAAGTTTTATATAGTTGTAATCGTGTTTGAATTTTTTCATTATAAAATAATAATATGCAATTGTTAGTTTAAGCTTTGATATATTTTATTTTATAGTTATTGCTATTTTTAATTTTTTTTATTTCCTTGCATGTGAGGAGCACAATAGACCATTAAAGTGGGTTAAATTTATCACATCTGGAAATTAACAAAAATAAAATTTAGAAAATTGGGAAACTTCCATTTTTTAGAAGAGGCAAGCATGGTGCCTCTTTGACGAAGGAGCACCCTCATCCAATATTTTTCACAATGAAAAAAAATATCATACAAAAGGGGCGACAACAACTTATTTATGATATTTATGTAATGTCATAAATAAGTTACTATAACTTTAGTATAAATAAATCATTATCTAGATTATTATTTTCTACATTATTATCATTAAATATTAATAAGTTACTACATTTATGTAGTATATGTAACAAGAATGGAAAACATTATATGAACTAATCATGAATAATTGAATGTCAGATTAAGAGATGAGTTTCTAACTGATGCACTTGTAGCGGGGATTAAAGAGTTTGTTGGGTTTGCTGAAAAGCACCCTCAATTAATGAATGAAATGAAAATAAGATGTTCATGTAATGACCATAAATGTTAGAATTGGAGTTTTCAAGATGTAGATACTGTGAGATTCTATCTTGCAAAAAAATGGATTTGTTAAAGACTATTATGTTTGGTATAAACATGGGAAAATAGTTCTACTACAAACAACAAAACACTATATATATATATATATAGAAGTGTTGATTCAAATGTTGTAATATAATATTTCAATCCCAATAATGCTTGTGAAGCCATTTTAAAGTATGTTATTGGTCCTACCTTCAATCTGGATGTCACTAACAATAACATAAAATTAGCAATAAAAGAATTTTATGAAATGCTCTAAGTATTAGAAAATAAATGCTTGACTAGGTAATTAGTACGACCACTCAAAGTTATCTATGGTGGCTAAACAATTGAATTTAAAAGAAAAATATTATTATTCAGAAAAATATTTTGATGAAATTTATAAGTTATATTTGAATTATTACTAAAGAATAATATCATGACAAATAGTTTTTACAATACAAATAAGTTAATGCAATATTTGGGCTTGCTTGTAGAAAAAATAAATTGTTGTATTACTGACTGCATGATATATTGGGATGAAGATAGTAAAATGATTACTTATAATTTTTATTGTAAAGGAAATGCCTCTCATTCACATATGTTGTGAGGAGATATTCATTTATAGACAAAAGATACATGGTAGCTATGCAATTACAAATATGAAAAACAAATATACAGGGAAACAAATTGCTACAATTGTGGAGAATCACCGATATCTTGATCATAATCATTTGAGTCAAGCTGTCCTCTAATATCCCCCCTCAAAGTTGGTGTGTTAGAAAAAGAAAAAACACACAATTTGCCATGATCTAATAAAAACTGTAATTTGGCCACCACTTTTGTGAAAACATCAGCCAGCTGTAGGTGTGAGGGGACATAGCTGAGACTAATAACCTTTCGAGTGACAAGTTCCCGAATAAAATGATAGTCAATATCAATATGTTTGGAGCGAGATTTGGTGACGAGGTTGGACGTAATGAATATGGCACAATTGTTGTTGCATAAGAGTCTCAGAGGAGAGAGGAAAGTGATATGGAGTTTTCTAAGAAGTTGAAGTGTCCATGAAAGTCCTACAACATCTGAGGCATGAGCATGATATCCAGCCTCAACACTAGAGCATGCAATGGTAGTTTGCATTTTAGAGCACCATGAAATTAAGTTGTGACCAAGATAAACAACAAATCCGATTATTGAACGCCGAGTGACTGGACAGCCAGCCTAATTAGCATCATAATAGCCTAGCAAAATCTGAGAGGAATCCCATGAAAGTTGCAGGCCATAATTGTAGGTTCCTTTGACATAGCATAAAATATGCTTCAAGGCTCTAAAATAATCGACAGTGGGAGCATGAATATATTGACATATAGAATTAACACTGTACGATAAATCTAGCCTTGTGAGAGTTAAATATTGTAATGCGCCAACTAGAGAACGAAATTAAGTAGCATCTGAATAAGAAGTACCGGAATCGGTGAGATGAGATCCACCAAAAAAGGAGTTGAGATAGGCTTGCAATCCACCAATTCTGCTCGAGTCAACAGATCAAAAGCATATTTAGCTTGCCTGAGAAAAAGACCCTTGTCATTTCTAAAACCTCAATCCCCAAAAAATAGTGTAGATCACTGAGATCCTTCATGGAGAATTCTTTGGCAAGTCGATCAATGAGAGAACTCAACATAGAAGAATTGCTTCCTATTATTACCATGACATTGATATATAGGAGAAGATAAATAACACCATGAGGACTATGATAGACAAAGAGGGAGGAATCAACACGACTAGCAGTAAACCTAATACCAAGCAAAAATTGGTTGAAGCGCTGAAACCATGCTCGAGATCCTGTTTAAGACCATAAAGAGTACGTTGTAAGTGACAGACATGAGTTGGGAATTGTGGATCAATGTAGCTGAGGGTTGCTCCATATAGACTTCCTCGGAGAGAAACCCATGAAAGAATGCATTTTTAACGTCAAGTTGACATAAAGGCCAATTATTCATAGCAGCTAGGGACAAAATAATGCGAACAGAAGCATGTCGAACAATGGGAATAAAAGTTTCGTCAAAATCAATGCCATGCTTTTGAGAAAAACCTTGTGCAATTGATCCGTCGACATGAAGCTTGGTCTTAAAAATCCATCTACACCCTACAACATTATGATCAGCTGGACGAGGAACTAATCGCCATGTATTATTCTTGAGAGTTGCAATTTCATCATCCATTGCCAAGAGTCATGTTGGATGTTTGATGGATGACTTAAACCCACGAGGCTCTTTAACTGCAAGATGTACCTGAAACCACGAAGGAGCACTGAAAGCACATAATGAATGAATAATGAGAGGCTTAACAACACCATCTCGAGCACGGGTGATCATGGGGTGAGTAGATGTAGATAGTTGGACACCGGAAGAAGAGGCAGATGGAGGGACATCCGAGGCTAGTTCAAGCGAAGAAGGCTAAGAAAGTGTGATGGGAGGCATGATAATAGGACTTTGGTCAGCACATGGAACACAAGGGGTGGGGGCCAAACTAGAAACTGGAGTCACACTTATGGGCAAAGAGCTGTCACTAGGAAGAAAACTATCACATGTATTAGTAAAAGTGACATAATCAGTACCAACCAAAGAAGGAATAGCAGAGGTAGCATAAGGAAAATAATCCTCAAAAAATTGAACATGGCGAGACACATAGACCCGGTTAGTTTTTTTATCCAAGCAACGAAAACCTTTATGAAAAGAACTAAAGCCAATAAAAACACAAGGGATCGAGCGAGGTGATAATTTATTGGGCATGTAATCACGTAGATAGGGAAAACAGAGACAACCAAATGTACGAAGTAAAGAATAAGAAGGAATTTTACCATATAGAATTTCATGAGGAGTCTTGCCATCAAGAATGGGTGATGGGAGTCGGTTGATGAGATAGCATGTCGTGGAGGACTCAACCCAAAGATGAAGAGGTACATGTGAATAAAACATCAAAATGAGATCGGTTTCAGTGATGCGGCGATGTTTTCTCTCCGCAATACCATTCTGATTAGGTGTATAAGGACAAGCTATACATTGCACAATACCATTCTTATGAAGAAAAGAAGTAAAATTGTGTTCATTGAATTCCTTTCCTCCATCACATTTAAAAGATTTGATTTTACATTCAAATTGATTAATGACATATTGGTGAAAGTGGACAAAAATGTCAAAAAAATCTGAAGGGAAGATCCAATTAAAGCAAGAGAAATCATCTATAAAGACACAATAGTATCTATGACCAGATGGAGTGGAAATTGGTGAAGAGCCCCATAAATCACAGTGAATCCGTTCAAATAAAAAAGAGCAACATTGATTCAAATTTGATAAAGACAAGCGGTGACTTTATCCTAATTGACAACCAAAACATGATTTTGAATTAAAATTGTCTTTTTATCAAAAAATGTGATTACACCATGCTTATTCAAAAAGAAAACAATGTGAAAAGAAGGGTGTCTTAATTGGGCATGCCAAATGGCAGAACGTGCATGAGAGTTACATAGAGAAAGATTGGAAAAAAAACTTGCATGGCCACGATCAAGAATATAAAGCCCTTTCTCACAGCACCTGACTCCCACCACCATTCTTGTTGCTAGATCCGGTATGGTAAAACCAGAAGAAGAAAATGTCATTAAACAATTGTTCTCGTGAGTTAACTTACTATTGGACAAAGATTTTTAGTAATGTGAGGAACAAGAAGAGCATCTGATATTTTTAAAGAATGAGAAGCAACAAGAGAGGAGATAGAACCAATACAAGAAATATGCAAAGATTGACCGTTACCCACAAAGACCTGTTGATTACCAGTGTAAGGGACAGATTTATCAAGCACAACAGCATCATTAGTTATGTGAGCAGTTGCGCCTGTGTTTGTGTACCACTTAGTATCTTGAGAATCATCAAGAGAGGTGGCAGCAAATGCTTCAATCAAGCCTTCAGCCTTGACTTTCTTCAATAGTTTGCCAAGTATATGACATTTCTTGGTAGTGTGCCATTCTTTACCAAATCATTGGCAAGTGATTGCAGAGGTCTTAGCAGAATGGTCGGATGCTGTTGGTTTGAAAAGATCAAAAGGAGAACCACGTTGGACAACCATAGCCGATTAGGAAGAAGAATCCGCCGGGACTGACTAAGAAAAAGCTCATGGCTGAGAGCTTTCGGAACCAGAATGGCAAAATAGGGCAACAACAACTAGGACAACATGGAGGTTAAAAAAAATTTAAATTCAAAACGAAGGCCATGTAGAAACCAATGTACCATATCTGTGTCGTCAACTAGTTTTCCAATAGCACTAAGTTGATCACATAATGATTGGAAAGAGTGTGCATATTCAGCAACACCACGAGAGCCATGCTGCATCAGCTGGAGTTCATCTTTTAGTTGGAGTTCTCTAGTCTTTGAACTATGAGAAAAAAAAACTTCAAGGGCTAGCCAAGCATCACAAGCTATAGTGCAATCAATGACTTCAGCCATACATTCCTCAGTGAGAGAGGCATAAAAAGGCTAAGTAAAATCCGATATTGTGTGTGCCATTTCTTGTAGGCATGATTAGGAACAAGATCATTTTCAGCACGGACTTGAGCAGCGGTTGTAGACAAAGACCCATCCAAATAGCTCATAAGATTCTGACATTCAAGCAAGGGAACAAACTGACGATGCCACAAGAGATAATTTGTGGGAGTGAGTTTGATGGTTACCATGTAAACCATGGTATTGAGTGAAAGCAGAGAAGTATTGGAATTGGCCATAGAAAAAAAATCAGTAGGGGGTTGACCTATTGGCTCTGATACCATGTAAAGGAAATGCCTCTCATTCACATATGTTGTGAGAAGGTATTCATTTATAGACATAAGATACATGGTAGCTGTAAAATTACAAATATGGAAAACAAATATACAGGGAAACAAATTGCTACAATTATGGAGAATCAATGATATCTTGGTCATAATCATTTGAGTCAAGCTGTCCTCTAATATCTATAAGTATCCTTGGTACAAAATACATAATACATGTAAAAGGCATAAAATAAATATTTCTTATAACAAGATGTATTACTTCCCATTGACTCTTTTTTTTGTAAAGATTATTTGAATATTAAGCTATTGCTAATGACATGAGTTAGTAGAAAAAGCATATTATTGAAGAAAGTATGATGCAGCATTGCTTAGATTCTTCATCTTGGAAATAGTTTGATCATATTCATTCATCTTTTGTAGATGAAAGTTGAAATATTATATTAGGTTGTGTACAGATGGATTTCAACCATTTGGATAACAAGAAAATAATAATCTTCATAGCCGGTGATTGTTATACCATATAATTTATCATCATAGATGTGTAGGAAAAATGAGTACATGTTTTTGTGTGTTATCGTGCCTAATCTGAGAAATGCAAAAGATAAGTTGGATGTTTTCCTACAACCCCTTATATTGGAGCTAAAAATTTTGTGAGAACTAGGTGTGGAAATATATGATATATCTAGAAAGTAGAACTTCTAGATGCGGGTAGTATTTATGTGGACTATAAGTGATTTCCTAATATATTTAATGTTATCAAGATAGAGTACTACAGAAAAATTAGTTAGTTCTTACTGCATGAAGACCTCTAATGCATTTTCTCTGAGCAAATGCAAAGGTGGAAAGACTTCTTAAATAGTACACTATGACATAATTTTTTGTTTTATAAATTTGAATATTCGATCATATATTCAAATTTTAATGGGGATATAGTCCTTCGTTCAAGTTTCATTTCATCACATGAAACAAGTAACTCAATGGAACAAATGAGAGTTGACATAAATTATTTTTTGGTAAAATTATTAATAAGGGTGGATTGAGATTGATAATTACCCAAAATAGTGAGAATAAGAAATATTTTTTCTAAAGAGTGAATAAATTTATGATAATTATTGTAAATGATGATTTTTTTTGAAAATACCAAAATGCCCAATTCTACATCCTATACGTTAAACTATTTTTAAGTGATGATCTAGTCTCGATCGAAAGTATTAAGAAATCATGTCATACATCTTATCTATCTTTATGTATTCCTTTTTTGTGCTACCTATGTTGTCATTATTTATAAATTCAAATAACAAACATGTATACAATCACACATTATCTATTCTCTCTCTCTCTGATGGACACAAAGGGGCATCTCTTGCTCTTTCATTTTTACATAGAGGGAATTAATAACTATTGAAGTTTTTGCTAATATAACCTCTTTGGAAAAAAAAAGTCTCAAGATACCTGAAAGACTAATTATAGTGCCAAGATGGATATGAGCCGATGTTGGATGTTCATGAAGGTCTTAAAGGATTGAATATGAGTGAGAGTAGTAAGAACAAAAGTATGAGTGTGAAGAAATCATGGATATAGTGAAGAAGAGATTAACAAAAAGGTCTGGAAGAACCATGGTGCCCATGAATTTTGAAGGGGAGAGGGCAAGGTTTTTGATACAAGAATGGAATTAGAGTTGTCAACCGTGCCGGGCCGGCCCGGCCCGGCACGAGGCACGGCACGGAAAAATTTCATGCCTGGGCCCGTGCCGTGCCTGGGTTTGGCACGAGCCGTGCCTGCCTGGCCCGGCACGGTTCGGCCCGCGGCATGGCAAACCGGCACGGGTTTATCGCGTGCCGGGTGTCCCGTGAGACGACCCCATGATGCCCCTCCCACAAAAAAAAGACCGCGGGTCGGGTCGAATCAGACCCGACCCGCGGTCCCTCATATCCTGGCCCGCCGTGCCTGCAGGCAGTGCCGGGCCCAGTTTTTTAAACCGTGCCCGGCCCGGCACGGAAGCATGATCGTGCCTTGAAATAACGTGTCGGGCCGGCCTGTGCCGGCCTGTTTGACACCTCTAAATGGAATGCATGTTGTCAAAAAGTGGGAATGTATGATCTATCCCTACCATGTTAATCTACACTAAAAGCAATCACCTTTTTGTTGGTTCTTTTACTACGCCATCATAAATTAATTTGATAGTTTCTCTGATAGTGAATTTCCAAATTTGCTTTTCTCCTTGACTTGCTCGTGGGAAAAAGTTATCAATGATCTTATAGCCTTCAAGAAACCCATTGTCACCCTCTTCATTTATCCAAAATCACTATTTGGACTTGCTTTCACCTAATGTTCCATGCTAAACATTCTTTCAAGTTTGAAGAAAATTACAATTAAATTGGCTCCTACAATTAAGTAACACAGAGCTTCAAAAATTGCATATGATATATAATATAGGCAAGGTGAGGTGTGTAATTGAAGTACAAAGTTTTAATTTATTATTGTGATGACAAGAATGTGGTCGAAGAGAAAAACAAGCTCATGGAACGTAAAAAACTTAGAGGAAAATACTCCAAATTTCAGGAAAATATCCACGGGGTTTAAACTAACACTTTTACATACATTTTATCAACAATAATAAATTAAAGACCGTGAAAAAATGAATTTGGGGGCTCGCCAACCGTCATCGACATGAACCGAGCAAACTTTGAACATTCATTTCAACATGACCGAAATTTAATACCACGTATATTCCAGAATTATTATTCCTTTTGAAAATTAACAAGTCACTGTCCCAGGCAATATTATCAATAAGGGTTATACCGAACATTCCATTTGCATATAAAAAATCAAACTGTGCATGACAACCAATAAATCGAACCTAGGGAATCAGGATGATGGACAACTCAGGCACTGACTGAGCAACCAACACAAGCAATAATTCACACTGCATCTTGCACAATGCTATCCGCCAGTGCAACCGATATGCCATGAAAACAAGAACTAGAATTCATTCCTAGAGAGAGAGTGGCACGTGGTCCCTAGAGCATGCTGGCCAAACTCCTACAAAATGTCGAGATTCTAGATATAGAAGAACTCTGACACTTGGAAAAAAATTCAGGCGGGAGGGATAGCCAATACTCATCAAACATGGACTTGCAGTTTAAACAGCTAAGCACGAGATATTCAGGAAAAACCAACTTGGGGGAGGCAACCAATGAAAACTCACACTGAGAGCAATGATAATAATCATATCTCCTGCAATATTACATCGAGCTCACAACTCCACTAAGAAATCTCGAAGATGGGACGGTGCAAAACTTGAGACCTTGAGAACTCACAGACACCCCATATAAAGAATTTCGAGACTTTTCCAGGCTCGAGAGGACCCGACGAGAATGTGGTAGAAGATAAAAACAAGCTCTGAGACCATAAAAAACTTAGAGGAAAACACTCCAAATTTCAGGGAAATGCCCATGGGATTTGAACTAACACTTTTACATAGATTTCATCAACAATAATAAATTAAAGACCATGAAAAAATGAATTTGGGGGCCCGCCAACCATCATCGACATGAACCGAGCAACATTTGAACCTTTGTTTCAACATGACCAAAAATTAATACCCCGTATATTCCATAATTATTATTCCTTTTGGAAATTACAAGTCACTGTCCCAGGCAATACCATCAATAAGGGTTATACTGAGTATTTCCTTCGCATATAAAAGATTAAACTATGCATGACAACCAATAAATTGCAAGGAGGAAATCAGGATGATAGACAACTCAGGCACTAACTGAGAAACCAATATGAGCAATAATTCGCACTACATCTTACACAATGCTATCCTTTAGTGCAACTGATACGCCTTGAAAACAAGAACTTGAATTCATTCAATGAGAGGGAGCACCATGCAGCCCCTAGAGCATGCGAACCCAGCTCCTTCTAAATGTCAAGATTCTACCTATAGAAGAACTCCGACACTTGGAAAAAAATTCAGGCGAGAGGGACAGACAATACCCAGTGACTGGTCATACCTAGTGGATGTTTCCTCTAAAGGGTTTAGTTGAAGTAGTATTTTTAAAAATAAAGTTAAAAGAATAAATTTGTATTTTCAATTTTAGCCACCCTTTAGAAAAAATATTTTTTATACACCTTTCTAACTAATTATGGATCATCACCCATCATTTTTGATAATTTTCTCTGTTTTATAAAATTATTAATAAGGATATGATGGTGTAAATAATTATCAAGAAGTGAGAAAATAAAAAATAATTTTTTATAATAATAGATAAAATAAAAATACAAGTTTACCCTTTTAATGATAGACAAAATTGAAAATACAAGTTTATCATTTTAATGACATCAAAACCAACACCTTGACAATTCTAGATAATTATCCTTTTTATAAGGTTGTGTTGGTGTAAACTTGTTTGAAATTATTAGTAAGGTGTGTATGTGTTGGTGTAGATAATTATCCAGAAGTGTGGAAATAAAAAATAATTCCTTTTAATGATAGACAAAATTGAAAATACAAATTACCCACAATGTTAAAATGGCAACAAATTTTTTAATACATTCTCGATTAGTGACACAAATTGAAAGATTACTTATCATTGTCATCAATGTTCCATTATTTTGAAACTAAATATCATTAGAATCATTTATGATGTTTGAAACCAAAATTTTCAGCAACATAGAATTAGATGATCAATAGCAATGAGGCCCTAAAAATATTTATTTTTTTACTAAAAAAAAGAATTTAGGAAATAGGAACCCTAATTTTTTTTTTTTTTTGAATTGAGACATCAACATAAAATGATATTTTGAGTTGGAATTGGATTCAAAAGTAGTAATTTTCACATCTGAGAGTGAGGAATCAAGATCGATTGAAAGTGAACCACAAAGGACATCAACTAATTGAATATGTGCAGAAAGCAAGATGAAGAGAAGAGATTAATTTATTGATTGACATAATCACAATGTAATAACAATAATGATTTGAAGGATTAATCATGCAAATACAATACAACTGCAGAACAAGATTTGTTGTGTTATGAAAATGAGTGACATCAATTGTGTTTGGCCTACCATAATTAGGTAGACTAGTTTTTTTTTGTTTTTTTATAAGTATGGAAAATGGTAGACCAATAACATGATATAAAATCTCACATTCTATTTTTTTTTAAAAAAAGTAGCAAAATGGGATGTTTTCTATTTCTCAAAAGGGCGCATGTGGTGCCCTCTTGTCCAACAAGAAAAATAAAACTCATTGTAACTTTGGTATGATATATAATTTTTAGGATTAAGCAACATTTTAAAACTTCATTGGATAATAGTATCTTGTCTAAACAGTCCTATACTTATATAAGTCATATAAGTAGTAAAGTAAATTTTTATTCAGATATTGATTCTCGAGGGATCGTGTAGGCAGATCGATCAACCAATTATCAGTCAACTTCTACTCCATTTAAAAGGATAAAATAAAATTTTGGTAAGAATCTTAGATTCTAGGGTTGGTGTATTTAATTATGCATGATTGCATGTCTAAATATTTTGGATATTTTTATGTTTTGTTATAGAATAAAGGTAGGAATATTATAGAAATTACCTAGTACTCTATTAGCTTACTTTACCTTTGAAATGACAAATCTTCCCTATTTGAGGGTTATTTATAAGTCTATACCTTTTAGGCAACTCATCAACTATTATTGATGATTATTTCGTATATGCATTCATAATTTTCAAGTTATATAGACATAAACTAATTCATATTAAAAATATTTATACTTTTAGCTTTCTTAGTATCATACTTACCCAATTAGTATAGTTTCTCTTAGATCTCATTAATCATAGTCATATGCTAGAAAGTAAGTTGTAGTTGTCATCCTCTTACTAGTCTCCTCCAATCATATGTGTCTCAGAGCTTATATAACCATCTATCATAATGACATGTAGCTCTCACACTTAAGGTGAAACTCAAAAAAATATTCTATAAAATTCACACATCAATTGAGTATTAGTTCTTCTAAGACATGCACAATGGATTGAAATATAAAAATATTCATACTTTTAGCTTCATAAGTATTATACTTTTATGATTAACTTAGCTCAACATTGGATTTTAATGTATAGGTTTGTCTCGTATGACATGATAAGAAGGGTTGTCACTTTGTTCATACCATTATATTGTTAGTAATAGTGCTCTAGGCCTATCATTTGGATATAGTATTTTAACTATTTGTGAGAATTAATTATTATGATGGTTTGCATGTTTATTATATATAGTATCCTCGAATATTATTATTAATTTTTCTTAATGATATAGGTTGACTTTGTTCAAGCCATATATTCTATCAAGATATCATGAGACAAAATGATTATGTCATTAGCTATATTAAGGTTTTCTTGGATCACTAGCTTTTCATTTAACTTGGGTAGTCATAATGTCTTGCCAGAGACCACTTATGACTTATAAGATCAAAATCTAATTTTGGCCTACCGCCAATGTTATTTGAACCTATAAGGTTACACATTAAGAATGAATAATAAAAGTTATGATTTTTTACTCTTTTGTAGTAATTTAAAATGATGAGATTATTTTATATTAGAAATAACAATTAGTTATTATTTAAATTCGAATTTAATTTTGAGAAAGTTAAAATTTGTGATTTAAATAAATAAATAATTTGTTATATTTTTTTAAGAGTTTTAAATATATAATTTTGTTTCCTTATTTAAAAGGGGTTTTTAATGATTTGAATTTAAATTATTAATATTTAAAAGAGTTTTAAATATATAATAATATTAAATTTATTTATGGCTAAAACCCTAGCAGACTTGTATATATATATATATGAGACATATTTGATGGAGACCATCATCTTTTATAAAATAGAGAGAAATCCTTTCATTTTGAGAAGACTCTGAACTAGCATTCAATAAGATCATTCATTATTTGTTAGTGTGTAGATGCTTATAAAGAGTAATCATTTTTTCAGAAAGGTAGCATCTTTAAAGATCCAAATAAACCAATATGCATACTTTGAAGGCTTGACGAATCGATCTACAAGAGGTAAGTTTTGTTTACCCTTCCTTTCTATTTTTTATGAAATACATGTGATCCTTGGTGGGCAAACTACTGCTTAACTTTGATGAACTGTTTGCTGAAAAATACAGAGGAATTGTAGACTACTCTCTTATTGAAATTATAATGGAAGGTATGCTTCTTGCGCATAATATTTAGACAAATATTTTTATTTGATATTAGTACTTAAAATTACTTAATTTTTTTGTGTGTGTTTGAACACTTTAAGTGTTGAAACTAACGAGTTGAGTCCTAGCATGTGTGTTGCCTCACCAATATACATCATGGTAATGATGAATGACTTATGAAGAAATTGTAAGCTTTAGTTTTGTGACTTATCTCTTTGTATGAATCATTTATTTTTGAAAATTTCAAGATATCATGTAATCTTTCAAATGGATTGACTATTAGAATTCTGGTTAATGTTTATTTTTTATAAGAATGAGTCATGTTCAATATCATGGATTATTGGCTAGTATGGTGGAAATGTTAAGTAGATCATTATATTTAACTTTTTTGAATAAGACTAGAGAAGGAGTTGAAAATGAGACTCTTTGGTCTCAACTTCTAATTGTGCAAAAACATGGTGATTTATTTCACGAGGAGCTACATGGGTTGTATTGTTTGAGAGAAATAAATTTTTATATAGATTTGGTGTCTTATTGAATAACACAGGGTGAGTTGAAGTATTTACAAAAACAACACCAAGACTTCTTAGGCAAGCATTTGATAAAACCTAGTGTTTTATCTTGGGAAGCTCGTGTTCAATTACTAAAAAGTACATTGGATTACTATCATTATGTATTGACTGGTTAAAGTTGAATCAAATAATTATCAAAAAAAAATTACTCACTTCCTCATATTAACGACTTATTTGACTAGATAGTAAGAGATCAATTTTCTCTAAAATAGACTTGTCAAGTTAACATCAGTTAAGAATAAGAGAAGACAATGTACCTAAGATAATGTTTCAAATTAGATATGGACATTATAATTTTTTGATGTTTTCTTTTAGAGTGACTAATAATTTAATTGTATTTATGAACTTATTGAATTGAGTGTTCTAACTTTTTTTAATAAGACTATTATCATTTTTATTGATGACATGCTTATGTATTCTAAGACATGTGAAGAACATGAGCAGCATCTATGTTGTTCTACAAACTTTTCGAGAGAATCAATTTTATGTCAAGTAGTCCAAGTATGACTTATAGACTATTAGTGTCTAATTCATATGGCACATGGTTGGCGAGGAAGGGATCTCGGTAAATCTGGAGAAGGTAAAAGATGTGCTTAGTTGGTCAATGTCGGCACATTAATTGAGGTACATAGTTTTTTAGATTTGGAAAGCTATTATCATCACTTTGTCTAGAATTTTTTTTGGATAGCCTTCCTCTTAACTACACTGACTAGAAAACGTATTCATTTTGAGTGGAGTGACAAATATGAAGTAGCTTTTCATGAGTTAAAAGCCAACTTAGTTATAATCCTAGTTTTTATGCTACTAGATGGAGTGTCATATTTTGTGTTTTACATAAATATTAATTGAATGGTTTGGGCTATGTGCTAATGCAATGTAGAAGAGTTAATATCTATGGATCTTGGTAGTTAAAGCCTCATGAAAAAAACTATCCTATGATTGCCTTATAGCTAGTAATAGTTATTTTTGTCATGAAACTCTAGAGTTACTACCTATATGTTGTTGAGTTCAAGGTGTACTCCAACAATAAAATATTTAAATACCTATTTTTTGATAAATAGCTCAACTTGAGGTTGCTATGGTGAATGGATTATCTTGAGAACAACGACCTTATACTACAATACTTTATGGAAAGGTCAATAATGTGCTAGATAATTTAAGCAGGAAGAGTGATGGGAACTTAACTTCTTTGAGACTCACGGTGGAAAATATTATCAATAATTAAAGTATTTGGGCTTCAAGCAAAAAAAAAAAGACGAGAAACTAGGGTTTATTATAATAGTTTGAAAATTCAACCTACCATGGTTTACTAGCTAATTGATGCTCAGAAAGAAGATTTAGAAATGAAAAAAAAAATCTTACAGGAGCAAGCAATGGATATAGGTATTGAATGGAACCTATCCATGAGTGGTGAGCATCAATTTAAGAGAGTTTTTTTTTCCTCAAGGCTTAAGAAAATAAGTTTAAAAAGAATCATGTAATTTATTTTGACAATGCTAAGATGTACTAAGACATGAGAAGCTACTTTTGTTGGATACGTATGAAGTAAAATGTGTGACTTTGAAAAGAAATGTTTGATTTTTCAACAAATGAAGGTTGAGCATCAAAAGACTAAAGGATTGTTGCAACTATTATCTATCCATTTGATAAAATGGAAAGATGTGACTATAGATTTTGTCAAAGGATTACCCAAGACATCAAGTCATTAAAATGTCATCTAGGTTATTGAGCAATTAACTATATTAGCTCACATTTTTCCTATTTGGACTAATGATCCCTAAATGTATTTGACAATTTTATATAAATAGAAATATTTGGATGCATGGAGTCTCAATATCTATGTTTGTGGTTTTGACAAGGATTCAAAAGGTCCTTACGTCTCAATTAAACATAAATATTATATTTCATCCAAACATAGATGATAAATTTGAGCGAACAAATAATATTTTCTAAGTCATTCTTTGAGCTTAAGTGTTTAAATTTAAGGGTATTTAGGTTGAATATTGACTATTGTTGAGTCTTCTTACAAGAACATTTATCAATTTAGAATTGGTATGATATATTTTGAGGTGTTTTATGGTAGGCCTTATTGGTTCCCGATGTGTCTAGATAAGTTGGGTGGGTTGCATAAACTTGGATTGAAATTAATCCAAGAAACAACTAAAAATATTAAAGTGATCCATGAAAAGTTATTGCATGAAGTAGATAAAAAGATATGCAAATCATAGAAGCATACCTCTAGAATTTTAGGCTACAAATTAGATTTTTCTAAAAGTATTATCTTGAAATGGTGTGCATCATTTTGGCAAGAATGAAAAATTTGTATCATGGTATGTGAGTCCATTTAAGATATTAGTGAGAAAAAATATATAATTTATTAGTTGACATGTCCACTAGAGTGCACTCACGTATATGATGTATTATATGCCTTGATGTTGCATTACTACCACCCAAACCCTAGTCATATATTAGATTATAATTAAGAATGAATATAGTTATTAAAAATTTATTTTATGTTCAAAAAGGAACTTGAAATGAAAAATAGTGAAACAAAATATTAAGTTTACTAGTTTTTGAGTTTTGGAGAGAATTTTAGGCTAGTTCGAAACTCATGGGCAATTTAGTCTTTTTGTCCTCAAATGAAAGATAATTTCTATTTCTTTCGTTATCTATCTATTTTGTGATTTTTTTCTCTTTCTCTTGCTCTCTACTAGTTCTCCTTTTCTTTTCCTTTGTTTCTCCACTAAAATCCTAGAAAAAAAATGATACTCTAAGTTCATGATTTTTTGTGAAAAAAAAAACCTCCAAGGAAGTTATCAAACTCAAGAACTTTTTTTTCTCAACCAATAGTAGACAAGAGATGGATATAATCTCGACAAGGAATTTTATGGTTGAGGTGAGTTGTTATATTTTTATTTAATTGTATGATTTATTAAATTAAACTTGAATTTGCTCAAATTGTCACATCTAATGTCATATTCTATTTGTTTAAAGTTGGACTCGGCTTATTAATCTCATTTTAGAATTTTAGAACTAGAGTTTGAAGTTCAGTGCTTAGAAAATTTGATTGAAGTAGAAAATATCTAGTAATTTGTATAAGAATTTTATATTTTTCATTATTAGTTATATATATATTATATAATTACTTTGTGATGTGTGATGTCATGTGTTTTTTATAAATTATAATTTTGTTTGCTTTAAAATGAATATTTTGAATTTTTACATGATTTGATTGATATGTATGATGAATTGATGAAGACTCATTAATTTGGTACAATGAAATAATTTTTTGATAAAATTAGAAACTAATTTGTTCATTCACTTATATGAAAAAAAAAATTTAACAAAAAAAAAAGCAAAATGATAGTTGGCTATGTATAAATAGCACCAAAGTCATGGTTGTTGGATTATATGACTGGTTTTAAAATAAAAATATATTGATGTTTGTATAAAACTCCTATGTGAAATATTTTGAAGCTAAATAAGCTGTATAATATTTAAAATCATGTGTGAGTAGTGTTTGGAAAAATACATATTTTGGATAATGAGTTTTCAGATGACTATTACTCTTGGTAAGACATTGAGGTCTAAGACTACAAATAATATTCAATGCAAAAAATGACTTGAATCCCCTTACATGCTATATAGAGGTAGTGGTAATAGGGCAAGAAGTCATATATTTCACGAGTCTTCGAATCATGTGAATAGGTAGGTGTGTATGTTTCGTGGTGGGGGTAGAAGATAGGCTTAAAGCTATCACATTAATTTTCTCTCTATGTGTCTCATTGTGATTTGGTAGTCATAGTATGCATAAATCATGCATGTTTATAAAAATTGGAAGAGATTGAAAAATAAATATTTTAAGAACTGGACATACATATGCATGCCATAATTTTTTGAATTTGTATGATCATGTATATGTATGAGTAAATTATATATTAGAAAATATGTGATTATGAATATAAAATATGGATCTTTCCTTTTACTTACTCGAGCTTTTCCAATTGGGCAATTATGCAAACCCTTATTTTTTTTTCTACGTGCTAGTGATTGTGAAAAATTCTCATGAAATGAGGTATTAGTGTCTGCCTTAGAAGTTTGGGCTACTTAATGGATGATGTCTGCATCTTTTGATATTGTTGTTTGGGCCTAACATGACAAATTTAGTAAAATTATTTTAAAAACTTGTATTAGTCCATGAGAGAAAAATATACTTGGTGCTAATTTTATATCATTATATGTATTTTACAAGCTTGGAATTCTAGATGTGACTTTAGTAATCGTGTATGTACTATTATTCATGGAAAAATATGTTTCGATTTAATTGTTTAATGTGAAGATATGATGTTTCTCATGTTAATTTATGAAATTATTTTAAATCATTTTCACACTAAACAATATTTATATTTTTGATTCCTTATCTTTCTCAATTCTTGGGTTTCTGATGAGAGTGTTCAGAGGTGGCAATACTTATGGGTTGTGATAGAAACCTAAATCGAGTTTCATACTCTCACATTCCAGATTTCATACATGCAGGATAGCCTAGACCAAACTCAAGCTTGCTTGGGTTCGAATTGTATCGGGCTAAGCAAGGCTCATGCTTCATGCTCGAGTGCTAACTAATTTCTCATTGGGTTGACATAATCTGACATGACTTGGGTTGACACTTGAGTTCCATGCATCCAGGCCATGTTGGGTTGTACCTTCTAATAGGCATATTGATCTAGCATGCCTCAGCTTCCAACCCAGGTCATGTAGCCTGACAAGTTTGCCTGACCGAGGCCACAAAACACAAGGTAAAGTTAGCTGAACTGACCCATTTGTCGACTTTATATATAGCATAAGATAAAAGTTAGTTGGATAAAATAAATGATAATTATTAGACTAATAATTCCTTATGGTTCAAATTTTTAGGCTAATGCAATCTTTGATAATCGCAAAATAATTGTAGCATAGATTTTGTATGTCATGAAAAATGTTTAATAAAAGATAGGAGAATAATTAGAAAATTGAGGATTAGAAAATATCTAGATATTTTATTATAAATGAAAAATTTGAAAGAGATGTCTTGCATTATTTTCACTTGGGGAGCAAAGATCATAAATAACTCCCAATGAAAAAAAATAGTGGAGGATGTAGAATAAAGGTATCATATGAGTCTTGTAGTACTGACACAACCCATTTTAATGAGGCATGACTAAGCTAGTGTTTCATGCCCAACATGGCATAATAATCATAATAGTAGCCAGCATGGCATAGTTGGCCAGAAAAATGTTGGTTGTGTCATGCCTAGTGCATACCATGCTAGTTTGGGCCGATTCATGCAAGCGCCAATTGTGAGGTACCATAGTTGCACGGGCCAATGTTGACCGGCCACGTAAGTAGGACCCATCTTACTTGGCCATTTTTTTTAAATGCCCTCATCAAGCGATCACCCCACAGGACATGACTCATGATCCAAGACCCACCCATGCTTGGTCCCGAGTCACCGGGCTAGTAGATTATACCATCGGGCCATGCATGTGGGTCATGACTGGACTGACATGAGGCATGATTTGCTCCATCCCAGCATGACTAAACTGTGTTGTGCCACGAGTCATGCCCAAGCTGCTAAGATCAATTGACACCTCTAATGTAGAAGCAAAAAATAGATATTTAAGAAATTAGATAAATACAGAGAAAGACGGCATGCATGATTTAAATTTATATGAGGAATTATTTTAGGATTACATTGCTTATAGAATTAAAATTTATATAATCAACCCTAATTATTTCAATTAGCTTGTGATGTTTTATTCATAAATGTATGAATAATTTCACTAAGATGGTTTGGGTAGTAATATGTGTTTAAAATTGAGAACAATCACAAAAATAAATATAATATGTCACTCACAAAATTCAGATATGCTAAACCAATTCATAAATTACATGCCAATAGTATGGTGGTTCGATTACCTAAGGGTAAAGATCACCCTCTTGAGATATGAATTCAATCCACAGGGATGCCTAATACATGATACATGGTGCCTTTTCAAATGCTCTACACATACTACTGAGATGAGAGCATTACCTGCTTGACCCTAAGGCCCCACGGCTAATATATGGATGGTCGAGAGATGATAATGGATGGATTGGGGGAAGGGGGACACAAGAAAAACCTATTCATAAAGTTACATATCATTTATGTTAATTACACCACAAAATCTAAAATGTAAATTATAAATTATAATTATGATAGAATTATTTTAATTTAGAAATAATTTTGATTTTTTGTATATATCATGTCTTTCATACCAAAGTTTATTGTAATGAGTTTTAATTTGTAAATTTCTTTATTAGATCATCAATATTATATAAAAAAAATATGCTTATTTTTTACTCAATCTTTGTGCTCTACATGTAGTGTCAATCAACAACTTTTTTAGTCTTCAAAGATAGTGTCAATCAATCTTTGTTTTAAATCTTTAAGATAGAGGATTGAAGCGAAATGTTTTGACCCAGTAGCTTCAAAGAGCAATGCAAGAGCTACATGAACCATGTTGATACAGCTAATACGTTTATCTAGTCTTTTTTCTTTTAGAAGATTCATGATAAAGATCATGTTCAACAATACTAATGTTGGGTTGATTATTTGTTAAAGATTATAATTACTGTGAAGTAGTTTTTTCTTCGATTAATATTAGGAATGAAGACTTAAATATTTTGGAATGATAGAAAATATACCAATCAAAAATTTTACTCCTTTAACATTTGTCACATGATATTTTGATCATTATTATATTATTAATTTTTTCAGGGTCAACATTTATCAATACATGAAGGATAGTAGAAGACTAATAGACTTTGTTGACCAGATACTATCTGTTATTGATTTGGAATATGTGAAAAAAATAATATGATATATCTCCCTTAAAAAATGTGGCCAACAAATTTGAGAAATTATATATAATTAATAACGATTACACAATAAAATCTAAAATATAAATGATAATTTGAATTATCATACTCTTATTTTTTTTTTTACAATGTAATTATGAGATGCTAAGAACATACTTTTTTAGCTGAGATTTTATCTTATTGGGTTTATATAGTAAGGGTTTTTATGAAGTAATTAACATATTGTATTAAAAAAGTTAGGGTTAAATATTGATTTGATGATATTGCATGTAAAATACATTCATTTTAGAATTTATCTTCATAGGTGAAGATCAGAATAGAATAATTTAGTGCATACCTTAACTATTCGTGAAGTTGCAGTAAGTCAGAACCTTCTCCCATATCATTCTTCGTGAGGAAGAAGATGCATAGTAGTCATGGGTTGTGCATCTGCTTACCAATTTTTGATCAAACATAATTAATAAAAAAATAATAAATAAAACACATGTTACATTGCTTTACAAAAGTAATATGATATGTTTCATTATTTATTAAATATATATTAAAATTTTAATTTTATTTTATATATATATATATATATATATATATAATCAATTAATTAAATCAATTTTAATTTTTATCAATTGATAAAATAAAAATAATTTTAATTAAATTAATAATCCTGATTTTATATACACACATACGCTAAATAAATAAACTAAATCTTCAATTATAACTCTTATATTTTTTTTACAATGGATTAGGCTATGAATGAGACCCTAGCATAAATAAAATCTCGGGCTCTCAGTGTGAATTATATGTACATATATGTGTCAAACTGGCTAGGCCGGCTTGACCTGGTCCAAAGCCTAGACGGCACGCTACAGTGCCGTGCCCAGGCCAGTGTCGGGTGCACCCTTGACATGAGTTGTGTTGTGCCATGCCAAAGGTTTTCGGCTCGCTTGTCGTGCCAGGCACGACACGAGTGCTAGGCACATGAGCATGACATGATAACCCATGCACCAAGCAACACCCAACAGGCAATGGTGGCACAGTGGTACGACATAAAAACCCTAGGTTTTTTAAAAAATTGACCAACCCAACCCGAACCGACTGAACTGGCCCAAACCCTGGTGGATTTCATGTTGCGAGCTCATGTCGGGCCTTCCCTCCAATGAAGCATGTTGTGCCAGGCACGGCACAGTACTGTAGCATGCAATGCATGGCACAGCATGCCAACCTGGTTGGGCCTAAAAAAATTAGGTCGGGCCAGCCCGACCCGTTTGACACCTTTGTATGTACCATGTTTCACATTAACTATAATCATGCCATTATAGAATTATAATTGTACTCACTCACTTATTTTAAATAATTAATGCCTTTTGATATTCAACACATATTCAACTTTTTCATTGTTAAGATTATAGATACTCATTATTTAAATTAAATTATTGACAATTTAATTCAATTATTCTCTTATATACTATCTCAAGACTTTCCATTTAACTTATTTGATATGCTGGATCAAAATCTATCTATAGGATTTGATAATGACAAAACTTATAAACATCCTCAGTATTCACCATGTAATTGATAAAATTATCGAACTCATTGAGTATATTGTTCTAATTATAAATTGCATTCTTTATGAGTCAAAATAAATATTAACAAGTATGCGTGTTTATCAATTATATCAAGATTAAGAATAATAGTGTTTATAATGATGACAGTGTAAATTTTTTTGACATGTTAGTATAAAATAATTCCAGTGCTTTAATATACTTATATTCAACACATAAGTATATTAAACAGATTCTGTTTAATATACTTATGTGTGTTAGTACAAAATATTATAATTTTATCATTCCCCATAGTCAAGATAGATCTATTAAAATTTTATGTTACAATCTTATAAACAGAGTATCTAGCTCCATTTAAATTATGAATAACAAACTTATATTCAAAAAGAATTGATGATTTGATCTTTTGTACGTAAGCTAAATTCTACAAACCAAATCATTTATTATGTAGAATAAATGAAGTATTTATTTTTATTTTAAATATAACCTCAACTCATTGCAATTCAAAAAAAAAAAACAAAATGAATCCAAATAATTATAAAAGGAAAATTAATAAAGAATGACTTTCAACATAAAATAGTTCCAACAAAAAATTATTCATTTCTTAATTAATTTTCATGCTCTACATCAATTGATATTACTTGATGTTAATTTTATAAAATTATATGTATTTTACTAGTTTAAAACTTAGGGTGTAACCCTTATTGTTGTGTGTGTACTATTATTCTCGAGAAAATATGATCTAATTAAATTGTTTAATGTGAAGATATGATATTTTTCACATCAATTTATGAAATTATTATAAATTGTTTCCATAATTAACAAAATTTAAATTTTTGATTTTTAGACTTTCTAGAAAACTATTTTAAATTCTTCGTTTCTCGTATAAAATTATACAAGAAAATTACTAGTAAGATTGCCAAAAAAATAACTTAAGTGGCAAAAGCTCGAAAATAAAACAAAAAAAAAATCATCCTGTTTATCTTAGAAAAAAATATAAGCCATGTGTGGGACATAATGAGCAAGTTGTGGGACAAGATATGTCAAGCTAGATTTCATTAACAAGTTGACTTAGTGCCCCATTTTGATCACACTTACATATACGCTCACATAATTAATTAATATAGAAAAGTTGAATACTTAATAAATATTTTGTTTATTATGTGATAATATATTTTCCCAAAAAATAATGGAAGTTGGAACAAATGCTTGTTCAGAGAAAACAAAACATACAATCAAGATTATTAACATTTTAATTATATATTTAAGATAAAAAAAATCATGAGAACACAAACACATAAGAAAATTACAATTTAATATTTTATGATGAGTTACTACCTTAATTTATCCATCTCGAACTTTTGGTTTCGTTAATAAGAATTCTCCAATATATGATGTATAACACAATCTCTAAAAATTTATTACTCATCAAGCACTTTGTCACTGCAACCAGCTATGTGAGAGAATGCAAGAAAAATCTCTATCTTACTTTCCATAATAGAAAGGGACTAAATTTATTAAAAACATGGTCATTTCGTAGTTATTGGAGATCAACATCACAAAATAAACAACATAGCATGTCATGTTAGGCCAATGTGATTCATGTCTAGGCATGTTGATCTCCATTTGGACATGCTTCATATTGTCCAACGAGTCAAAAGTCATCTCATTTCAAGCAACCTCCATCTTAATACATTTCGATACATTTCAACCATCTCATGCATGACGTAACACAATAACCCATTCAATCAAAAAAAAAAAAAAAAAAGAGGCAAATTTATGCTAAGGCAATCCAATTTAAATATTTTAATAAAAAGAGCCCTCCCCCCAAAAACTCAATAAAAATAACCTCGAAATAAAATTTATTTATTTTTTAGGGAGTTTGTGGTTTGGTGCACCAAACATAAAATATTTGAGTTTGGTGCACTAATCTTTTCATAATTTTAAAAATATATATATCAAATTCTAAAATAATTATGTTATGGTGCAATAAAATTAAGTATCCCAATTCTATCAACCAAAATTTGAAAAAAAAAATAGAATTTGATTTAATTAATTTTGAAATAGTTGTTACAAACCGAGATACTGCATTTCCAAACTCAGAAATCAAATTTCTCTTAAAGCTATTTTAAACACTTCATTAACATTGTAAGTGGCAAGATGGGAATCTAATCTAGCCATTCACATTGTCAAAATGATAAACCATACACTCACAAGGTTAATATTAATTGAAAAACAAAGCAAAATACTTATAATTGGAAACACTTATATACATAAATATTATAGTATATAAGTTGTTTTGTAATCTATTTTCTTAATCCTTTATTTTGTAATCTATTTTTTTAATCTTCTATTTTTTTCTCTATTTTATTTATAGGTGGAGGTACTAATATGTTATATTTGAAAGATTAGATACGTGGTATTTGGGATAATAATTGGGGTCCCAATGCCTGGTTAGTAGGCCGAAAATAAATTTGGAACATGGCCCTCTCCACTATGTAGATCCGACCAGTTCTATTTTATGTAGACCATAATTATTAAATATATATATATATATGTTATGTCTCTAAAAAAATTGGTTGTAAACTATAACAGATGAGAAAATATTTCTGAAAATAGACTCTTTCTTTCTTTAATTCTTATTTTTTTTTACAATCAATACAATGATTTATTTATAGGCAGTAATTTGTCCTAATAAAACCAAAAATTAAAAATCATTATCACCCATAAGAGTAACTATTGACTCTTGACATTTCATCTTCCCTATTAAAAATATACATTTAATGTTTAACAAAACTTCCCATTAAAAATGAACACTTAATGTTTATTTAACAAAACTCCCCCATAACCTTAAATACTTTGGTCATCTTTCATGCCGAGTAATCTTTTGTAGTTGTCGAATAGTATCTTAGGTAATGGTTTGGTGAAGATATCTGTGACTTGGTCTCGACTTACCACGTATACTAATTTTATATTTCCTTCCTTCACTTGATCTCGGATGAAGTGAAAACGAACATCAATATATTTGCTTCTCTCATGATTCACCGGGTTATTGCTCAACTCAATTGCTGATTTTTTGTCAACTCGTATTTCAGTTGCACCAAGTTATCGTTGCTCCATCTTGCCCAACAAATTTCTGAGCCATATCGCATGACGTACACAGAAAGATGATGCCACATATTCAGCTTCACATATTGAAAGTATCACGATTGGTTGCTTCTTTGAAAGCCAAGTTGTTACCCATAAAAAATACATAACCCAATGCACTTTTTCGATCGTCCAAGTCTCTGCACCAATCACTATCAGAGTACTCGACCAACTTGTAATCTGTCACATTTGTATAAAATAACCCAAGTGACATTGTTCCAATGTGAATAGACTAGCTCCCCCATGAACCGACTTACAATGCCGACACTTAATGCAAGGTCCAACCTTGTGCATGTGAGATAGCGAAGGCTTCCTACTAAACTCTGGTATTTGCTTACATCGACTTATTCTCCTCCATCAAACTTAAAGAGTTTTGCACCTGGTTCCATTAATGTTGAAATCAGATTGCAAGACTCAATCATGTACTTTTTCAAAATCTTCTTTATAAATGCCTCTTGGGATACAAAGATACCCGTCTTTTATTGTCTTACCTTTAAACCAAGGAAAAACTTCATCAAGCTCAAATCTGTCATCTCGAATTCTTGTGTCATTGTGCTCTTGAACTTTTGTATCATTTCATTATTATTCCCCATAAAAATGAGATCATCAACATAAAGAGCAACAAATAACATATTACCTTCACTCTTCTTCACATAAAAGGCATGTTCATAGGGACATTGCTCGAACCCATTCTCTTTGAAGTATGTATCGATATGAGTATTCCACGCCCGAGATGTTTGCTTCAACCCATAAAGTGCCTTCTTCAATTTCAATATCTTCTTTTCTTCTCTGATTTTCATGTATCCGGGTGGTTGTTTAATATAAATTTCTTCTTCCAGCATACTATTCAAAAATACCGATTTGACATCCATTTGTAATATCTGTCAATTGAATTGAGACGCTTGTGAAATGAGCAATCTGATTGTCTCCATTCTTACAATGGAAGCAAACACCTCGCCATAGTCGATTCCCGCCTTTTGCTTGTATCCCTTTCCTACAAGTCTCGCCGTATACCGTTCTATCTCCCCTTGAGCATTCATCTTTCTCTTAAATACCCACTTAACATCAATGGGCTGAGTTCCTTTTGGCAATTCTGCTAACTCCCATGTGTTGTTGTGATCTATTACTTTAATCTCCTTGTCCATGGTAGTTTTCCACTTCTTGTCTTGCACCGCTTGTTCAAATGTCTTCTCCTCCCCATTCTTCTTCTTATGATATTCATATGCCATTAGCGAACCTGCAAGCTCGTTGACTATGAATGTTGCTAGATTCTTCTCTTCTATGGCACATATCACATTCTCGAAACTGTTGGTTAACAACTTTAGAATCTTTTCCACGACCAGCGCATCGGACAATTTTTCTCCGTCTCAGTTGATTTGATTCACCATGGTTTGAACAAGCATGATATAATCAGACACGCCTTCTGACTCCTTCATTTTCATGCCTTCAAACTCGTTACGAAGAGTTTGAAGGCGAACTTGTTTAACTCGGTCGGCTCCTTTTACGTAGATCCAAGATGCCTCATATTTCTTTTGAAATTTTTTGCACTCGCAATCTTCTCAAAGCCCGACTCATCAACAGCTCAGAACATGATGTATAATACCGTATTATCTTTTGATCGCATCTCTTTCAACGCCTTATTTTGATCCGTCGTATATCCTTCGGTAGATTCTATTTCTTCGAAACCTTCTTAAACCATCTCCCAACAATCCACAAAATCGAGAAGAGCTTTCATTTGGATGCTCCAATTCTCGTAATTCACCTTCATTAATAGGGGTAGTGGAACATTATTGATTATACTCCTCATCCCTCCGATACCAAGTTGTAAAAAAAAAATTGACTGCAAACTATAACCGAGGAGAAAATATTTTTGAAAATAGACTATTTCTCTCTTTAATTCTTACTTTTTTTACAATCAATATAGTTATTTATTTATAGGCAGTAGTTTGCCCTAATAAAACCGAAAATTAAAAATCATTATCACCCATAAGAGTAACTATTGACTCTTGATATTTCATCTTCCCTATTAAAAACAACCATTTAATGTTTAACAAAATTCCCCATTAAAAATAGACATTTAATGTTTATTTAACAATATTGTAATCATGATTGTGCAGTCTATTCTTCTTCTTTCTCTCGATTCTGTAATAAAACTTTCAAGATTAATAAATCTATAAGCATTATGTGCTTTTCTGGTAGACATGACTAGTTGTATTGAACGACTAGTAACCACATTAAAACTATTATCTGTTGTGGTTATGGTATTTTCTAAATAATTCATTGATGTTATGTATCACCATAATTACTAATATACATAGATAAAAATTCTAACAATATAAGTAGACTTATAAACATATATATTAATGACAAACAAATATATATATATATATATATATATATATAATTAGAGATAACTATATAAATAAATTTATTAATAATTATGTGTGTGTGTGTCTGAGTGTTTGTGTGTCTGTGTATATATTTTTATGTATATATATATATATAGACATAAACACACACACACACACACACATATGTATATATTATATAAATGTTTATTTGTATGTATGTGTATATGTGTGTGTGTGTGTGTCTGTTTGTGTTTAGATAGGTATATATATGTTTTTTGATTTATATCTATGTTTATATATCTACATATATTTATCTATACTTACATATGTGTTTCCATTTATATTTGTATGTATAAATAAGCATTTTGATTTGTTTTCTATTCAATATTAATATTGTGACTGCATGTTAATTTGCCATTTTAACAATGTAGAGGGCATGTGTTTGAATCTTAACTTACCACTCAGCATTAATTAAGTTTTTAAAACCATTTTTCTCAGTTTGCAACAAAAGTTTCCATATTAATTAAATCAAATTTTATTTTATTTTTCCAAATATTAGAGGGTAAAATGATACACTACCCCTTTCATTAGAATCAAATGCAGAAATATTGAAGGAGAGACAAGTGGCCCAAGAAATGAGTGAGGATCCTATTGTTAAGACCCATTCTGATAAAAAGATACTAGGCCCAAATGAGTAACCAAAAAACCAGCATACTTTAAGGATTATGTGTAAGGATAGAATGGGCTATTTTGTAGTGGGCCATATTCATTCAGGATAGGTGCAGTTGGGTATTAGGAGGTTAATTGTAAATGTCTCAATCATGTTTGTTTTGCGTGTTAGTAAGGTAGGTATGGTGAGGAATATATTGTGAGGGTATTGTTGGTTTTTTGACAGATTGAGATATAGAGAGAGATAGAAGTTTCTGAGTATTCTCTCCTCTCCTCTTCTTCATTCTTCCTCCCTCAATTATTTTCCTGCTGCATATTTGGTTTAATTTTTGGGAGTAAACACTCACTCAATGAGTGTCTCTATTTGGGTTGAGTCTAATTGCAAGTACCCCAAACGTATTGATGGTGCTCTCATTGAGTCTCTATCACAATAGAATTCACAAATGATGCGCAAGAATTTCAACAGCAATTAAGGGCTCAATCTGAAACAATCCAAAGCCAAATGTCAGAGCATTCCGATTCATTACACAATATTCTCCAACAACACATGATGTCGGTGGAAGCAAAATTGGTAAATCTCTGTGCTGAATGGCGCCAGACTACACTGCTGTGGGAAAGCTTGAGTTCATTCGTCTCTTGCTCCTTGCAACATGATAATAGTGGTAGTAAAATTGCTTCAATCTAGGCTTTTCACGCTTTCAAGCTTGAGGTTCCCCGTTTTAATGGATCCGACCCAAATGGGTGGTTGTTCCGTGTAGAGGCTTTCTTTGACTACCACGGTACCACAAACAATTTACACCTTCAAATCATTTCTTTCCACTCGGAAGGGCTTCTCGTAATAACCTCTTATTATCCTAGCCGGAGTTCGTTATAGCGGTGTGCCACCATTTCGGTCCTGCCATCTTTGAAGACTTTGAAGGGAATTTCTCAAAACTCACTCAAATTAGGTCAGTTTCTAACTTCCAGGTCACTTTTGAGGATCTCATGAACAAAGTAATTGGCAATTCTAAGCCCCTCCTCGTCAATTTTTTCATCACCGGCTTGAAACCAGCAATATGATGTGAGTTACTTTTTAATCGACCTTTGTCTCTAATTGAGGCTTTTGCTCTCGCTTGAGCATATGAGACACGTAATGAGGATGGTTGGACCTCTGCTTTTTTTGGGCCTCACAGATCTCAACTCAGCCCAGCACATACTACAAACCCAACCTATTTGCCTAACTCCCAACGTCCTTTTTCCTCTACCAAAAAAAAAACCCCTGACCCAGCAGCTGCCTCAACCCTAAATCCCCCTATTTTGAATCCCAAATTACCACCATTGCTACCTACACCCCACTTGCCAATTCGTCGCCTATCACCATCAGAGCTGCGTGAAAAAAGGGAGAAGGGTTTGTGTTATGACTGTGACCAAAAGTATATGTCATCCCACTATTGTCGTAGTCACTTTCTACTCTTATTGGGAACCGACGATGATGATGAACAACTAATAGCAAATGACCTGGTCGACTCTAACCCGGATGAGGATATTCCTGGTGACATCTCAAGTCTCAATGCCCTCATGGGTCATCCATATGCTCGGTCTTTACGCTTGGAAGGATCTTTTGGTGACAATTGATTCCATGTTCTCATTGACAGTGGAAGCACACACAACTTTATCAAAACAACCATCATTCAGAAATTATAATTACCAATGAGTGGGAGTCCATGTTTTCGAATATTTATTAGAAATGGGGACTTCTTGCTTTGTACTCAACATTGCTCTTCAGTCCCAATTGCTCTATAAGGCTGTAAATTCACCATTGACCTCTTCATTCTTCCCATTGAAGGATCAAATGTAGTTTTGGGAATTTAGTGGTTACAATCATTGGGTCGTGTTTCACATGATTTTCTTGGCTTCAAAAATGGAGTTTTGGCATGATGGAACCAAGGTGGTGCGTATGGTGGCTGACAGCATCATTCCTGCTCACATTTCCCTCCATCTTATTTAGACATTGATTCATGGTAAGTTGGAGGCCTTTATGAGTTGTAAGCTTATTCATCTTCACAGAGTAATTTTGTTTCTGTTGTTGGTCCTTTTCTGTCTGATTTGCTTGCCGAGATTATTACACTGCTCTATAAGCATGACTCTGTATCTCAGCCACCAGTTGGCCTCCCTCCCCATTGTCTCAATGATCACCACATTTATTTGGAGCTCCACACCAAAGCCATCAATGTTCGGCCTTATCGGTATCCTCATTATCAAAAAAAATGAGATTCAGAAATAAATTCAAGAAATATTGGCTCAAGGACTTATTAAGCCTAGCACCAGCCATTTCTCTTCGCCAGTATTACTTGTTACAAAAAATGATGGTTCTTGGTAATTTTGTGTGGACTATCATGTCTAAAATGCAGCTACAATCAAGGACAAATTCCTCATACCAACAATTGATAAACTCTTGGATGAACTGGGTGATGCTTCAATTTTCAGCAAGCTGGACTTACGAGCTAGATATCATCAGATTCGGCTTTATTCTCGAGACACACATAAGACAGCATTCCGCACTCATGATGGCCATTTTGAATTTCTTATCATATCATTTGGTCTTGCCACTACTCCATCAATGTTTCAAGCAACTATGAATAGCATTTTTTCAGTTTTTTTTTGCAAATTCATCATTGTTTTATTTTTTTTGATGATATACTAGTTTATAACTCTTCTTTTGATGACCATGGTGGTCACTTAGAATCAATTTTGGATACATTATCCTCTAATCATTTAGATGTAAAGCGCTCTAAATACTTCTTTTGTCAGGGACAAATTGAGTACTTGGGGCATAATGTGTCTGTAGCTAGGGTTCAAGCAGAACCTCAGAAATTGGAAGCTATGGTTCATTGGCCACTAACATCTAATCTCAAACTACTACGTTGATTTCTCGGTCTCATGGGTTTTTACTGATGTTTCATTGCTGGTTTTACTTCCATTGATGCTCCGCTAATTGATCTATTGTGCCGTGATGCCTTTTTATGGGACCCAAAGGCCGAACTTGTTTTTGCTAAACTGAAAGAAGCTATGATTGATGCACCAATTTTATGCCTTCCAGACTTTGCTCGAGATTTTGTGATAGAAACAGACGCTTCTAATTATGGCATTGGTGCAGCGATCATGTAGGACAATCATCCAGTTGCTTTTTTCAGCAAAAAAAATTGGTCCTAAGATACAGGCTTCTTCTACTTACATTAATGAGTTACATGCTATCACTAAAGTTGAACGTAAATGGTGGCAATATTTATTGGGTAGATTTTTTTGTCATCCGCACAGATCATAAAAGTATTAAAGAGCTGCTTCAACAAATGATTCAAACTTCTGAACAACAGGTGTATGTTCGGAATTACTTGGCTACCACTTTCGCATTGAGTACAAGCAAGGGATTTCTAATAAAATTGCTAACACTTAATCCCATTTTTCCAACAATTTGGGGAATTCGGACACAACCTTTGAACCAATAACCTTTGATGGTGCAGCTTTGTTCCTAACTTGTGTTTCTGCTCCACTATTTGACTTGGTTTCTCAGGTACGTTCAGCCAATACTACAAACCCATACCTTTTACATCTATATAAACAATTTCAACAAGGCAAATTACCCCCTAATTATTCGTTTGTTGAAGGAATTTTGTCTTTTAATGGTCATTTTGTTCTCAATTCTACTTACCCATTAATTACTCTTTTGATACAAGAATTTCACGACACTCCAAGTGATGGACACACAAAGATATAATATACATTGGTTCATTTGGCAACAAATTTTTTTTGGCCCAGATTGTGATAGTATGTAATCAACTATATATTGCACTGCCTCATTTGTTAGCAAAAATAAAGCAGCCACTATAGTCCCTGAAGGTTTATTACAACCCCTTCCTATTCTAGAGGCCGTTTGGGAGGATATTACAATGGATTTCATTGATGCCCTACATGTTTCTCAAGGGATGAGTACTATTCTTGTCGTGGTGGATCATCTTTCCAAATATATCCATCTTAGGGCTTTGCCAGCTAATTTTACAGCCGCTAAGGTAGCTGAGTTATTTGTGGAGATTGTCATCAAATATCATTGTTTTCCTAAGTCAATTATTTTGGATCGTGATCCTGTCTTTGTTAGTATTTTTTGGCGGCGTTTATTTGAACTAAGCTGTATAAAATTGCACATGAGCAGTTCTTATCATTTGCAAATTGATGGACAAACAAAGGTGGTTAATCGAGGGCTGGAACAATATCTTCGAGCTTTTTTCTAAGACAACCCCAAAACTTGGTTGTTTTTTTTAATATTGGGTTGAATTCCATTACAACAACAATTTTCATAGTAATTTGAAGATGTCTCCTTTTCAGGTACTATATGGGCGCACACCTCCTACCATTACTTGCTATACGAGAACCTCTTCGTAGAGATGGCAAATGTGTCCGTATCCGTAGATTTCCGACCTGATCCGATCCGGTCAAACAGTAGAAAAATCCGTTGACTTGATAATGGATATGGATATGAATAAAATCCGATTTTTTTGAATGGATATGGATTTAGGCATATCCGATCCGAAACCCGTATCCAATCTGACACGAATGTGCGGATATCCGATCTGTTCTACCAGATATAATACACACACACACACATAGAGATATATATATATATATATATAGTCCATATATAATGAGAATTTTTAGATTCGTCTTGCGAATTCTGAGACAATCTCGGATGACGAAATGGATTTCGCCATTAGATTCGTCTTTCGAAATCTAGTGATAGAAAAATTTCGTTGAATTCTGAGACAATCAGAATATTTTACGAATTTTTAGATGACGAGTATAGAGTAAAACCTGATAATGAGATTTTAGAAAAATCTCAAAATTTTCAAATATTTAAAGAATATCCATTTAAGATAAATGCAATTGAAACCAGAATAAAATGATGTGTTTTGAAGCTGAATAGACTAAAATAGACAAAGTGGGACACATAGGTCCCACATTGAAAAAAAATAAAAAAAAAATACAAATCAAGCAAGCAGTGGAGTTACTGGAGTAGGAGGCGCACACTAGAGGAGAAACAATTTCTAATTTTTTTTTATTTTTTTTCTCTCTTTAATTTTTGAGTTTTGGACCGTCGGAATTTATTGGGCAAAGAACGAAAGTTGCTGTATACTACGAGGGCTACGCATAAATACCAAAAGCATAGGATTTGGCCGTGAATTCAGGTAAAAATTCATAAATTTCTAATTTTTAGTTTTTTTCAGATTTACGTCATTTTAAAGGTCAAAATATTTATGACCAAGAGTTAAAGTTACTCTACGCAACGCGAGCTACGCGTGAGTACCGAAATCACAGGATTTCACCGGTTTTTCACTTGAATAGTGAATCGGAATAGTGAATAGTGAATCAAAATAGTGAATCCGGAATAGTGAATAGTGAATCAGAATAGTAAATTCAAAATAGTGAATAGTGAATTCGGAATAGTAAATAGTAAATCAGAATAGTGAATCCGGAATAGTAAATAATGAATCAGAATTGTAAATTCAGAATACAAAATAGTAAATTCAGAATAGTGAATCAGAATAGTAATTCAAAATAGTGAATAGTGAATTCGTAATAGTATATAGTAAATAAAAATAGTGAATTCGGAATAGTGAATAATAAATAGTTGTGGGTTTAATTAGGTTATATTTGACAAATTTGATATGTTTACCTACATTTTGCATGAACCACTATACTAGTTCTAGGATTAAAGATATAGATTACTTTAATGATCATTTATGTGACAATAATTTTTTTTTATTTTGAGCAATACAACTTATTTAGAATAACATGCACTAAGGCATCTAAGTTATATTTGATTGTGGTTTTTTTTTTATAGAATATGGCACATTCACAATCTAGCACTTGTAGTAGTAGTATTGCTAGCACACAAGAATCAGCTCCAATTGGAGGAAACTCAGGTGGACTCTCCACTCAATTAGTACCAGTTGATTGTGAAATTAAACAAGGAAAAGATTGTAAGACTTTCAGAAGTCCTATGTGGAAACACTTTACTCATCTGGTTGTTAATAATGAAGAGAAGGCCCAATACAATTATTGTAAAAAGCTTTTTGTGGGTAAATCATCCTATGGTACGTCCCATTTGAAGCAACATTTTGATAGGTATCCTAGAAGAAAATCAGCTGGGGGTGACATAAGGCAAATGATTTTGAAAACTGATTCGAAAGGAAATGTTAATTCTGGACATTCTGGTGCATTTAATGAAAAATAGGGAATAGAGAAATTAGCAAAGATGATTATTCTCCATGACTATCCTCTTTCGATGGTGGAGCATAGAGGATTTAGAGATTTCACAACTACTATTCAACCTCTTTTCAAGTGTCCTTGCCGTAATACTGTGAAGAAGCATATCTTGAACATTTACGAGGAAGAGAAGGATAAAGTCATGAAGTTGATCGAGAATAATGATAGTAGAGTTGCTATTACAATGGACATGTGGACTTCTAGTAACCAAAAAAGGGGTTTCATGTCTCTTACAACACATTTCATTGATAAATCTTGGACATTACATAGTCTAATCCTGAGGTATAACAAATTAACATGTTCTTTCTTAAATTAAGTATATATATATATATATATATTTATTCATTGTTTACTTTATTGATAATTTTGTTATTTTTTCAGGTTTATTTATGTCCCTTGCCCTCATACAAGTGATGTGCTAACAGAGGTGTTGATAGATGCTATGCTGGGGTAGAATGTGGACTCAAGGATATCCGCTATTACAGTGGATAATTGCTCTACTAATGATAGCATGATTGGTAAGATAAAAGAAAAATTGAGTGTTGATTACTTATTGAATGACGGGACTTTACTTCATATGTGTTGTGCTGCACATATCTTGAACCTTATTGTTAGGATTGGTTTAGATGTGATCAAGCATGCCATTGATAATGTCAGGGACAGTGTAGTTTTTTGGACAGCATCTCCAAAAAGAATAGAAAGGTTTGAAAATGTTTGTAGACAAATGAAAGTTCCTTCTACTAGAAGATTGGGTTTGGATTGTCCAACAAGGTGGAACTCCACTTATCTAATACTTAAAACTGCTTTGGCTTATAAAAAATGTGTTTCCTAGACTTAAGTTGTTTGAGACACACTATGTGCTTGTGCCTAGTGAAGCAGAATGGGAGACTGCAAAGGATGTTTGTGATAGGTTGGAGTTGTTTTATAATGTCACTGAGTTATTTTCTGGGACAAGATATCTCACTGCCAATATGTTTTTTCCTGTGATTTGCAGAATTAAAATGACATTGAATGAATGGCTCATATCCTCCAATGTAGTAATTAGTACAATGGCAAAGAGTGTGGTTGCAAAATTTGATGCATATTGGAATGTGATCCATAAATTGATGGGTGTTGCTGCAGTATTGGACCCTAGGTATAAGATGACTTTGCTACACTTTTACTTTCCTTTGGTTTATCCAAATGACTTTAGTGAACAAATTAGCAACATTCAATGACTTTGTTATGAGTTGATGGAGGAATATTATACTAGAATGTATAAAGGGACTAATACAGAATCTACAGTACATGGAACGGTCACTTCAACTTCAAAAGAGAGTTCAATAACTATCGATAGTGATTATCAATTGTTTGTGAAAAGGATGAAGACTAATAAAACTAATAGTTTCAGAACTGAATTGGACCATTACTTGGAGGAAGATGTTTTGCCTAAAATTCTCAGTTTGATATTTTATTATGGTGGAAGTTGAATGGGGTAAAGTATCCTGTCTTGCAAACTATTGCAAGAGACATATTAGCAATTCCAGTATCTACTGTTGCTTCAGAGTTTGCATTCAGTTCTAGTGGAAGATTAGTTAGCTCTCATCGTAATCGACTTAATTCGAAGATAATAGAAGCATTGATGTGTGCTCAAAGTTGGTTGTGGAGTGAAGTGACAGAACATGATGGTAAATTTATTTCATTGATCATTTATTTTTTATTTACCTATAATTTCATAATATTTGCAAAATTTTAATATTATTTTTCTTTTTATATTTTTTTTTCTAGGTGGAGATGACTTGTTCATTTCAGATGGTTATGCATCAATTTATGAAGAAGATATTCACGTGCATGATGAAGGTATTAAATTTTATAACTAATAAATTTTAATTCATATTGCAATTTAAGTATTCAAATATTAAGTTTTTTTTTATAATTGTAGGATTCGAGATTACACATTATCGATGACAATATTTTTATCAACTTTTATGAAGATAAAGTCTATCAAACCTTGTTGAAACTTTGTTTAAGATGTTAAACATTTTGAATTTGTCACTTGATACAAATATTTTGATTTGTGATGTTTTATTAACATTAGACTTTGGTTTATATTCCTAAATTTATAAATCATGAAATTATAATTGGTGTCATAGGTTAGCAAAATACGTCTTAATATCGCATGGATAAATCCGATATCCGTGGAGAATATCCGAAATCCGATGGATATGATATGGATTTAAATTTTTTTTATCCGTAGTGTATGGATATGGATTTAAATTCTTACACAACGCAATCAATTGCTCTAAACCTTGAAGCGCAAGTTGCAGGAAACACCGTAGCTAATGACTTGCAAAGCTAATGCCCAACGGTGAGATTTTGAGTTCTCTGTTGGTGATTTAGTCTTATTACGCTTATAGCCATACTGCCAATCTACTTTCATTGCTCGCCTTAGTCATAAATTGAGTAAACGATTTCATGGGCCTTTTCTTGTTATTGTCGCATTGGCCAAGTGGCCTACCAACTCGGCTTGCCAAAAAGTAGTCATGTTCATCCAGGTTTTCACATTTCGGTGTTAAAACCTTTTCATGGTGCTCATTCCCCCCTCATCAGTCGCTGCCTCCCCTTGTTGTGGATAGTCATCCTATTGATCTTTTGCTTGCTATATATGCTTTCCGCTCTATTCTTCGTAATGGTCATACATTCCAACAAATATTTTTGCAATGGACAAGATGTCCTCTTGAAGACGATGCATGGGAAGAATTTTATAAGTTTTGTAAATTCTACCCATCTTGCCACCTTGAGGACAAGGTCAGTTTCAAAGCAGATGGGAATAATACACTACCCCTTTCATTAGAATAAAATGCAAAAATATTGAACAAGGAAAAAGTGGACAAGAAATGAGTGAGGATCCTATTGTTAAGACCCATTCTGATAAAGAAGATGCTAGGCCCAAATGGGTAACCAAAAAACAAGCTAACCTTAAGGATTCTGTGTAAGTATAGAATGGGATATTTTGTAGTGGGCAGATATGGTGGGGAATATATTGTGAGGGTACTATTGATTTTTGGACAAACTGAGATATAGAGAGATAAAAGTTTCTGGGTATTCTCTCATCTCCTCTTCTTCATTCATTCTCCCTCAATTCTTCTACTCTATTTCTTCAATTCTGTTAAAATTTTCCTATTGCATGTTTGGTTTAATTTTTGAGAGTAAACACTCACTCAAAGAATACCTCTGTTTGGGTTGAGTCCAATTGCAGGTACCCCAAACGTATCATAAAATCATGTTAATTAATTTTAGCACACCAAACTTAATTATTTTAGAATTTAATTTATTTTTTTAATTATGAAAAATTTGGTGTACCAAAACACAAATATTTTAAAATTGGTTTCACCAAAATACAAATCTCTATTTTTTAATCCAATAAAAAATTAAAACTCATAAATACCCTCACTAATTTTTACTCCATACCATTATTTAAAAAGTAATAAAAATTACTTTTTTTTTTGAAAATTATGTTATATGTATAAAGTTATATGTATTTATAAGTATAAGTGGATACACATATACTCATGTTATATACATATAGTTATATGTATTTTCATAAAAGAGTATTATTCCTAAAACACTGTTATACAAAAGTCTTCAAAAAACTCACGTAAAAAAAATATTGTATACGTTAATTAATATATATGTGTATACATCTATAACAAGTTCATAAAAGTGTATAAAAATATATAGTCATATATATGTTTATAAATGTATTCATAGTCATATATATATGTGTGTGTGTGTGTGTGTGTGTGTGTGTGTACACATATATACGATGATATATAACTTAATAAATATATATAGTCATATATAAGTATAAACATGTATATGCAACTATATAAGTGGATACACATATATCCGACTATATATACATGCATTCATGTATATATGACTTTATAAATTATATACAATTATGGATATATTTATAAACAAATAAACAATCATATATATATATATATATATATGTATGTATGTATGTATGTATGTATGTATAGATTAATAAAAAGTATATACATGTATATACAATCATATATACTTGCGCGCACACGCACACACATATATCTTATACAAGTTTGTCTTTAATGTTGTATATACATGAATACATGTATATATGACTATGTATGCATTGTATGCTTTAAAACAGACAACATAATATAAATTGATTTTTATTTTGTATTTATTTGATGATTATTTTTGTTGGTTGAGTTGACTTTTTATAAATAAAAGAAGGTTACTTCTCGATTGCATAATTAAGAGATTTAAAATATAAATATTTTACTTTTTTTTGATACTTTTTATTAAATATTTTTAAAAGAGGCAGCAGAATATAAATATTTTGGTTGAGTACCCAATACATAATTTTCCCAAGTAAAAAAAAAACAAGTGGTGCATACCCAATTCAACCCATTGGATACCCCTTTGTGAACCAAACGAATAAGATACTTTTTGCCAATGAAACCGAAGTCTCTACCTGACGCCCAACCACGAAAGCAAGTAACAAAAATGAATTGAATTTAATGGTTACATTTTTAGGTTAATATTAATTGGGAAATTTTCTTGCACAAGGACTGCAAAAGAAGACTGTGAAAGCTGAACCGAGCAGAGGCAAATCAACACCAAAGTCTGCCTCGCAAATATTATATCATCAAATCTGTGAACTTCAACACCACCAAACACAATTCAATCCACAAAACAAAGACCATGAAATTGAAAGAACACTTAAATTATTCTGTTCAAGTTCTACATTTTACTCGACTCTGAAAAATTTTTCCTAGCAAGAATCAAAAACACTACAGGATCCCTGGAATGCAAAACAAACAATCATTAAATGACAAGAACCAACAAATCAATCTAAAAAGAAAGTTATTTAGAATCATAGCCTACTACTAAAAGCACAACTATAGAAATATGTAATTTAGACTCTCGGATTGCCAGTAGCAAACATATTTTAGCATCCCATGACAGCACAATTATACACAAAGCTTCCAGATGGCTTTCTCGCTAAAAGATCCCACTGAAGGGGAACTTGGCTTGGAACCCAAGAGTTCAACTCAATCATTACTCCACCAAATGTTATAGGACCACCAATCACAATAAGTCTATCTCCACATGCCCTAAATGCAAGCCCCCATCCATTCATAGAAACTGCCTGTTCAGGAAGACGTCCAAGTGTAATCCACATGTTCTCTCTCTTATCATATTTTCTTACCTCTTTTTGAGCATAATCTGCTGCATACAATTCTTGATTAACAACTGCAACCAAAGGCGGTGCCTCCGTAGCCGCAGAAGATTCAGTGGCCCCAGTCGCATTTCGACCAGGAAACATGTTTGGGATCTCACACCATGACCTGGTTTTTAAATCATACATTTCTCTACATGTAAGTGTGCTTGTGTTTCCTCCCCAATTCCACCAATAATATAAAACTTTTCATCCATAAACACTCCCGGGCACATTTTCCTAGCTTTATTCATGCTTGGAATAGTAACCCATGTGCCGGTTTCAGAATTGTAAAGTTCTGCAGAACTCAAAACATTACCCAACGGATCACAACCACCAGCCAAAATAGCAATCTCTCCAAGCCTTGCAGATCCAAACAAACACCTAGGGGCATTCATTTTGGTGCCACAAGTCCATGTATTTGTCAAAATGCTATATCTATATATAACATGAGATGTTATTTCTTTTCCAAAAACAAGTAGTTCAGTTCCAACAGCCAAAGATTCCTTGTCAGAACACCTAAAGCATTCATTTGATGTCATTATTGGTAGATGCATCCATCTGCAACGAAGAGGATCAAATGCCTCCCATTCAAGTAGGCTGCAAGAGAAATATACCCAATGTTCAACAACTCCTATTAACTGCCTCAGCTTGTACAACTTGCCACTGAGGATAAGAGACTTAAAGCTTTTATTCAATGTTGCAATTGCTCCAAAATCTGACCTGGTGCAGTGAAGGAGACAACTAATTGACAGTTCTCGTCCAAGTGGATGGATTAAAGAACCTGAGTCAAACTGACCCTCCACATGATGACTTGATTATGAGATTCATTAATTAGTCGGCCTGAATAAGCACATGGAGCCTTATCTTGATGCACCTCATTGTGAATATTATCATGTTTATCCACATGTATCATAGAAAGAAGGTGCAGGCCACACAACAAACCCCGACTCTTTGTTATTTCTATTGACATGGCTGCCTTTTTTGATGCCTCATATTCTGAATTGACTGATCTACGCTTATTGCACAGCCCAAATACATGGAAAGCATTATAAATCCATTGGCCTTCTCGCTTACAGGAGGCAGAAAATTCCATTGGGATGAGACAGGATGGACTATCCACCATAATTCCTGATGGGAATGTCTTCCTTAAAATAAAATAAAAACAAAACATTAAATCAAGTTTCAAAATGATGATAAATTAACCACACGGATATACATAGAGTGGATGATAATGGATGTGACCACTCAATAATGAGTTGAAAAAAAACTAATAAAAAATATGTGCATTGAGGTAGGCCACCAATAATCCACTCATTAATTAATCTTGATTTTGTCTTGATCAAATTGCAATTTTCCCCATTATGGAATGGACACAACAATTGATGCTGCACGTGGAACGTCACTTCTTATAAAATCAAAGAACATAGATTCATCCGACAGAAAAAATGAATCCAAGCTTGAGAAAAAAAAAATATTCTACAATTTCTCTAATTCAAATCAACAAAATAACAAAACAAGGTTTTATATATTGATAAAAGAAATACATACATTAATGATCATTTTCAGTCTTTATTCCAAGTTAGGTGAAGAAATTGTGAACAATTCTAATGAACCCCATATCAAAGAAATAAATACATATATATCACAACTCAAATGAACTACCTAATCTTCTACATAGATATGTATAAATGATTAAAATAACCTCCAAGTTAGAAATCAACACATTCTATGTAAATATTAATCCCTCTCCCCTCCTCCCTATGCCTTTCCATCTCCCCTCCCTATCTCTCTCTATCACAAAGATTTTATAAACATATCAGCTAGATGATTTAACTATCAATATAATTTGTTATAATTATTTCTTCATGAATCTTCTTAATAATAAAAAAATAAGTTTCATATCTATTTCATCTATTCGTATAATATTGAATTTGAGATTACATATCTCATTGTGATATCAACAGAAAAAAAGATATTAAAAAATAATTATCTCAATCACAACAGTTTTACAAGTATATGTTAGATTAAAAAAATCACATTGATTTAGGATCATTATCTCTTAATTTGCATTTATGTTAAATCTCAAGGCTATTAGCTTATATTTTGATAAATAATTTTATCTATTAGAAAAATAAAATAGTTTATATGAATTAATAATTTAAATAATAATGCAATGCAAACTACACTATAATTTAAATAAATAAAATTAAAAATTAAGAAATATTTATATTCAACTTACAATACCATATGAAAAATAATAATTCAATCAAAATAAAAAAATTTAACTAATACTTAAAAATATAAACAAGAAATCATGACTCGTGAACATAAATACAATATATAATCACAAGCAAAAGTAAAAAAAATATGAATTAAATTTTGCACAAAAGTTTTCTAATAGCAACAGCCAATTCATGTCTATAGTACTAACATGGTGCAAATGTTAATTGTGATTGTCACGTTCATGCATGATTCTAAAGCTGTCACAAATAGACTCAATATCTTCATTGCCTGATGAGTAATTATCTATCAAGAACTCTTTTAATTTATCATTAATATCAAATTTTTAATCATCTTAGTCCTTTAAGCAAAAAAATACTCCTATTACATCTAATCATTATTTGAACATTTTATCTAAAATAATATTCACAATTACCAAAAAAAAAAAAAAAAAACAAATTCAAAATATCCAAATTTTTATTATTATCATTGTTTTGATAAAATAATAATCGATATCTAAGTATAAAAATATATCACTTTTATTCGATAGACTATCTCATCATTTAATTCAAACTAACTAAATAAAAAAAAATATCTTCAAATATGATATTCATAGTATCATAATATATAAATATGATATCTAATTTATTATTAATTTATACAATATATTCTTTTGTTTGGTTCATACATGTTGATATGTATATTAAAATATTTATTATCCTTTCTACCTTAATCAAAAGATCCATACATATAGTTAAACAAAAAAAATTAACTAAAAAACTAATATTTTAAATACTTAATTTCTATTTTAATTATAATAACACTAAATACAAGATATTTTTTATACTAGTTAAGCAACCCACTAATATTGCATACGCACTCATATACAATATAAGTAATTAAAAGTATACACAAATAAAAACATATTTAGCATATTATATAAAATCTTAAAAAAATTTTAAAAAAATATTATTATATCTTATTTTGAAAAATTAATAAAAAATTCTATACAATTATTATTGATCTAGTCAAATATCACATGTCTGTAACTAATACATGACTGTACCATAAAAAAATATAATTCAATAGAATCTCACATTCATTTATTTTTTTTCTTTGACACAATAACAAACATACAAATATAAACTATTATTATCTACTAGATTTTCTAAATATTTTTAAAATTTTCTTAAATTTTCTAATGTGAGAAATGCTCGCACTATTTGATTAATGACAACATTTAAAAAAAATCAAAAAATACTAAATTTTTTTATTAAATTTCTACTTAAAATTCACATAATAAGTGATAAGATATACAAATGATACATAATCATGATAAATCAATGTCAACCATCACAAACATCACTCCAACACACTTTCTAAATTCATTAATTTATAATTATTATTTTTTTAATGTATAACATTTAATGATATTATTCTTAATGATGGATCACAAAATTATATGATAAGTAAGCTAAAATAAATCTACATAATACTAACTACTAAAGAATTTCAAAAAATCTAATCAAATAATCAATCATACTAATCAATTTGATCATATCTTTACTCACAAAACCATAATGAATAAAAAAGATTAATGAAATTAAAATTAATCAACTTCAAAAATATTATCGCTCAGTTAAATTTGCATAGTATCTAATATACCATTTTTTTAGTATATTAATTGGCAGACCTCTTGGGGTAACCAGTACTACCAATATTCATGCATATATTTTTTTATAATATAAATACTTTGTTGAATCTTCTTTAAACACCCTTTGTATTTTTAATTTTAATTATCTTAAAATACATCAAAATTATTATAATTTTTCAATTTTTATATTTCTTAGTCGAAAAAATTGAGACCATAAAAGATTACATAAATTTATTCACGTACATTTCAGTTGAATTATTATTATTATCTATATCCAGATGAAATTTAGTATCATTAAAATTACTATTTATAATTTTATTATTATTATTATTAGTCTAATTTTGAAAAAGAAAATTATAAATTTATATTTTTTATAAATAACACAAACAAGAATACAATAAATGCATTAACTTAATGTGTGCAACTCAACATTTTTTTTAACTAGAACATTGCCACTTTGTGGATTTGTAATTACAATTAGAACTTAATATTTGTGAGTAATCACTTTCTCTAACCAATAAGTACAGTCAATCAATCAAAGCAAAAAGTTAATAAAAAAACAAGAAAAAAAAATAATATAAATGAGTGAAATTAAAATATTTTATTATCATATTTATAGAAATTTTTTTATGTAAAATTATATAGTTTAAAATTTTTTTTTTGCTTTTTTTTAATATTTTTTTGATAAATTTCCACCAGCCATCAGATCTCTGCACATTAACCATTGGAAGTAATCCAACGATTAAAAAAATATTTGTTATCAAATTTCACAACAAAAATAACAATAAGATAGTGCATGCCATTGTCCTCGTCTGGACAATATAAATATCCCATAACATTTGGCAAAAGGAGTAAGGGGGTAATAGTTTAAAAAAATTGTACCACATGCTTGCATAGATCATGCTAACATGACATGCACATGTGTCATGCCTAGCATGGCACAAGGCACAGTTACACCCGATCAACTCACTTGAGCTAGAACATGGGCATGCGCGACCATAATCCAAACATGCGCTAGACCATGGGCATGCACGACCATAATCCAAACATGAGCTAGACCATGTCATGCTAAACCCGCCATAATCAAATAAGATCATGCCTCATATTGTGCTCATGTCGCTCGACTCACTTGATACCACTAGCATATTAGTTAATCCAACTCAAAATAAATTAGACATTATGATTACATTATTGAAGGAACCAAGGACAAATTTTATCAATATCTTTTATCTCAAGTAGTTTCATATTCTCTTTTTAATACTACATACTCTTATTTTTTATCCTCAATAATTACCAGACCTCAAACACACATTTTTAGGCACGTGTGATCGTCCATGAAGATGACAAACTATATAAGAAAAATGTAGCCAAATCATAATTAATCATACGTAAGAACACATACAAAACTAATATGTAAGCTAGCAGAAGGATGTACCTAGGTATATATGAAGACATTAACTAAAACGATCAATTGAATCAAGACGTGATTAATAGTGAAAAATTTTATACATATATGACAAACTATAAAGATGCTCACTATGAATGACAATATAATCATTACTAGAAATGTAGTCATCCAGGATCTCAAACACACTTTGATTGTTATTTTTGACACTACATATTAAATTGGTTGTTTGTAATACTATATACTCTAATTTTTTATCCACACTTAATAGTTACAAGCTCTTGAACACACCTTCCTAGGCACATTTAATCATTAAGGATGATGAAAAGCTGCTATGTTAGAAAAATTAAGACTAATCATATGTAAGATCAAATTTCAAAACTAATATGTAAGCCATTAGATAGATGCACAAAAGGATCCTACTAGTGCCTATCTCAAAATAAGTAGAAGACGAGACAAAAAGATAAAGGTCAATTGAATCAAGACATGATTGATAAGGAGAAATTTTGTACATATATGACATTAACTATAAAAATACTTGCTACGAATGAGAAAATAGTCATTATTAAGTTACTTGTTTATTGGATCATCTCTAGTTTTCATTACTACAAATGTAGTCATCCAGGATCTCAAACACACTTTGATTATTGTTTTTAATACTACATATTAAATAGGTAATATTTAATACTACATACTCTAATTTTTTATCCAAACTTAAAAGTTACAGACTCCTAAACACACCTTCCTAGGCACATTTAATCATCCAGAATGATGACAAGTTGCTTTGTTAGAAAAATTAAATCGAATAATGTCTAATCATATGTGAGATCACATTCCAAAACTGATACGTAAGCCATTAGATAGATAAACAAAGGGATCCCACTAGTACCTATGTCAAAATAAGTCAAAGATGAGACAATAAGATAAAGATCAATTGAATCAAGGCATGATTGATAGTAAAAAATATGACACAAACAAATAACATTGACTACAAGGATACTCTCTCCTAATGTCAGAATAATCATTATCAAATTACCATTTATTGCATAATCACATAGAATGACTGTATTAGCTAGATGTAAAAAAATATATTTTGTTATGAAGATCTAAAAAAAGAAATGCACAGACAACAATTACAAAAATACATTATTCCTAAAAACATAGGTATGATATAGAAACTATGAAAGACATTTTATATTCTAAAATAATATCAAAGCATGAATTAGAATAGTATCTTTTGTGTTTACTACATTTGGTCTATAAATATATGTCAAACTACTCTTGTTTCTTTCAACGTGGGTAAGAAAATGAATACTGGGCATTAATTGATAGTCATTAATATAAAAATAATATGAGTTAATTTTAAGACTTTGGCATCTTGATAAATTTTAATTAATAATTATAAAATCAATAAATTTTTAAATATATTTAGCAAATAAAGTCTACCATTGAGTCTCATATAGTTTCAGTATTCATTCTTAGCTAAAATTATATTTGATTCATCCAAACAATTCTTACATATCATGACCATACAAACTCATTAGTACAATACTTTCATTATATGACATATTCATAGTAATTATAATATTTTCATGAAGTTAAATCATATTTATCTCATAAAATTAAATTATTATGATATTAATTATCTGTAACAACAACTATGTATCTCACAACAACTCAATGTCATAATCAAATTTAAATATCATGATTTTATCATTAATGACTAAGTATTGTCAAATTAAAGCCGTGATATTTTTACAAAACTTTAATTTTAAAATTATAATAAAATATAAAACCACAACTAATCAAACAAAAATTATGATAATTATTCAGAACTATGACTTTTGAAATATTATATATTACTAATAACATTACTCGAATACTACCACTTCCAAAATGGTAGCTCTTATCCTCAAAAAAATATATAATATTAACTTGTATACTCAAGCTAATTACCAATATCATAGCATCATCGCAGTACCACAAAAAAATATATGAGAGATAGATAAACCAATATCATGACCATTCACAACATTATGAATACTTTAGAGGTATAAAAAAAATTAAGTCGCAATTATTTTTCAATGGCATGAGCATGGCCAACACACGCAAGATCTCAACGCCACAACTATTTCTCCACAATGCGGTCATATAAAATTCAAGAAATACTGACCATCGAAGGTTCTACACAGCATCACAATTATATAACAAAATAAAGAATCATTCATCCCTCCACAACCACATCCCAGTGTTAAACCCGTTTAAGGAAGGTAGGATAACAAAGACAAAATTGCAACTACTTCCCACTTCACATTGTCACGACTTTATGTTAGAGATACATTAGAACTAAATACTAATCATTGTTGGTACCATGATTTTGAGTTATAAAAAAATTATATACAAATCAAAGTAACAATAATTTTCTAACGATATAAGATCAAGTAGAAGAAATAAAGACAAATTTTACAACTATAAAAAAATTTCAAGATCTTTTATTTTCCTCTATTCTCTCACACAACAAGCAAAATAAAAATAACAATCAAATCATATTGGTGTATTTCACACTCCCTTAGAGTTCCATAAGCAAGCAAAAAATACAAGTTTAATGTTGACTCATAAATTTTAAAAAATGACTCACACTCTTCTCTGAGATGAATTCAAAAATTTATATAAATTAAGATATATGATTTAATTTTAATTTTTAATAAATGAATGAATGTATTTGATTTAAATTAAGATATATGATTTAACTTTAATTTTTAAAAAATGAATGAATGTATTTGATTTAAATTAAGATATATGATTTAGCTTTAATTCTTAATAAATGAATGAAAGTATTTAATTTATTTTATATAAAAAATAATAAAGAATGATGATTAAATAAAACCCAAACAATAATTTTAATTATGCATAAGTTTATACAAGATTATTATGATGAAGAATAACAACAAAACCATAAAGCTCACTAGTACATATAATAGAAAAAAAAAGTAACAATCCTTGCACCTACAATGCACAAGGTAAACCTAAATATTTCTCAAATTTTGAATATATTAATCATGCTAAATATATTAAATATTTAGCAACTCTGGTGTTGAATCTTCAAAACGCATCTATTGGTTTGTAAGACTTCTTAATTTTCGAGAATCAATTACAATACGACGCTCAAATTTACCAATTGTTTGGTCAAATGAGACCAACCGAATGTTAGAATTTAAACATTCTTGATAATCCAACATATTATTCATGCATTCAAATAATTTCTTTATCACCTCATTAAGATTAGAGAACATATCCTCATACCGCAATTGAGAATTAATATAGTAACATGCTGCGTGTAAATATCGATAAAGTTGGGGAATCCATATTGCATCAATTTTTCTCCAAATTAGGTCATATTTTATCTCCATACCACCATAATTCAATGCAATCTTCTCCTTAGCTAAATCCAGTAGCTCATAAGTATAATACATGACTAATCTTTCCTCTGAATCAATATCTCTCAAGACACTAAATAATGAAAAAGTGATCTTTATGCAAAAAGTAACACGAGGCCAAAAATTTGGATCAAACAACATTATACTTCGAGTTTTCACACTTACAACCTTTTTAGCCCATTTGTTCGAACACTATTTTTCTGAGGAGAACATTACTATTAGAGCTTGCTTTTACTTATAAAGACTTTGAAGAGTAAGAAATAAAGTAGCAAAACATGTAATTGCTAGACAAAAAAATTCATGATTTTTTGTAAATATTCTCAACAAACTAACAACCCAAGTATGCCCCCATATATGAACTTCACTACTTGACTAGCTCAAGTAAATATTGTAGTATGAACATTTACCTTACTAATATCCTATAACATTAAATCAATACAATGTGCAACACAATGAGTCCACCACAATCTTCTCATTTTTTCTATGTCTTATTCCAACATTCACATAATTAAAAACATTATCAGTAATGACTTATACAACATTCTCCTCCCTAATTTTTTTCAACCAATCAAGATATTTGAACATCAATTCCTCATTTTTTATTATATCAGACGCATCAATTGATTTCATAAACCAAGTACATGAGGACTATTCATTAAAAAATTGATAAGACATACTCTTTCCATTTGTCCAACTATCAAACCTTATTGAACATCCATATTTTTTTAAAACTTTTTTGTGATATTCCATAATGATACTTAGTTCATTCATCTCTTCTTTGAGAATTTATGTCCTCAATTCATGCATAGATGGAGATTTAAACCCAAGCCCAAGGTTTACAACTACATCCATCATAGGAATCTAATAAGAATCATTCACAATGTTAAATGAGAGACCTTTTGAATACATAAACCTACATATTTTTCTACACACTTCATTCCTTTCTTCTTGCTATCACTTGAATTCAAAATACTTTGATAAGATTGTAAAGTGATAATTTTATCCATGGGTTCTCCACTCTCACTGCCACTGCCACTCCCACTCTCTAAGACACTCTCATGCATTGATGTTGGACTCATACAAATTTCTTAGAAGAATTCATTTCTTTTTGTTTTTTGATCCTTAAAATTCGCCAATGCCTCTTTGCATTCAAATCTACCATCTTCACTAGCTTTGAGGTACGGTTTCATACCATGATGAGTTGCGGCTAAGTGATACTTGCGTCTATTCACCCCTCCCACACTAATTCTAAAAAAATACCAATAAAAATATTAATATTTCTATATAACAATATAATTAACAAAAAAATTATAACTTAATAAGACATAATTGAAAAAAATTTTAAAATAAAATTCAAAATATAATTGGTTTAAATTTTAAAAAACTAATATTGTTTAGAGGAATTAAAAAATAAAATTCATAACTGTATTGATTTAAAATTTAAATTTAAAAAAACTAATATTTTTTTAAAAGGAATTTACAAATAAAATAAAGAATTTTATTGGTTTAAATTTTAAAACTTTTAATTTTAAAAAACTTATATTTTTTTAGAGGAATTAAAAAAATTGAAATTTTTAATGGTTTTATTTATAATATTGAAATTTAAAAAAAAAATTGATAAAAAAGAGATTAAAAGAGAGAGAACTTGAACCATTGAAGAGAGATAGAATTAAGGAGAAGAGGGATGAAGAGGAGAAATTTCATTAAATATCATTAAATTAATATAATGGGAGAAAGGGAAAATCTAAAGAGGAATCGAGATTCAGGAGAGATTAAGAGAGGGAGAGCTCGAAGAGGATGGCACGCGAAAAACCTGCAAATGAAGCCCAAAATGCCGAAATGTTGTGTATAAAACCATAAAAATGCAACATTTTTTTTTTCGAAAAAACATTGTATAAAACCATAAAAAACACGACGCTATTTTTTTTTGCTTTTTTTCGAATGTCTCGAGGCTTTTAGAGTTCACCTTGCCCCCATGCACACTTCAAAGCGCGCCTTGAATACGCTTCTGAAACCTATGGTTATGACAATGAATCATTATATAATACATCAACATTTATTATGTGTTCAACATAATATAAATCAAGTAACCTAAATATTATTACACAAATTAAATGAATAAACCATAAATTTAAAATTATCTAATAATCAACATGTGATCGCTATCTGGACAAAAAATCATTCACTTACTGATTTAAATTGATGAGATACTCTTTTTAAAAGATTTTAAAATATCAGCAAACTGATAAAATTTGATAACTTAACAAAGTCACAATACAAATATATTTTCTTAATACAAATGTTGGATGCTCAGAAGATATGATATTTCTATCTCAAATAAAATATATTTCATATAATTTGAAAGAATATGCCTTGTGAACATCCACAAATTATATATATATATATATATATATATATATATATTAAATTTCTTGTTTTCATGCATTCTTCTCCCACCCTCCTACCTTAAAATTTCAATAAAGTTCGACTTTACAAGTACAATATTCAATAAAAATAAAAAATAAAACTTTCTTAAACCCACAAATATCTAAGTAAAATGAATTGAAAAGAACCATATTAACAATCACAACATGCATGACAAAAAATTCTAACATTTATTTCAATTTAACAAGATTCAATTTAGTTTAGAAATAACATTTATACTTGTTTCAAATTTTTCAAGTTTAATGATAAGCAAATGACCAAGTCAAAAATAAATAAATAAATAATAAATAACATTCAAATACCTAGAAGATTTGCTAACAATACAAAAAATACATATAAATCATCTTGCTAAAAAATGAAGAGTCACCCACAAAGATTTGCAAACCATCAAAATATCAAAAAAAAAAAAGAAAAATTTAGTAGCATTGAATTTTTTAACAAAATAATCACGATAAATAAATAAATCACTCATTAATAAATAAAACTTGAAATACAAATATTAAAATCAAATATTTTGAATGTTATCATTAATTATAATAATATTAAGAAAATAGATAAAAATAATAATAAATAATTATTTATTTTATAACTATTAATTTCTGACTTGATTTCTCTAGAGACAAGAATGAACAGACAAGTGATGAAAGACACAAAACTTGATGATAAAAAATATTTACTACTCTCTTAGTAGCAAGGAATTCTATATATTCTTCTCTAATAATATTATTTGGACAAGAATTTTATGAATACTAATTAAATTTAATAGGTGACCTATCTCACTCAATAATATGTAGTATTCTCAATCTCAATTTTAAAAATAACATGTAGTATTCTTCTCTAATATGTAGTATTCTTCTCTAATATGATTATTCTTACATTATATAAATTGTATGATAAGCAATATAAAATATATATCCTCTAGGCCTATGCTTACTCTATATAGGCAACTATTTATTGTCTAATAAAAAATCAATAATACAAAGACAAGAATATGTCATGCAAGATCAGATGATGAAACCCACAAAACTATCATTAAAGAAATAGTAATAACACAACTAAAATAAATCTCAAAGAATAATGAAAACACACTATAATAGTGCAGAAAATATCTCTCTAGTGGCGAATACTCTCGATGTTGTCTAAGTAAGCACCATGATATAGCTTTTCACTAGGCATATGCTTACTCTATCCAAGTATATGCTATACTATCCAATGATAAATCCCTAATATGAAAATAAAAAGATAAAAATATAACATCTGACTACAAAACCTACAAAACAACTAGGAATGAAATAATAGAAGCAATAGCATAGCAAAAACAAATCACCAAGAATAATGAAAAGACAACATGGTAATGTAGCAAAATAGATATCACAATAGAAGCACAATATATGCAATAGACAACAAATAGCAAAGTACCACAACTAAAACCAGGAAAATACCACTGTACAACATAAAAAATAAATACTACAAAGTAATATCATCAGCTCAAAACAACACCAACACAACATAGTAACACGACACAAGCCAAAAAATAAATAACAAATTAAACCAAATGCAATGCCTCTATGATAAGATACAAGCTCAATTCTTTAACTATTTATCTTTCTTGATCTATTGTTTTGAAATTACAAGGGCATCATCACAAGTGTCAATCAAGTTAAAAGGTAAATTTATTTGATGAATATTCATGGTGACATAATAATTTCTTGTTGATAATTAGCAATAAATTGCAACATGCACATGATCTAGTTTGAAACTTGCTTTTCTGTAAAATTGTTTAATTTGCAAGGATTAATATTTTAATGATTTGTTACACAAATAGATTTGAAATATAAGTATAGTTTGATTTCTCAAATTGGTGGATGGGAAGGAGATCCAATGAGCAATGTTCAATTTTGAAGCCTCTCACCATTGTATTTAGTCTTGGCTTCTCTTCTACAATTCATAAAACTGGTGTACACTACTCAAATGTCTCGTTTGCACAAATTCCATGTATCCACCAATTCATCAATGTTTAAATGGGTAATTGCTCTGATACCATGCACATGAAAGCAAAAAAAATAATAAACGAAAAAAATATCATGCATGTGCCACAACTCAAATGGTTCTTTAATCATATTTATAAATAAGTAGAAATGATTGATGCATCTCATAGTTATGTTCTCCCATCATAAATAAAAAAATATAAAAAAAAAATTGTACTACATGTATCTTAATTAAAAGTGCATATGTTTTCCGTTTAAGATCCAAAATACCTCTAATTAGTGGGATTGAAATCTTGACTCAAAAGTTTATGCCATATATTAGTTTTTAATTTAAAGGTTATAGAAGTTGAAATTTCAAAAGGCGTGAAAGTAAACTGAATAGACCTCAAGAAAAGCAGAAATAAAGCAAGGCGCACCTTGCCCATAATGGTTGTTCGAGTAGCTAGGACAAGTTTTTTTATAAATATTTTCTTTACAAAGATATTTATGAAATTTTAAAATATGATTATTTTAATAATAAAACCACATTTAACAAGTATAAATAAGTAATTCATTATCTCAAATTTTTATCTATTATAATCTTCTAATTACCTCTTTTAATTATTTATTAATTTAAAATTTTCAAAAAAAATATAAAGTATTATTTTAGAATTATTTATCTTTTTTGAAAGCTGAATTAAAAGAGAAAAATAAAATTAAAGAAGCTCGAATAAAAGAATGTTTATAAATAGAAATACATTTACCTACCTAACTCAAATAATATAAATTTAATATCTTGTATTATCTATGGCATTTAATAAGAAACATCCTTATAAGTATAAATAATACGTAATCAAAAAAAAAAATGTTGACAAATATTTTACTTCAAATATTGAAAAAGAAAAAAAATTATTTTAATTTAAAAAAAATCAACAGAATTTTTTTTGTTTTATTTTAATATATAGATTAAAAAGAAACAAAAATAAAATATTTTATATATAAAATAAAAATAATTTATATTTATATTATTTTTTGTTTTTCCTTTGATAAGAGAAGAAATAAAATTTACTTAGATTTATTATTATTATTTCAAAAGAAATAATTAATATAAAATATAAAATTTCTAGATTGAAATATATTTTATATAAAAATTAACAAGAAAAATATTTATAAGCATAGATAATATTTAATTAAAAAATTAATAATGTCAAAAAAATACTTTAATTATCCATCAAATGTTAATAAAAAAAATAAGTATCTAAATAAATTTTAAAAATATATATATATATATATATATTGAAAATTATATGTTCCCCAAGAAAAATAAAACTTTAGTAAGGATTCATTTTGAAATTATTATTAAATGTTTGATAATAAAATTAAAATTGAAATTTAGCCACTAAAAAAATTTGAAGAATAATAATCAATGTAAAAGTGATATTGAAATAAGTCAACAACAAAGTTATATAAATCATTCACACTTGATCCAAAAATGATTGGGCATACTAAAATAATATATAATTTTATTATTTGATTTTATCATTAAAAATCATCATAACGTTCAAACAAATATTCACTCAAAATTTATTAAATTATGTATTTTTTATTTTTTATATAAATAGATAGATAATGTAAGATGACAATTCTGTTTAAAACAATATTTATCCTAGTTTTTAGTTTATGATGGAGCTATTGGATTATATGAGTTACATGTGAAGAATTATAATTTACAAGATATTAACATGAATTTTAAAAATAAATTAATTAAACTAAAAATACAATAATAAACTATTTAACAAAATAAAAAACAATAGATTTTTAATTATGTAGGATGGATGAAATGATTATAGGCTTGCATTAAAAATAAATTCAAGTTAATTATGTCATGAAAATAGAAACACATGTAACTATTTTGGGATATGCAGTACCATTTTTTTTTGGTAAAACAAGAAAACATGGAGACCATTATTCAAGTTATTATAAAGAATCACTCATATCATATAATGACATATATGCAACATCATTTTTTTAAACTTTTTAGTTTGTGTCAATATTAATTTTGAGTTAAAAATTTTAATTTCTTTCCTAATACATAATATAGCCAAATTTAACACATGAAGATTGTTAGTACAAAAAATATCAGATCTATTTTAGATTTTCTATGGAACATATTGAACTAACATAATGTTAAACAATATTAAAAATTAACTTAGTATCAAGAACATATTAACGAATATCATTACACAATCATTATGTATATACTCAATCAATGATGCTTTCCACAAATTAACGAATATTAAACAATTTTATTAGCAAGATTGAGTGGCTTCATCAATTAACAAAAAAAAAAAAAACAACATGCAATTACCCTTTTTGTGTGCTTCGGTTAGATGGCCAAGAAATATCTTAAAAAAAATTAACAAAAATCATCTCCAATCACACTCAACAAAATAACTAATTAAAATATATTTAAATATTCAATTCAGAATTTTAGCTAGCAACTTTTTAAATTTTACTTCAACCAAGCTCAGCAAAATACCAAAGGTGAGGTGTGAAGTTGGGTTTTTGTTGCTGCCGGTTTCGCTGGAACCAGTGAATATTGAAGACATTAGCCCAGAATTTTTGAGGGAATAAACAATTTGCTGAGCAATAAACAATCACTTATAGGTGTCAAACAATGCGTGACGAACCGGCCCGGCCCATTTTTGTGAGCATGACCGTGCTTTCGTGCTGGGCCAGGCACGGCATGGTTTATTCAAGCCAGGCCTGTCACAGCCCACAGGATCAGCATTAAATTTACGGTACCGGGTCAAGCCCATACGAGCCTGTTTAAAAAAAATTATATTTTTAAATATTTAAATTGTTGTATTAAACTATTTATAAATTATATATTATATATAGATAATGTTTAAAAATTTTAAATTTGTAACTTGAAAATTATTGAATATATAATATTAATAAAGTTTAAATTTTTTTATTATTTTAAAAAAATCTATATTATAATTTATTAGAGTTAATATATAAAAGTTTTAATGAAAATTTTAAATACAAAAATAAAATAAAATAAAAAATTCGTTAAAAAAAATCAGAATCAAGAATAACAAAAATCAGCAACTGTATCTGTGACCGTGAGGCATCAAAAATCAAAATCAAGTGACAATGACAAATGAGATGTGGCATGGCGTGGCATTGGCAACTGGCATCTGGCAATGGGCAATCAGCAACAATGTCAATCATCAATCGGCATATCATGATCATCAACAACTGTAATATCAAAATCAATATCATATGAATCATCATCATCAACAATCAACTCATCTACTTTTGCAGCAGATGCAATCCTTGTCATAGCTCCAGCACGATCCTGGATGCTAAACCTCGAATCCTCTCAATCCTCCATACAGGCCAAGGCTTGAACTATATCTGAAAATAATATCGATCTCCTATCCAAAATCATGTTCACTGCAAAAGAAAAAATAGACTCATATACTATGCTCGATACATGAGGAGTCAGTAGATCTCGTATCATCTTAAATGACACAGAAATATATCAAGAATTTTAATATCTGAATGTAACAAGATTGAGCAGTAATCAATATCTAAGTATCGAGAAAGCTCGCTCCTATATAACGGTCCACCCCGTTGATTCCCTCACGCTAACTAAATGAAAAAATCATCTCTGGAGAATATATTCATGTCCATAATCACTGTCTCGCTATTATTACCACATTACCTAATATCGTAGTAAGTGAATAGGCTAGTCAACTTCTCGTGAATGAAACCTTCAGGTGGGTCTTCCATGTTCATGCACGAGGAAATGTAAGTCAGTGTGTTATTTACGCCTTCCACATTTACCATAAGGTCCATGCATGCAGCGAGATAATAAATAGATAAAACGATTTATCAATACTTAAAGTACTTAATTTCCATCTCTGCAACCATATGACTAAGTGTCGGATCAACTTGATTCTTCCTAAATATGCTACTAATATTACAAATGTACATAAGTGCAATACAAGTCATGGGAGTATAAAATGACGAACACATGTTCGTCGTGTCATTAAAAATCTTTAGGAATTTCATAAATAAAATTCCCGAAGCACAGTCAGTGTCGTCAATAATAAGTTTGTCACTCTTACTATTAAAGTAGTCGAATATCACGTGTTCGTATCCAACACATGACTCCAACATCAGATACGTGTAATTCCAACTGAGTCTCAAATCCGATTAAAATTTTTCCTTCTTAAGATTCACAGACAAACAAAGTCTATCAAACTGTTATTGTCTGCGAGGAGTGCGAATATATTTTAATACATTACGTATATTATCTAAAGTGAGAACAGACCTTCATACTCGCTTATACAATCAGGTTAATCACGTGACACGTGCATCTAACATGAAAAATATATCCTAATCATTCGTCTCTAATATCCATAACAAGCATGCTAAACACTAATAACATTATTAGATACGTTAACAAATGTGATACTAAAAATTTATTTTATATTTTATATTCTCTAAAGATTTTTATCATACATTCAAAAATTACCAGGTCATCATGAGGATGGAGAATCTCAGAAAATTCTAAAATTTTTTATTTATTATTCATTTAGAATCTATATAATGGGCGGTGAAATATACATAAGATGAATCATCGTGACTTGTCCAGATATCAGACGTCACGGATATCACTCCACTATATATCATAAATTCATTAATTATTTTGTATTTTTCTAACATATAAAATTTTAGTATGTCATTCTTAGATGTGGACCTAAAAATCCTACGATAAACAGATAGAAAATATGTATGCATGATGGTCACTACCCTTGGATCTTCCGAAAATCTAATAGGAAGACCCATCAATGTAATATGTTTGATCATGTCTTCCTTACCCAACTCTCTGTAGTACATAAAGGGAGTAAACATTGAGACAAAATTCGATCCAGTCTCAAAATACAGTCTTAAGTTAAATTAGACTAGAATCTAATACACTATATTTTTTGGTGCATAATTTTACATGCCTCTTAAGGTGCTCGGTGTCATTCGAACTCTTACATATTATATTTCTCATACAATATTTACCATGTGTCATTTATTCTTCTTCACCCCTAATATTTTTTTTTGTTGTATTATATTAAAATGAGTTAAAATTATAGAAGTCCTCCTAATTTTTTATTTTTTAGATGTTTAGGGTGAGACGACTAGAGAAACTAAAGTTTCAGCAGTCTCAAACATTTGTATAATATTTTCATTTTCTAAATTTAAATATATTTCATTAGTATTAATCATTTTTTGTGTTTTTGTTAAACAGAAAGTAGAGCCTAGATAATAGATTTAAATATTCAAATTAGAGAGACACTAGAAAGAGAGAGAAAGTAAACAAAAATACTTGATTTTTTAATTAATAATTTTTAAGTTAAAAGTTATAGTTCAATACTAAACAAAAATTAAAATACACATAAGCAGTGAGGTATATCACATGCACGATGCACCACAATCCAGTTCAAACTTCCAAAACCAAGTTATGAGTCCCGAAAAACCAAGCCGAATAACAAAATCTTGAATCCCAAAAGAGAGAAGAGCAAGAGCTTTAAAAGAAATTTAAGATAGTGATAATAAATGTTTATAAAAAAAATTAAAATTTATAGAGAGGCAAAGGAATTTTTATAGATTAAAGAAATTAATTTTTTTTAAAAAAATAATTTTTATGTTTTTTTTAATTTTTTATTGATATTTAGGGGGCAAAATCATGAGTGCCGTCGGATTCTGCCACCTAGCTGTTAGAGGTGAAATCCAAAGGCTAATATTCTAATTTTATTTATTTTTTGAACCATTGAGGGGGTTGGAGGGATTCGGGCGGGACCGCGGGTCGGGTCGAAGTAGATTCAGACTCGTGCCTGCGCATTTTCCCATTTTCATATGGCACTGCCGAACTGGCTCTGCAAGTGCTGTCGGTCTCGATGTCTCGTGCCGACGAGCCATGCCACGAACCACAGAACCATGTCGAGTCAGACACGGCATAAGGCCTTGTTGGCCTCGGCAAGGCACGATTGGTGGCGTGGACGAGCATGGCACGGGCCCGAGCACTGGAAATTCCCGTGCTTGGCCAGCCCAGGCACAATCGAATCGTGTCGTGCCTAATGTCAGGCCGGGCCGGCTGACAACTTTACGCTCACTACATTTGTTAACGGAGAAACTGAGGCAAAATTGCGAACAGGGATAGTGAGCACGATAGAGCCCTAATTTTCTAACTATCTCAACAAAATATCAAAAATAGTATTTTTAGCGAGCCCATTAGAGTTGCTCTAAGTATAATTAGTCAAAAAGTCACTGGGCAAAAGAAGAGAAAATATTATCATGTTGATATCCTTTAGAAACACCACAATGTTTTGCTTACAAAAATATAATCCACACACAAATATGTATCATATAAAAATAGAAATATATGTGTTTATCTGTGTGTATATATATATATACACGCACACACATGCATATATATATATATATATTAGAACTAATGCAAACAAAAAAAGTATAATAAGTGCATCTAACATCAGATAGTCATACGCTAATAGAATGAACAACATAAATTTGAGACAGAACATAAGTTGAGTGATCTCGACAAAAATATAAAATAACATAAAATAAAATAAATAAGAAATCAAACAATAATACTTTGATCAAACAAGAGGGAACAAGTTCACAACACAAAGCTTAAAATAAATAAAAATAAAATGAGCCCTCTTTAAAGTTTTCAACAAAAATAATTCTAGTTACACTAATATATAATATATATTATACTAATGGAATCATCTTTAATCTTCTCTATATTTAAAAAAAAAATCATCCCTATTTGTTTCCCTCACTTGTGAAACAATGAAATAATGACTATATACATCACTGCATAACTCTCAGTAAAAAAATGAATAAATATCTTATATTTTGGAATAAGTGATAATGCATCCAACATAACTCAATTAAATAATAATACATAAATTATCTTTCGAAGAGACGCATCCAACATAATGACAAACTTCTACTCAATTCACACCAATGCTCAATTAAAATCTATTTACACAAACAACTACATGTGTTCATATTTTTTAAAAGATATCCCAAGAACTAAAAATTATTTCACATACCTTAATATACCAAGAATTCAATCGAGATAAATATATAAAAAAAAATTTTAATAACTAATTATGTTATAGATATATATATATATGTTAAATCTGATATAATCATTATCAGATAATTAATATTTTATAGAATTCTCTTATAAATACATAGATTAATAAAAATATTTCCTAAAATACAACTTAAAAATTTAACATTACAAGAATAACAAATGCATTTTATATGTGAAAGAATAATCTCTCTCTTAAAATTAATAACTTAAAAAATAAATGAGTTTAATAATTTAAAAAAACTATATTTCATATATTCTTCGTCTAAAATTATATTTGAAAAAACTCATTGAGTTTAATAATTCTTATAATTAGTACTACATATGATTCTATTATACAAATATAAATTAATAAAAATATCTATTAAAGTACAACTTAAAAATCTCATCATTATAAGATTATCGAAAGCATCTTCTCAAATAGAATTATATTTATCTTAAAATAAGTAAGCTCTATATTAAAAAATTACTTAAGTCTCTAAAAATCTTAGTCATTAATTTTATTTTAAAAAATTCATTGAGTTGAATGATTCTCAGTGATCTCACATAATCAAAATTTTATTCACGTACACAATTAGTAAAATCATCATACAAATAGTACCCATTAAAAAAACACAATAAAAAAAATCAATAATACACTAGTAACTCAAATAATGAATGCTTGTGAAAATATAACAAATCATGTTATAGATGACTATCTAATGTCATACAATACCATTAGTAATCTACAAATTACATTTAGCAGTGTTGCTCTAAACTCAAGTGTTTGCTTTATATATATATTATTGAAAATCATCAAGAAAAAAATAATCTTTCACATCTAACTAATTATCTTCCAATTGTGATATTTTATTAGAGATATAGGAATCAATACATTGATCATCTTGACCACTAAAAAAAATATCTTAGTAGTCCACTTCAAATATTTAAATAAATCTCATTATTGCATGTTTTGTTTTACGGTGATCTACCTTTTGATTTTAATTTGCCTTCACATTAAACAATAATCTACAATCAAAAACAAATATTTTCAATAATCATAATAGTATTTCCAATAATTATAGTAGTAGTTACAAAGTTATATTATACAATGATCCACTTCACTCTAAACATCATGGATGAAACAAAGTCACAAAACAAAACTTATATTATGATTCCAAAAAGAAAAGAAATAAAAGAAATAAATAAAATAACAATATATAAAACATATGAAATTATATATCAAGAACAAGGCACAAGCCTCAATGACATAGCTATTTGAATATTATGTTATATAGTTAATTAATATTTTAAAATCAATAAAATATAAAAAATAAAAACATTAAAATAATAAATTAACTACACAAAAATATATCAATTCACTACAATCACAAAAAATTATAACAAAATCATAAAATAAAAAAATAAATTCAACAATATTAATAATTTCAAAATTTAATAAAAATTCTTAATCAAATCATAAAATAAAAACTAGAATAACTTATTTGAATTTAAATTTTCTTCTCAAAATCATCATTATCAACCATTGTATTAAAAATAGAAAATATTCATTATCACGCATCCACATATCAAAAATAGGAAAAAAATTATAATAAAAAAAATCTTCATCTTCATTAATGGTGTCAAATAAAATTTCTATTTGCATTAATCTTCAATTGTACCTAGCTTAAAATATTGATTGGATATAAATATTATAATTTTTTGTATTTTAATCAAATTTATAACTTTAAATTTTACGTACTTAGTATTTCAATATGTTTCCTTTAGTAAGAATGTAACAAAATTATTTGATCTGATGAAATTTTAATCTCTTTGAAATTAGATGACACAACTCTAATAGCATAAATATTAAATAACTCATTATATTGAAGCCAGCAAAGATTAAGGAAAAAAAAAAGGAATCTACTTTCTCTAAAATTCATTGATCATCATCAAAATCATTCTCACTTAACAAAATCAAATCAACAATTTATTTTCTATATAAATTACATTCTCTCAATCTAGGATTGTACCTTACATAGACTAGAACATTCTATATTTTATTTTAAAGTTTATTTAAATTTTTTGTATGAATTTACAAATAATAAAATAAAAAAAAATTATATGAAAATAAAATAAAATTATCTAAAATTAAAATAAAATTGTGTATAAAAATTATAAAATAAAAATATTATCAATTAAATGCATTTTAATTAGTTTCACATCCAAAAGCACCATAAAACAAGACTATGAATCAAATAGTAAACTTTTGTAACTCAAATATTGAATTCATAAAACACATCCACCAACTTGCAGGATCTTCTTAATGTTGAAGAATTAATCACAATAAAACTCTCAAATTCACTAATTACTTAATCAAATAAGTCCAACTAAATATTAACTTTTAAACATTCTTTATAATTCAAAATACTATTCATGCATTTAAACAATTTCTTCCTCACTTCATCAACATTAAAAAACTTTTTGAGCCAACACATTTTTGTGTATGTAAGACAAAGCATAAATCTCAATGCATTAAGGTGTAAGTTTCTTGAGCCTCATATAATATAATTAATTAATAATTTAAAATATAAAAAATAATAAAATAATATAAATAAAAACATAGAAATAATTTATTAGAATTATAAAAAGAATACTTAATTACTACAATCAGAAAAAAATCATAATAAAATTATAAAATTGAAAATAAATTCAACAAAATATCAAAAATAAAAAAATATTCACTATTGTGTCATATCAACAATAGGAAAATGTCCAATATAAGAAAAATCTTTATTTTCATTAATTGGTATCAAATTTAGCTCCTCTTTACTTTTGTCTCCACTTGTGCATAATATAAAATATTAATTAAGCATAGATATAATAAAATTTTATATTAAATTAAATTAAATAAGTTTAAAATTTTGAGTACTTAGCATTTATTTATATTTTCATTTGTAGGTATAAAAAAGTATTGAGAGAGAGAGATCTTTTTCTCTACAACATTAATCATTCTAATCAATATCCTCCACCAAACTCATGGTAACATTTTATTTTCTTTAAAAACTTTATTCTCACAATCTAGTGTGATACCATAATATAATAAAAAACTCAATTTTTGATGTTACAAATCTTTATTTACATGAATTTACAAATAATAAAATAAAAAAATGTATGTTAAAATGAAATAAAAATCTTTAACATTAAAATATAAATATATTTATAAAATTTACAAGGACAAAAAATATTACTAATTAAAATAGCAAACTTTTGTTAAGCTAAGGACTTGAATAACAACCTTTTGATGTTCAAGTCTACTTCTTTCATATCTCGAAGCACTACAAGTAAAGTTAAGAACTCGAATATCAAACAATTATAACTCATCTATTGAACCCACAAAACTCATCCACCAACTTGTAGAACTTCTTAATGATTGAGAATCAATTATAATACAACTTCGAAATTCGCTTATTACTTAGTCAAATGAATCCAGCTGAATATCAACTTTTATAAATTTTTGATAATCCAACATAATATTCATACAGTCAAATATTCTTTTTCTCATTTCATCAACATTAAAAAATTTATCCTCATATAATTATTAAGAATTAAAATAATAACCTAATACATAAATGTTGATAAAGTTGTAGTGTTTAACTTGTATCAATGATTCTCCAAATTGAGTCATATTTTCTCTTCATGCCACAACAATTAAATGTAATCTTCTCATTAGCTAAATCAATCAATACATAAATATAACACATGTCTGATTTTCTTATAAATCAAGCTCTCTCAATGTACAATTAAATGAAACAAAATATTTATGCCAAATGTAATATGAGATTAACAATTTAGATCTAATAATATTGTACTTTGAGATTCACACATTCACTATTTTAAGTTCATTAGCTTAAATATCATTTTTTAAGAACATTATTGACTATAAAAGTTTGCTTTTATTTATAAAAACTTTGAAAAATAAGAAATAAAATAACAAACCAAATAATTATTGGACGATGAAGTTCATTATTTTTTATAAATATTCTCATCAAACTAAGAACTCAAATATGCTCATATATGAATTTCACTATTTCTAGCATTTACTTTAATAAAAAAAGTTCTCTGATAATTTGCTAAATCCTCAATTGTTTTTAACCACATTATTATAGATGTGTTAACTAATTTGAGCAACCCAAGCATGACATGGTTCATCCATGCCTTGCATGGTTCAAACAATGCCTAAATGTGTAGCAAGACAACCCACGAAACTCTTTGCACGACCTAACATGGTGACCATTGCAGGTTAGTTTTGGCCTAGCTAACCTAGAATAAACCAGGCTAGTCTAGATTGAACTCATGCTAACCTAGAATAAATAGAACTAGTCTAGTCATACCTAACCCAACTTGGCATGACCAAGCCAAAATACATGTCAATGAGCCATGACCATACTAGAATGCCTATTTGCAAAATCATGACAAAACGGCATGACCAATGTTAAAAACCATGTCATAATCAGCATGATCAAAGTTAAAAATCATGTCATATTGAACACAACACGATGGACCGGATAAGCCTAAAAAAATGAGTCATGTCATCACAACATTTGTTTGACACCGCTACATCATTAACATATTTAAACATTAATGTCTCATTTTTTTTATTATATCAATAATATCAATTACTTTTTTAAACCAAGTACAAACATGATTATTTACCAAAAAATTAATTATACACTATTTTTATCTATCTAATAATTTAGCATAATTAAAGATTCATATTATTTTCTAGCTTTTTTATGATCTTCCATAATAAAATTTCGATCATTCACCACTTCTTTAAAAATCAATGTCCTCAATTCATACATTTATTAAGGTTACAACTTGGGCCAAACTTTTGCAATAACATCCATCATGAGATTTCATGTCCTCAGTCACTACATAGATAGAGGCTTCCACCTAAGCTTAAATTTTATAATATTCTTCAAATTAATCTAAAAAGATCATTCACATTGTTGAATGACATACCTTTTGAATACGAAAATTTATCAATTTTTCTACACGTATTTCCATTCATACTTCTAACTTGAATTCAAAATATTTTAATGAGATTATGAAGTATTAAATTTATTCACAAATCCTCTAAGAAGAGATTTCCACTCTCACTTCTACTCCCAAAGATAACTATTATTTTAAACAATTCGCTCTCATGCATTGTAGTTTAACTCATACCAATTTCTTGTATCAAAATATTTTTTTTTGATCGATAAAATTGATCAATGCCTCTTTATATTCCAATCTAGCATATTCAATAATACAAGTATAGTATTTCATATCATAATGAATTTCGACCAAGTGACATATGTGTTTATTCATCCTTCTAGTACATCTTTGATTGTAAAATTCACAACTAAAATATTATTCTCCGAAAACTACAATAACAAATTTTCACACAAATTTTCTTTAATTTGTAAAATCAAAAGAACTTATTCTACAAAAACTATAAATAATAATATTCATTGAATATTAAAAAATATATAAAAAACTTTAAATGTTTGAAATAAATTTAAAAATAAAATTTAATTTTTAATTGGTTTAAAATTTAAAATTAATAAAAAACTAATATATTTAGAGGTATTTTTTTAAAAACTAATATTTTTAAATGTATTTAAATTTAAAACTTTAATAATGAACAAACAACTCATACGTGAAAGAGAAGACACGCTTCATTCGTGAAAGTGCAAACATTGTTCGATCATGAATGAGCAAACACAACATGTTGGTGAAAGAGGGATAAAGCTCCTTAGTTAACAAACGAACAAAACTCATTCATGAACGAGCTGACAACTCGTTCATGAATGAACAGACTTAATTCATTTTTGGAACTAGCAATGCTATATCATTCTTGTACAAGATGTTCAAGATCGTTGAAAGAAAGAGTCACATCAACTAGTTTGATAACAAGCTTGGACAAAGATAAAAAATATGAGACAATGTTTTTAATCAAGACTCAAGTTACTATTTTAGGGTTTAAATGCCTCAAGCATTTAAACCATATCTCTATTTTCACACGAAACAAAAAAATGTTTTTTTTATATGCCTTAAGCATTTTCACCATATGTTTTCTAAAATTTATGAAAGCAAAAGAACTTAGTTTACAAAAAACTTCAATAATAATATTTAGTGAATAATAAAAGTATCTAAAAAAGTTGAAATTTTTAAAATAATTTTATAAATAAATTTCACGATTTAATTGGTTTAAAATTTTAAATATATAAAAAACTAATATTTTTAGAGATATCTTTAAAAAAAAACAAATATTTTTAAATGTATAAAAATTTAAAATTAAAATAAAGAACAAACACAACTCATTCATGAAAAAGAAGACACAATTCATTCGTGAAAGAGCAGACACAATTCATTCAAGAATGAGCTAGCACATCACTATGGTAAAAGAGGAGAAAAAGATTATTAGTGAACAAGCAAACACGAATCATTCATGAACAAGCGGACACAACTCATTCATGAATGAGAGGGCACAACTCGTTCATGAATGAAGAAACACTTCATTATGTATAGTATTATTATTGAAAATTAAAAATCTTAAATTAAAATGTTAAAATTAAAAATTTATTAAAAAAACAAAGTTTAAATTTTTTTTTTGTAATATCAAATTAGTTTAAATTTTATTATAATTATTAATTATATAATAAAGTTATTAATTTTTAAAAGATAAATTAAAACAAAAAAAAATAAATCAATACATTATGTTAGTAAAAATAAAAAATAAAAAAAAATATAAACAACACAAATGAAAAATTACCAATCATCCATTTGAAACCGAAGGTCCGAACAAAACAAATTACAGTTTCAACACAACGTACAAACAAAACGTACAATCAATAAAAAAAATATCGAAAACAAAAAATAATAGATCATCATCAATCGTCAATCAGCATATCATGAGAATCATCAGCCGCAATATCAAGATCAGTATCATATGAATCATCATCATTGGCAATCAACTCCTCCGCTATCATAGTGGATGTGGATGCGACAGCGGTCCCTGTCCCAGTCCCAGCTCCAGCACGATCATGGATGCTAAACCTCGAATCCTTCAAACAAGCCAAGACCTCAACCATATCTGGACGTAATCTCGATCTCCTATCCAAAATCATATTCACTGCAACAGAAAAAGCAGACTTTGATGCTATGCTCGATGCCGGAGGAGTCAGTAGATCCCGTGCCATCCTAGATGGCACGGGAAAGGTGGACTCATATGAATTCTACCACTGTAATAAATCAAGATTCTTAGTATCAGAATGTGATAAGATTGAGCAGTAATCGATATCTAAGTACCGAGACAGCTCGCTCCTATGTGATAGTCCACCCCTACGTTTCCCTCTCGCTAGCTGAATGCAAAAATCCTCATCTCCGAATAAAGTATCAATGTCCGTAATCACAGTCTCACTGCTATCACCACTATACCTAGTATCGTAGTATGTGAACATGTCAGTCAACTTCTCGTGAATGAACCCTTCAGGTGGGTCTTTCAGGTTCATGCATGAGGAAATGTAAGTCAGGGTGTTTTCTACCCCTTCCACCTTAACCCTAGGGTCCGTGCATGCAGCGAGACCTGTGTTGCACGGACACGGCTTGAAAGCACCGTGTCCGCGTGTCGGACACCTGGACACGCGGACACGGGTCGGATACGTGTCCGATACGCCACGTGGCGTATCGGACACGAATCCGACTGAGATACGCCACGTGGCGTATCGGATACGCGTCGGAGACGTATCCGACGAGTTTTCCGGGAACAGTCATTTACCTCCCGACGCGTCTTTACCTACCAACGCGTCTTTTACCAACCACAGCATTTTTGAAGTCTAACGCGTCGGAAATACTCCTTTTATTAAGAATTACTCTTACATCTCCAACGAATTGAGGAGCACACCGCCGACAGTGAGGAGCACGCCGCCGAGCCGCTGACTATACCTAAGGTAAGGATTTAAATCTGTATCTGGAGGGGGAGAGTTCGAAAATCAAAAAATCGGGAGGGGGAGAGTTCGAAAATTGAAAATCGGGAGGGGGGGGGGTTTCGGGAGGGGGGTTCGGTGGGGGGGTTTCCGGAGGGATTTTCGGGAGGGGGGTTCGGTGGGGGGGTTTCGGGAGGGATTTTCGGGAGGGAGGGGTCGGGGAGGGGTTTTCGGGAGGGGGGGAAATTTTCTGTACTGGGGAGGGGGGAAAGTTTCTATAAGGGGGAGGGGGGAAAGTTTCTGTACGGGGGAGGGGGGGAAAGTTTAAAATACTGTATTTTATTTTAAAGGTATTTAAAATAAAAAACAGAATTTTAGAGGTTTAATTTTATTTTAAATTATTTTAAAAACCAGAATTTTAAATTATTTTAAAATACTGTATTTTAAATTATTTTAAAATATGGTATTTAAAATATATGTTAGATGGAGTTAGAAGCTGTAACGGGAGGGGGCAGGGGTTAGAGGGCTTAAATATATTTTTTTTATATTTTAATTATTATTGTTTGTATAATATATATACAAAATATAATAAATAAATAATTTATTTTAATTTTAAATACATAATTTTAGGAATAATAATAAATATGCAATATTAAAATATGGAATATTTAAATATGAATACTCTTGTTAGTATGTATTATGTAATTGTAATATTTAGTAATATATAATATGTAAGTATAATAGTTTTTGTTATATAATTTATTTAAAATAAATTATTGTTTTATGAAAATAATAAAAATATAATGAAAAATGTAATAAATTATTGATGGAGAAAAAAAAATAAGATTAAATTAATTTTGAATTAATATAGATTATTTAAAATGCATAATTTTTTTTTCATGCAGAATTATATAATAAAATGAGTTGTAATTCTGAGCCTTCAAGTAATCAATAAAATATTCAAGATGTTGATGATAATGCTCCATTATGGAAATATGTCACGAAAGATGCAAATTTAGATAAAGGAAAAGGGGGAGGAAATGTTACTTTTCAATGTAATTTTTGTAGACAAATATATAGAGGATCATATTATAGAGTCAAGGCTCACTTGTTAAAAATTAAAGGGGCTGGGATTGCATCATGTACTAAAGTAACAAATCAAAATTTGATTGAGATGCGAAGGATGGTGGAGGAATCTGAACAGAGAATGAAAAAATCTAATCCTAAGTTAGTTTCTTTACCCACATTAAGCATTGCTGATTCTTTTTTTGAGAATTCCTCTTCTAGTGCTAATCCAATTGATCTAAAAAAGAGAAAGGGAACTATGGGATCAATTGAAAATGCATTCAAAATTGGTGCACGTGAATTAGTTGACAGTGAGATAGCTAGGCTGTTTTATTCTGGAGGGTTGTCTTTTCAATTAGCTAGAAATCCTTATTATGCACGTGCCTTTAAAAGTGCAAGTCAACTACCAGGTTATGTCCCACCAAGCTATAATACATTAAGAACAACATTATTGCAGAAGGAGAAGAATAATATTGATAATCTATTAGAACCAATCAAGAAGACTTGGAATGAGAAAGGAGTGAGCATTTGTAGTGATGGATGGTCAGATGCTCAAAGAAGACCACTTATTAATATCATGGCAGTCTCAGAAAGTGGACCAATGTTTTTGAAAGCAATAAACTGCGAAGGAGAGATTAAGGACAAACATTTTATAGCTGATTTATTGATTAATGCTATACAAGAGATTGGTCCACAAAAGGTAGTTCAAGTTATAACTGATAATGCTGCAGCTTGCAAAGCAGCAGGATACATTGTGGAATCAAAATTTCGGCATATCTTTTGGACCCCATGTGTGGTTCATACTCTTAATCTTGCTTTGAAGAATATTTGTGCACCAACAAACTCAAAATATGATGATATGATGGAACAGTGTGGTTGGATCGCTCAAGTATCAAGTGATATTTTTTTTATCAAGAATTTCATTATGAATCATGCAATGAGATTATCAATGTTTAATAATCATTGCAAGCTGAAGTTACTGTCAGTGGCCGATACACGTTTTGCTTCAACTATTGTTATGATTAAACGATTTAAAACAATAAAAAGAGGTTTGGAGCAATTAGTGATAAGTGAAGAATGGGAAATGTATAAAGATGATGATTTAGTGAAAGCTAAAGAAGTAAAGGATAAAATCCTAAATGAAGACTTTTGGATGAATGTAGATTATATCCTCAGTTTTACAACTCCTATTTATGAGATGCTTCGATTAGCTGACACTGATAAACCTTGCCTTCACAATATTTATGAGTGGTGGGATTCTATGATCGAAAAAGTGAAGGAAGCTATTTTTAAGAAAGAACATAAAAGTCCCACAGATAATTCAAGGTATACTTTTAATTTAATTTTTAATTTTTATTATTTTGATTGAAAGTTTAAGTTTTAATTATAATTGAACTTATATGATTTGCTATGTATTTTAACCTATAGGTTTTTTTATATTGTGAATGATATCCTGGTGGAAAGATGGAATAAAAGCCACACACCTTTACATTCTCTTGCTCATTCCTTAAATCCAAGGTAATCTTACGAGTTTAAATTATAGATTATGATAATTTTAATATAAATGATATTCTATGATTTTTAATATTTTATAACTAATGTTATAACATAACTTGCAAGTATTATAGTCAACAATGACTTGCAGAGTCTGGTGATCGTGTTCCACCACATCGAGATTTAGAAATAGTAAGAGAAAGAAAAAAATGTTTTGAGAGATATTTTTCTAATGAAGGTGAAAGGAGAAGAGCAAATGACGAGTATGCTATATTTTCGGCATTTTTGGAAGATTTTTCTAGTAGTGATTCCATAAAAGACAGGAGGTATATGAGTCCTATTAAATGGTGGGTTGTTCATGGAACTGCTGCACCGATGCTTCAATCTATTGCATTAAAATTGTTAGGACAACCTTGTTCATCCTCATGTTGTGAAAGAAATTGGAGCACTTATAATTTTATTCACTCCATGAAGAGAAACAAGTTGACACCACAAAGAGCTGAAGACTTAGTTTATATTCATAACAATCTTCGACTTCTGTCAAGGAGATCTCCAAACTATAATGAAGGCGAATCTAAAATGTAGGACATTGGAGGTGATGGTTTTGAATCAATGGATATTGAAAATGCTGGAATTCTCGAGATTGCAGATCTTTCTCTTGATGAACCTGAACTGGAAGCTATTTTGTTTGATTCATAAGAAAATGCGAATCTTTTGTTTTAATATTTCTTATGTTTGTGTTTGAATGTTTGTAAAAATAAAGTTTGAGCATTTTATTTATTTATTTAAATTTCTGTTAATGTTAAATATTTATATTTAATTTTTTTTTCATGCCGTGTCCTAGCCGTATCCGTATCCTAGTTTTTTGAAATTTGCCGTGTCCCTGTATCCTGCCGTGTCGTATCCGCGTGTCCGTATCCGTGTCCGTGCAACATAGAGCGAGACAATAAAGAGATGGAACGGTAGACCAGTACTTCAAGTACTTGGTTTCCATCTCTACAATCATATGGCTAAATGTCGGGTCAGCTCAATACTTCCTAAACATGCTACTAATATTGCATATGCACCAGAGTGCAATACAAGTGGTGGGCGTATAAACCGACGAACACATGTTCGTCGTGTCATAAAATATCTTTAGAAATTTCATAAATGAAATTCCTGAAGCCCAGTCAGTGTCATCAATAATAAGTTCGTCACACTTACTATTGACGTAGTCAGATATCACGTGTTAGTATCCAACATATGATTATAACATCAGGTACGTGTAATTCCAACGATGTCTCACATCCGATTGAAATTTCTTCTTCTTAAGATTCGCAAACAAACAGAGACTACCAAACTCTTGTTGTCTGCGAGGAGTGCGAATATATTTTAATACATTACGTATATTATCCAACGTGGGGGAACACACCTTCATACCCGCTTGAACAATCAGGTTAATCACGTGACACATGCATCTGACATGAAAGATCTCTCTTAATGGTGCGTCTCTAATATTTCTAACAAACATATTGATCGCTACTCCATTATTAGATGCGTTATCGAATGTGACACTAAAAATTTTATTTTAAATTTTATATTCCCTAAAGATTTTTATCAAACACTCAAAAATGGCCGGGTCATCATTAAGATGGAGAATCTCAGAGAATCCTAAAGTTTTTTTATTGATTGTCCAGTTAGAATCTACATAGTGGCTCGTGAGACATGCATAAGAAGATTCAACGTGACTTGTCCATATATCGGACGTCACGGACACCACTCCACTATATGTCATAAATTCCTTAATTATTTTTTGTTTTTCTAACTTATATATCTTTAGTATGTCATTCCTAGATGTGGACCTAGGAATCCTACGATAGGCAGGCTGAAAAAATGTCTACATGATGTGCACTACCATTTAATCTTCCAAAAATTTGATCGGAAGACCTATCAATGTGATAGGTCTGGCCATGTCGTCCCTACCTAACTCGCTGAAGTATATGAAGGGAGTAAACTTTGAGACTGAACTCGATCCAATCTCAAAAAATACATTTCAAAATTGGGTTTGCCTAGGATCTAATGGTCCATGTTTTTTGGTGCATAATTCGACAAGCCTTTTTAGGTGGCCAGTCCCAAACGAACTCTTACATGTTAAAAGTCTCATATAATATTTGTACTGTGTCATTTCTTGTTCCTCACTCCTAACATTTTTTTTGTTATTATATTAAAATGAATCCAAACAACAGAAGTCCTTCTAGTTTTTTATTTTTTAGAAGTTTAAGTTGAGACGACTGGAGAAACCAAAGTTTCAGCAGCCTCAGACTTCTCTGTAATATTTTTATTTTCTAAATTTAAATATGTTTCAGTTGTATTTATCATTTTTTATGATTTTTGTTTTTCTTAATTTTGGTCTAGAGAGATAAACTATAGAGAGAGAAAGTCAAAAAAAAAACCATAAAATAAATTACTCGGTAAAAGCAGTGAGGTCGGTCACGTGCACGGTGCACCGCAGTCAAACTCTAATGTTCAAAACTCAAGTCGAGATTCACGAAAATCCAAGCCGAATGCCAAAACCCGAGGCCCGAGAGAGAGAAGCAAGATTTTTGAAAGAGAAATAAAACAATTTTAGAGAATTTATGTTTTTGAAAAACATAAATGTTAAAGGAAAGAGTGTAGAATTTATAGATTAAAGATATTAATTTTTTTATTAAGAAAAATATTTTTTTATTTTTTTGAAATTTTATTAATTTTTTAGGTGGCAGAATCATGAGGACCGTTTGATTCTGCCCTCTAGCCGTTGGAGGTGAATCCAACAGCTAAAAATATATATTTTTATTATTTTTCCCATTGGGGCAATAGGGGATCTAGTCTAGGTCGGTTCGGGGCAAAGGGCATCGTGGAAGTGGGACTGAGGGTCGGGTCCAATCAGACCCGACCCGCAGTCTTTTTTGCGGAAGGGGCCGGCCGTGGGTCTTTCGCAGGGCAGCCTGTGCCCTGTAGGCAGTAGGCTCGACCGCTCGAGTGAAACCGGCACGGGACGAACCCGTTCCGGTGTGCCGTGCCACGGGCCGAAGCGTGCCGGGTCAGGCAAGGCACAGCACAGGCCAGGCAGAGCACAGGCCAGGCACAGCTCGTGCCTATCCCGGGCACGGCACGGGCCCGAGCACGGTTTTTTAACGTTCCGGGCTGGCCCGGCCCGGTTGACACCTCTAATGTTTACTTAAAACAACAAAATGATTTTTTTAAATGTCTCAGACATTTTCACCATGTTTTGTCGTAAGGTATGCATCTAGACACACCTTGATAATGCCTATTTAATAAATCTTTCCTAGTAAAAAGACATTAAGTATAATACCATATAAACCTAAAATGATATCTCCCTATTTGAGAAACACACCTCTATCTCCAAACTCAATATTATCTTAATATGTCGATAAATATGATAGCTTTACCAAAAAACATCATATTTAATATCAACATTCTTAAATTTAACTAATGAGTGACTAATAATTAGTGATATAAGAATGACTACAAGAAAATGAGAAATAATAATAGATTCAAGTGCAATAAATGAATACTCTCCCTATGCTTGATAAAAATTAAGTGATAACTAAAAAAAATTATATTCACATTAATTAATATTCTATTAGTATTTAATAAAAAATATCTATATCTTCTTTAGATACTAAAATATCTAAGAAACAAACATCCAAAGATTATAGTTGCCAAATTGTCTCATCTAGGAGAATGATCGAAGATAAATTAAAATGCAAAAAAAAAAAAAATTTGAGACAAGATAAATATCATTTTTCTAAAATATATTATCCAAAAAGATATATAATAAGAAATAACAAAATAAAATAAAATGATTAATGGGGTATACATGATTAAAATTATATCTACACATAATTACTATTTAACTTATCTCACAAAATTTTTAAATGTATTTTATTTTATTTCTGATCATTCTCCATAATTTGACAAGTTGACAATTAAAGCCTAAAGAATGATCAAAGATAGATTGAGATGAAAACAAAAATTTTGTGAAAGAAGTAAAATATCATTTTTCTAAGATATAAGATCTAAAAGATTACACACTAAAAAAATACAAAACATAATACGTGATTAATGAGAGATTAGAATTAAAAATGCACCACCACAAAAATATACTACAACTCTTTTTAAAATAGAAATGTCATAATTTTGTTGAGGTGTATCAATGCAAAAAATCTAATAATTAATTCTATGATTTATATAGTAAGTATTGAATCAGCTTGATATGTATTCAAATATAATCTCTTATTTATTTTTAAATTTTTTTATTAAGATAATTTTTATTATTTCATAAAAAATCTAAAAAATAGACAAAATATATGATTTGTTTCAAAAATGATATGCTCATCTATATATCTCAAATAGTAATCAAAAAAAAAATCATGTCTAAATCTATTTCTTATCACATGTTTAATAGTCCTCATATATCGGAGTGTAATATATCACATGGATTCCTACTCAAACTATATCATGATTAAAATAAGAAACTCTAATAAAATTTTCTAACTAATACGTCTCACACGATGATTAATATATATTTAACATTAAGATAAAACATATTTAATTTGACCAATAAGAGATTGACAAGCTGAGAATAAATAAACAAATAATTCAACACACTAAAATATCTAGAATGATATCTTACTATAAAAGAAAATATATAATCCATTATATTCAATCACTAATGAATTTTTCATTAGTCCTCTAATCTTATAAATTAAAGCCTATAGAAGCAAAAACAAAAATATAGTTGAATTATTTAAAAAACAACTTACAAAAAGTAAAATAATAAGAAAATCAACAATAAAAAATATATTAAAAAAAAAAAAAAAAGATTAAAGCTAAATATTATCATATTTAATAACTTTCAAATATTTATCGGATTATAATAATATTTTTAGAATTAATAAAAACATAATGAATAGAATATAATTATTAGCTCAAGTTTAGATAATCTAAGAGTCTAAATTAAAAATACAAATGAAATAATTAACAATAACTCAAAGAAAAAAAGGATACTTGTTATCTCAAATTTAAGTTTTATATATTACTCTCTAATAAGTATAAATTTCAATATGAATGAATTTTGTAAAAAACATTCAATGACTCTAATAATTACTCTCTCTCGCAATATTATGTAAAACTCTTATTATCCTTTCCAAAAATAATATCCAAAAAAGTTTTGAGTGTGACCTAACCTCCTATAATATGCATGTTGAATTGAACCTCTCATTCATTTATCTCAACAACAAAAATATTTTTCCATACTAATACTTCCAAATATAAAAAGCGCTCTCTTTTGTTTTACAATAAACTATCAAAATCCTAAATAGAATTTTTGCCAATAAAAAAAGAAGTCATCATAATTATTTCAACCACTAGAACGGCCACCCTGAATATGGAGATATCAATCAATTATTGGTGTCATAGTATTTAAGTGTGACATCAATCCACAATTTGTGCTAATTTGAAGAGTTATGATATGACATCAAAATGAAGATTCTTCATACAGAATACATATTATAAAAAGAATAAATATATCTAAGAAACATATACCAAAAATATGTATTAATAATTAGTTTTTAAAGAAGATTCAAATATATAAAAAAAATTGAGATATATTACATATTGACATTATTTAGGAATTATCCCAAAGTTACCCATCATAACAAATACATGAGATAAATTTGTATTTAGCATGGTCATATCGTGGCTGGCCAGGTACCAACCAATTTCTGTAAATCTCTGTTGGGCCCAACAGGCCATGAGGGGCAACAAACAATACTGGGCCACTGGGTCATGTCGGGCCTCCCTTCTCTATCATCTACCAATAAGGCACAACCATGTTGTGTCCGACAAGACATGATGGCCCGGCTGGGATTAAAAAAATATGGAGGTGTCATCCTAACAAAGCCCAATAGACACTTCTACCACTATCAATTGAATCGTACGTCATATCAATTGATCTAGTTCAAATATAAACTTGAACCTTCTAATCATATTATAAAAGAAACAAAAGATATAGTTTTACTCATAATCTTTTATCTCGTATACTTTCTTTTACTTATTTTAGTACTAAATATTTTAATTTATCATTCTCACTCAATAATTATAAGATCTTGAATATTATTTCTTACACTTAGCAATCCATAATGTCTCGGTCATGTTGAGAACGACACATTAAGAATTTAAGACAAATCACAACACATCTTGTACACCCTATTTCCCATGCCAAGCCAATGAATGATGCTAGGCCTCCCTTCTTTTATGTCATCACTTGTCCTAATGCGGCACTGCCTGGAAGGATTGATCATGTCGAGTTCGACATGGCACAATGACCTAGCAAGGCCTAAAAAGTATGATACGTGCAAACTTCACACAGCTAGTTGAACACATCAACAATAATCCCTCTCAAATGAGTCATATCTTATTAGTTAATCCAATTAAAAGTAACAATTTGTAGCTTCTAACCACATTGAGAAAGAAACCAATGATATGTTCTATTCAACATATGTTATATCAAATACTTATATTTATTTTAATAATATAATTGTAGAATCTTGAATATTATCTTTGAAATATATTGTGATCCAGAATGACGACAAACACTATTAAAATTATTGAATTAGATCCCATCTAATTATACATGATAACTCATTCAAAAACTAATAAGTTGGTGATGAATGTATATAGGTGTGTCGCACCAATGGAACATTAGAAAAAGATTGACTGTTGGGACATTTTCTATCTCATACTTAAAAGTTAACAATTAGAATGTTATTTTCTATTACAATAATATATGAATAAATTATATCAATTAGATGAAAGAATATATATTCTTTCATAGTATCATAGAGAAAGTACTTATGCAACAGCTACCATGATTCATTATTCTCGTGGGCATGAATATGGTTAACACAATTAAAATATCATTTATAACCTCAAACAATCTCTTAATACTTTGATTGCTAAAATTTTCTATACAATTAATACATTTGAATTTAAAAAATGTGTATTATACTAGTTTTTTCTACATGAATCAAAAGGTTAGTATGTGGTTTTAGTAGTGTATGTTAATATTTTAATTATACAAGATAATAAATTAAAATCATTTCTGTAAACTAAATTTCAGATAAAATTTAGGATATAGAAGATATATTATTTTTTGATATTGAAATAAAATACCAGAGAGATGTGATATTTCTTTCTCAAAAAAGATACACATTGAATATTTATTATCTAACCTTAATATGTCAGAACATGCATATACTCAGTCATCAATTAATCCAAGTAAAAAAATATCCAAATATATTGATATATTAATTAATTTTAATAAATATAATAGAAACATAAAAAAGATTAAATTATATGATAGTAACCACACACAATATTACATATGATATTAGTATAGTCAATCATTTTTAAAATTCTTCTAGATATATTCATATAAATTCATTGTGTAAAATTTTCAAGTATATAAAAAAGGATTTAGAGAACAAGATTACATTTAAAGAAAGTAGACATTATCAAACAAATGTATATTCAAATTTTAATTAGGGTCATGCAAACATGTAGAAGAGAATTTCCACATAATTTGTATTTTTTTGTAGATAACCTCATTTCTTAAAAAAAAAATAAAATACAAATATTAATTTGAGATTTAGTATAAAAATAAAATACAAAACTACGGCATTAGTTAGAATATAATAAAAGATATATAATTCAAAAGATGATGATATTACACTATGATATATTTTGTGAGGTCTAGTGAACATGATATTTTTTGGAGAAATTTTGCCTACCAAAATACATTCTATTACAACAACCAAGATATCTACTAGCAAATAAATTACAAACATTTTTATTAAGACTTTCATAGGACCACATCTTAAATTCCTTTATCTTGAAATATGTATCTGTGCATGTATGCCACAACTTGAACGGTTTATTGAGTTTTATTGTTTTTTATTTTATTTAAATTTTTTCATTATTTGGGATCAACACTTGATTTTATTTCATTCAAAATGTATTTTTGATAACCCCAACATGAAATTTTATTTGAAATTTATTTCACTATTTTTTTATTATTGTGTTTAAACTAGAGATGTCAATAGGGCTGGCCTGCCCAGCACGAGACACAATTCAGTCATGCATGGCATAGCAAGGCACATGAATTTCCCGTGCCCGGGCCAGTGCATGTCCACGGCACCAACCATGCCGAGGACAACCGGGCCTCATGCCTTGCTTAGTCAGGCATGGTTCCATGGCCCGTTAGCAACGTACCTCGATACGACCTGAGACACCACCCCAGCCAGCACCAACGACAACAGCTTTCTGAAAATCACTCGAGCCCGGATCCGATTCCACCCCTCCGCACCGTACACGTGGGCCCGCCCCCAATCCCCAACGATTTGATATTAAAAAAAATTAAAATAATTTGAATTTTAGTTATTAGATTACTCCTCGAACGGCTATGGGGCAGAATCTGACGGCCCTCATGATTCTGCCCCCTAATTATCAATAAAAAATAAAAAAAATATTTTTTAAATAAAATCATTATTATAATTTATAAAAGCCCCCCCCCCATAATTTTTATATTTTTCAAAAACATAAATTCTCACTCTCTCAAATCACTTCTCTCAATCAGGATTTAAGCATTCGGCTCGACTTTTTTGGGACTCGCAGCTTAGGTAAAGGCTTGAATAATTTGAATCTTAGTGTGGATTGTAGTGCACGTCCTATACCTTTACACTACTTTACGAACATTTTTAATTTTTGTTTATTATTTTACTATAACTCTTAACTTAACATAATAATTAATATTTATAAAAAAATTAGTATATTTTTTTCTCATTACGCTCTGTAGTCTCTACTCATTAATTTATTTCTATCATCTAGGCTCTACCTCTTGTCTAAAAAAAACCAAAAAAATAACTAATACTAAAGAAGCTTATTTACATTTAGAAAATAAAAACATTACACAAAAATCCAAGTCTGCTAAGACTTTGATTTCTCCGATTATCTCAGCTCAAACATCTAAAAAATAAAAAATTATAAAGACTTCTGTAGTTTAAACTCATTTTAATATAATAAAATAAAAAAATATGAGGGATATAAAAGAAGAAACAACACAGTTCAAATATTGTAAGAGAATTTTAACTTGTAAAAGTATTTTGAGACTGGGCACCTTAAGATGCATGCCGAAATATGCACCAAAAATCATTGTTAATTAGATCCTAGGAAAACTCAACTTAGCAATACATTTTTTGAGACTAGATCGAGTTCAGTCTCAAAGTTTACCCTAATCAGATACCACAGTGATTTGGGTAGGAAAAACATTGTCAAACGTATAATATTGATGAATCTTCCGATCAGATTTTCGGAAGATCCAAGGGTAGTGAAAATCATGCAGACATATTTTCAAGCTGCATATCGTAGGATTCCTAAGTCCACATCTAAGAACGACATACTAAAATTTTATAAGTTAAAAAAATAAATAATAATTAATAAATTTATGACATATAGTAGAGTGATATTTGTAACATCTATTATCTGGACAAGTCACGACAATTCATCTTATGCATATCTCACCGCCTACTAAGTAGATTCTAAATGAACAATGAATAAAAAAATTTTAAGATTCTCTGATATTCTTTATCGTCATGATGACCCGGCTATTTTTTAGTGTATGATAAAAATCTTTAGAGAATATAAAATTCAAAATAAATTTTTAGTATCATATTCGATGAAGCATCTAATAATAGAGTAGTGATTAACATGTTTGTTAGAGATATTAGAGACGAACTATTATGAGAGATTTTTCATGTCAAATGCATGTGTCATATGATTAACTTGATTATACTAGTTGGGTATGAAAGTATGTTCCCCCACTTTGGATAATATACGTAATGTACTAAAATATATCCACACTCCTTGCAGACAACAACAGTTTGGTAGTCTCTGTTTGTTTGTGAATTTTAAGAAAAAAAAATTTCAATCAGATGTGAGACACCGTTGAAATTAGGCGTATCAGATGTTGGAGTCATGTGTTTGATACTAACACGTTATATCCGACTATATCAATAATAAGAGTAATGAACTTTTTATTGATGACAGTGACTGGACTACAGAAATTTTATTTATGAAATTACTGAATATTTTTTATGATACGACGAATATGTATTCGATAGTTTATACTCCCACGACTTGCATTGCACTTAGGAGCATATGCAACATTAATAAAATTTTTATGAAATATCAAACTGACCTGTCACTTAGCCATATAGTTGCATAGATGAAAATCAAGTACTTAAAGTACTGGCCCTCCATTCCATCTTTTTATTGTCTCGCTATATGTATTGACCCTAGGATTAAAGTGAAGGGGGTAGATGGTGTTTTGACTTATATTTCCTTATGCATGACCTGAAAGTCCAACCTAAAGGATTCGTTCACGAGAAATTGACTGATATTTTAACATACACGATACTAGGTATTATGGTGGTAGTAATGAGACTATAAGTACGGACATGAATATCATCTTCGAATATGATTTTTTTCATTCGGTTAGCGAGGAGAATATGATGGGGTGGATCATCAAAAATGAGCAAACTTTCTCATTACTTAGATACTGATTACTGCTCAATCCTATCATATTCCGATACTAAGAATCTTGATATATTATAGTGATAAAAATCATATGAATTCACATTTCTCGTGCTATCTAGGATGACATGAGATCTATTGATTTCTCCGGTATCGAGCATAGCATTAGAGTCTGCGTTTCTGTTGTAGTGATTATGATTTTGTAAAGGAGATCGAGATTACTTTTAAAATATTATCAAAATCTTAGCATACATGAAAAACTGAAAGGATTCAAGATTTAACATCCTAGATTGTGCTGGGACAAGGACTGCAACCACAACTAAAGCGGAGAAATTATTTGTTGTTGAAGATCCATATGATAATGATTTTTATGTTGAGGTTGAGAATGATCATAATATGCCGATAGACGATTAATGAGCTTACTCGTTGTCATGCCACATGTCATTGCCTCTTGATGCCTCATGGTTGATGATTGCAAAATTGCAACACGCTGGCAACACCTAACCAAGACACTTATGTTACATTTATGTTTATGCTTATGAAGTTTGTGTTATGCTTATGAAGTTTGTGTTATGCTTGATTCTAATTTTTTTATTTTGATATTTTGTTTTGTACGTTTTTTTATTTATATTGTATTTACTTTGGTTTGGGAATTGACCGATTGGACGTTTGGTTTGTATTTGGCTTTGTGACTATAATTTTTGTTTAAAAAATCTTGTTTAATTTATTTTTGTGTTTAAAATTTTCATTAAAAATTCTAAAATTTAATTCCAATAAATTATAATATAATTTTATTAATCTAATTAAAACATAATTAAAACAAATTAAATAATTAAACTTTATAACTATTCAAAAATTTTCAAGTTACAATTTAAATATTTTTAAGCACTATCTAATCTAATTTATATATTATAATTAAATAAATATTAAAAAAACAAAAAAAAATTAATTTTTTTAAACATGCCCATACGAGCCTGCCCTGGCACGGTAAAATAACCAGCCAGGCAAGTGAGCCGTGTCGGGCCATGCATGGCACGGTACAGTAACCATGTCGTGTCTGGCCCAGCACGAAAGCACGGTTGAGCTGCCTAATTATGTGAATTCAAAAATATGTTATTCACATTTTAATAGAAATTTATTTTTCTTTTTTCTTTTTTGCTTCATCTTCTTTTCTTTAAGCAAAACTTTGATATGCTTCATAGGCATTTTTTTGGCAAATAATAATGAGATACACTAACCAATACAATAAACACATGAACATCATCCATCTCAATTCTTAAAATCATCATGATAATCTTTTAATCTTGTAAGATATCAAAAAAATATAAATATATCAGTATCAAATTTCTTTGCAAAGCAACTCACAAATAAATAACTAAGAAAATTTATATAAATCTATAAGCACAAATATGTATATACATATGATTTTAACAAATTCAATCACTTTAAAAACATTACAATTAGTTATGAAAACATCATGATCACATAAATACATTTAATAAAGAGAGAAGATCATATAAGAAGTGGTTGTTACCTCATAAATAAATAGTCCACATACTAAAAGAAATTATGCATTAGAGTACAAAAACTATAGCATATACAAATTTTAAAAGATCATGCTCCTCAAAGCATTGATAAACTTTTTGATAACTCATAAGCAAATTTGGCTGACAACTAATCTTCTCAAAGTGTCATGAATAAACTTTTTATTAGATCTAATCTCTCACCTCTCATTTTACCTTCATCACATGAAATTAAAACAATACGATATAACTTTAACAAGAAAGATAAAGTTTATTAATTAAGAATAAAAGTCATATCGAATATAAAAGACTCATGTTTAGCATAAAATTTGAGAAACATTAATATCTCAATCTTACCTCTAAAAATCAAAATTACTGCATATGACAAATCTCAAAGCTAAAATATATCACCCTTATACTAATATATTTATCATCATATTAAGACATAATTTCTAATACATACATACAACACGAGAACTTGTTTTTAAATCACTCATCCCATTAATTTTTTTCCTCAAATACTTTTTAACTTCAAAATTCTAATAAAATTCAATGAGTTAGTAATTATATAATTGCATATTGAATAATATATACATATATATACACACACATATAAGTATATTTTGTTATATATGAGTATATTCTACATATATATATATATATATATATGAGTATATTCTATATATATGCAAAACTTAAATCATTATATATATATATACACACACACATACACAAAATCAAATATCATAGTACTAAAGTAAATATAAATACATAAATCTATGATAAAAAACTTTAACTAGTGATGAATAAAAAATTGATATCTCCGCTAACAAAACATCAAAAAACTAAGCATAAAACAAAGTATGACATGAATTATAATTGGTGTATCTAATAGGTTGAGAATAATATATAAGCACAAATTCATCAATTGATTAAAAGAAAGCAATATCCTCCAATCATAAAGCAATGTTACCAACTCCCAAACCAATGCAAATGTACTACCTTGCCAATACTACTAACATTTGATTTTCAAAAAAAAAACTTAATATATAAACAAAACAAAGTGCATTCTACATCTAAGTATCAAGAGTCAAATATATAAACTTATATCAACAAAATCACATATGAACTATAATTACCATGAAGAAAAACTTCAAATTAATATTACCCACATAATTACAAAGATATTAGTATGCTAAAAAATAAAATAGAAACAATTACGTATGAAAAGCCTCAAATAACAATTTTTCTATCATAATTACTCATAAATAACAATAAAAGAAAAAAAATAAATATTAGAAGCAACAAAATGTATTGATTTAACCAGATCTAATTCACTCAATCCAACCCAGTTCAAGTCAAAAATTAAAATTCCCTATTACGTCCTCATGAGCAATTATAAATTTACATCATATAATAAATTAATCTAAATAACACATTTATTTAGATCTCAAAGAAAATTAACTCTTGACCAAAGTAAAAAAAAAAATAACTATCTAAAAATAACTTCCAATTTAATTGGCTAAGAAAATTATGATAACCAATTAAAAATGTAGTCAACAATTGCAATGGAGGAAGAGACATGAGGGAGAAAAAAGAACAGAAAAAAAAATTATTAATTATAAAAATCAAATTTCAAAAATTCAATAACTTTATAAATTTTTTATGACAATCCACATATCGAGTAGACCTAAATAATAAAAATAAAATAAATAAATAAAAAATAAAAATATACAAAATCAAATAAATCTTATTTAAGTTGATGTATACATATCACAAATAATATATTAATTTGTCTGCATATAAAATTAAAGTGTCATCAATCATTGAATTAATACAAGAATAGACTAATCCATTAGATATCATAAAAAATCAATATCACGATTATGAATATTATATTTGCATCAGACCTCAAGAAATATTTCTTTTATTTTTCCAAAAGATGATTTTCTTCAAAAAAATACAAGAATTTATGATAAATCATCACTCAAGGATCGTGAAAGCCCAATTAGAATCTAAATATATATCTACTCAATTATGTACATAGCCTATAATGATAATCTCAAATCTTAGAACTCCATTCAGCTACTTGAGAATCCTACAAATTACATTCATAGGAATCTATATGAAAAAAAAGTATAAACAACAAACTATATGGATAGTATGAGATCATATTTGGCCTAATAATTGACAAATAATTTAATTTTTTCATAATTTTTTATAATTATAGAATCAACTAAAAAAAATTTTATAGATATGACTATTGTTATATCAAATTGTAAGGCAATAATTATACATCCCAACAAACAAATGACCAAGAAAATATCAAATATGTATCTCATATATAAAAGAAAAATCATACCTCGACATATTCAATCTCAATGCCCAAGAAATACTTAGACATCTCAATTCATTTATCTAAAATTCAGTTTATAAATATAATTTCAATTAAAATATATCCAATTAATCATCTATCATAATTAAAATATTATCAACATATATTATTAACATCATATATTAACTTTCTAATCCATATTAAAAGATATAGTATAGTATAACATATATCTTCTAAAAAAACACAAGGGTTGTACAAAATCAATTAAACTATATTTTGGCAAATTTAATTGGGGCATAAAGCATGTGGATATACAAAAATCTTTTGCAATCTTGAGTCACGAGAAACAATTAAAAAAATTTTTTTTTGAGAAAATATATATCTAACATATTAAAAAATATACATTTTATTTATTTTATCAATAAATTTGATCTAATAAAAAATACAACCAAATAAATAATATTAAATATAAAAATTAAATATCATTAATATTTTCAATTATAACAAATACATTCAAAATTTTAAAATAATATAATAAAATTTCAATAGTCAAATAAGCAAAATTATAAAATATCACAAATATTATCAATAATTTAAAAGATTAAGCAACTTTTGAAATAATATAATTGGTGGAGCATAGCTTCAAGAATAAGATGTTTTGTAGTGATTCCTTTGAAAGGTGGGGCGAGGCAAGGCATGACACTTTGGCTAGACTTTGATGGAGCATAGGCTTTAAGCATGTCTGAGACACACATTTAATAAATATGCATTTTAGAAAATTTGTTTAGGCTATAAAGTGTTTTCCATGATATACACATTACATTTAAACTCCCATGAATGGTAAATCATGTTAGCTATTGAATAATTACTATTTCATATAAGATAATCATAAAAAAATACATTCATTACATCAAATTTATATGCAATCTACTTGAAAGATATAATAATAAAAATAATAATCTAATAATTATGATTTTAATCACAAGAAAAAAAAATAATATTGATGGTCAATACCACAAGTACAAACAAATCTCCATGCAATTAGTCTAGCCTTGCACCAATTAACATTTGTTTGAAAATTCATTTTCTTCATATACACCCATTTATGTATCAACACTTGCTTACTTGAAGGTTTCAAAATAAAATCCAAAATATCATTAGACATAATTATATGTATTTCATCAAATATATTATATCATAATTCTAGATGACTAAGTATCTCAAAAAAATATCCAAAATCTTACAAATATCAAGAAAGATAAAATTTTTAAATTGTAATATCAAATCAAAATTAAGAGTGCTTGAAACAATGAGTACATAGCAGAATATATTTTTGATTTCTTCTATAGTATATTTACTTGAGGCATAAGAGTTTAAAAAAATCAATTAAGCTACATTTTAGCATATTTATTTGAGACATAAATGATACAAAGGTATAAAAATATTTTAAAGTATTGAATCACAAAAAATAATTAAAACAAAAACTTTTTTATGAAACATACTATATCTCTGATATAGAAAAAATATATATATTTTAATTAAATATAATAAATATTTTTTAAAAATTAATAGGTTATATTTAAATAAATAACACTAAATATAAAAAACATCATTAATATTTCTCATCATCACGAGCATTTAGAATTATAAAATAAAACAACAAAATTAAAACAATCAAATAGACAAAATTATAAAATATCAAACATATTATCTATAATTTTGAAAAGCTTCAGGAATAATAAGTTTTGTAGGAATACCTTCGAATGGTATAGTAAACTATGGATTTTAAAAGATTCCATCTAACTGTAAAGTGACATCCAAGATCTAAGCATTATATTTTAACTCCCAAGAATGGTGAATCATATTGGTTGTTGCATAAACTCTTTGATTGAAATATCCATTAATGAAAACATTATTGACGTCAAATTAATATGCAATATACTAGAAAAAAAAAGTAAAAGAAAGTAGCAATCAAATAATTATCATTTTAGTCACATGAAAAAAAATATTTTGAAAGTCAATACCAACAAGTACACAAATCTTCACGCAATTAGTCTAGCTTTGTACCAATCAAGATTTGTTTGAAATCTCATCTTCTCCACATAGACCCATTTATGTATCACTACAAGCTTACCTAAAGGTTTTAAAAAAAAAACCAAAGTATCATTAGAAATAATTACAATTATTTCAAACATATTATATCATCAATCTAGATAACTAAGTATCTCAGTAAAAATATCCAAAATCTTACAAATATCAAAAAAGAAAAAAAAACTAAAAAATATAATACCAAAACAAAAATAAGAGAATGCTTGAAACAATAAGTACATAGTTAAATATAATTTTGATTTCTTTTATAATTATAGTTGTTAAAACAAGATTTGAATCAAAAATCAGAATGCCTTATTAGTAAATTAAAAATCAAAAATTAAATTGTGAATCGAATTTGTTATAACTTTTGTTCACATTAATTAATTCTTATTTCCTGAAATTGAAAATTTTTTTTTGAATTTTAATTTTTATTACTGACTTTTTTGGTATTTTGTTGATTTTTCACATTAAATTCATAATACCAAAGATCGAAGTTATTTTTTTTCACGTTAACTAATTCCTACAATTAACAATTTTTTTTTCTATTTTAGTTATAATTTTTATAATTTTTTTAGGATCTTAATCTTTTGAGAATCGGTTTAAAATCAATTCATATTAATCGAGTCGTGATTCAACGATTCAGTCTTCAATTCATACATATGTTTAATTCTTTTGAAGAGCCTTTACTCCCTAAATAATAAAACGAATCATGAATCATATAATTTTGATAACAATATTTATAATACATTTACTTGAGGCATAGGCATAAGAGGTGCAGAAAATCAATTAAACTACATTTTAGCATATTTATTTGAAACATAAAGCATATAGAGGTACAAAAATCTTTTGAAGTGTTGACTCATATTAATAAATTACAATCAAATAAATAACATTACACATAAAAATCAAACATCATTAATATTTATCATCAACACAACCACTCAAAATTCTAAAATAATACAATAAAATTTCAATAATCAAATAGACAAAATTATAAAACAAACGAGCCAAACTTGAAGAATAATATGTTCTGCAAGAATGCATGAGAAATGTGGGGCAAGGCAAAGCAAGGAACTTTGGCTTACCTTGGTGGATAATGGCCTTTGAACATGCCTAAGGTGCCCTTAAATAACAATGCATTTTAGAAGATTTCATCAAGTTATAAAGTAACTTCAATGATCTACCCATTATATTTAAATTCCCATGAATAGGGAAACATGTTGGTTGTTGCATAAACACTATTTCATCAAGATAGCCATAAAAAAATACATTCCTTAGAAAGAATTAATAAAGAATCTACTTGAAGAACAATAATAAAAAGTAGCAATCTAATAATTATCACTTGTCAGAAGAAATAAAATAGCATGAAAGTCAATGTCATGAGTATGTATAAATCTCCAAGCAATCAATCGAGCCTTACACCAATCAACATTTGTTTTAAATCTCTTCTTCTCCGCATACACCCATTTATATATAACTATAAACTTACTTGAAAACCCCAAAACAAATTCCTAAGTATCATTAGATATAGTTACACTTGTTTCATCAAATATATTATAGCATTATTTTAGATAATTAAGTACCAAAATAAAAATAAAAGAATACTTGAAACAATAAGTACATGTGGAATATATTTTTTATTTCTTCTATATTATAATCCAAATATTCAAACCACTATTCTATAGTGAAATAGCTAATAAGACACAAGATTCATCTAAGAATAACTATGGGTACATGATTAAGATTAGTAAGATACACTAGATTCATCTCATTAGCACAACACCACTATGTGAAAAGTAACAAATAGATATGAGAAAAAATTAATCTCTTTAGTGCATGAAGATAATTTTATCTTAGATCAAGAACTAGAAAAAATATTTATCCTTAAAATATTACAATAATACTGATTATAACCCATTAATCTATCAAAAATAACATTTAATCTTTTCTGAGTATTAGCATACCCAATAATAACGAACGTGAATTCTCGAGAAATCATCTTCTTCACCATTATTAAAAAAAGATCTTAAACAAAATAAATATGCTCAAAAAGACAAGATGAAAGATGAAAATCTCTCATAAGTATAAAGCTAGTATCAAATACAACTAGAGAGAATAGAATATGATATATATTTAATTAAAAAAATTGATGGTTAAAAGTAAAAACCTATCGTCACCAAAAATGTCTAAGCAAACTTTTATAAAAGAATATCATAATTATTTTAACCATGTATCATTTATCCCAATTATTTCAATCTAAGCATGAATACTAACATTCATAATCTAAAAATAAGAAAAAATGATTTTATTTATAAAATAAAATAAAAATAATTTAAAAAATCATTTAATATTGGCACTCATGTATACAAAGCATCATAGTCAATAAAAATAAAAAAATATCATAAATTATCATATGTAATAATCCTATATAACCCAAAATATCTAAGTGAACAAAATAAAATAAATCTTAATCAACAATGTATTATTATTAGTTCCATAGTAAAAAGGTATCTAGAGACACTCATATGGGTAGAAAAAAAAATAAAAACAATGGACCTCACTTAATATCTAATGAAGTCATATATCTAATTTGTTGATCTTACAAGTTTATACTAGGGAACAAAAAAATTAATATAACAACAATATTACAATGATATATTATAGTTATCATGCCCCTTAACAAATACAATGATATTATTAATTACAATATTATGAGACACTTTAAATTATTCAATTAAAGAAAAAATAGTATAATTAGTTATAACATAAGCATTAACTCCTGAATCTATCAAGTAAGAATCTAATGTGAGGTAGTAAGTAAAAAAAATGCTGGATGTGAAAGTGTTTTAACCTACACTAGTAGCATCCAAAAAGAAAAGTCAAGCTTACTACTCCTAAGTAGGGATAAATATAACAAGACAATAAGATATTATCATAAAATAATCAATAATGAGTAGTCTAATAATCTATTGTATCGCCTTGGAATCATAAAAAGTTCAACACAACTCAAAGTGCAACATTCATTAGTAAGTGTTAATCTCACACACAGAACATGTCACTATCAACTCTCCCTCTCACAATACTTTCACCAAGACTCTCACTTCTACTTAGAGGTATTAATTGGGTAAAATAGTATAGGCATGATCCGCTACACAAGATTATTCATCCATGCCACAGTCACATTTTAAAAAAGAATCTATTTTAAAGGGTTTTTTTCACAAACAAGACAATAAATGTTACTATCATATCAGCATGAATTAAAAAAATAAATATAATTGACTTATAAATTATAGTTTTATAATTATATAGAACAAATCAATAGCCAAATTTTGATATTTATTAGATCTCAACATTAAAAAAATTTAAAAAATATATATTTTTTAATTAAAAAAATATATAAATAAAATTTTGATATATTTTTTTTACAATAAGTGTAATCTCATTTCCTAATGCTAACATTGACATGATTCTTAGTTTATCCCAAAATTATTAATTTAATAAAGTATCAAATTTATTTTGAACTATGTTTCCAAGAAAGATAATATAAGATAGAGATAAAAAAATATCAACTGCCCAAATAAAGTTAATGTACCATTGCATTGAAATTATTTTATTAAATATGATAATTTTTATATAATATAATAAATTATCAATAAGAAATAAAAAAATTTAAAAATATTGATCTTATTTTCCAAGATTCCATATGATCTTAAAGATTAAAAAAATGACAATTCCGAAATATTATGAAAAAAAAAATTAATCAAAACATAGAGAATAACAATAACCCAACTTAAAAATATGATAAAAAAATTAAGTTTTCTTATGATAACAACCAATATACCAACAAAACCTAAAATAGCATGAATCCACTTATATATTATTAAATATATATATTTTATTAGTATGCAAAAATGATTGATTCAATATATAATAAATATAATATATGTATATACACACACACACACACACACACACACACACACACACATATATATATATATATGAATCTCAATACATACACAACTTATTAATCTTTTATTAATCTGAAATTAGATCAACTTCAAATTTATTAATCTTTTTTTTACCACAATAAATTTAAAAGAAATACATGACAAAATATTTTGACAAGACCTCACTAAATCAACTAGTAAAAATAATATAATATAATATTTTAAATTAAAAAAAATTAATAATTAACATACCTAACAAATGCAATTGAATATTTTTCATGATATCAAATATTTAGACTATTCACAATAATAATGTATTTGCATGCATCATTATTTATTATGTCAATTATAATAATAAATTACTTTTAAAATAATTTAAAATTTTATGATACAAAATATTTAAAAAATAAAAAATTAATAATAATTTTTTAAATATTAAATTCAATTAATATTTTAAATAAAGGTATCATAATATGTTTCTAAGAACTGGTAGAGATAATCCTTAACTAACATTTTTCAAATTACATATATTATGTATCACATAATTAACCTAAAAGTATAAATATAAATATAAATATAAATAATTTTTCCAATATTAAAAAATATAAAAAATTCTCTAAAACATATTATCACACTAGTAGAGAACATGAATTTTATACACAATATTTAACAAAAGCATAAAAAATATAATATTTCAAACAAATGTCAAACATTGTTAGAATTGAATCTAAATAATATTAGATTCATATGTTGACTACAATAAATAATGTTCAAATTAGATGTGACAAATGAATCAAGCCGGTCAAGCACGTTTTTTAAGAGCACGACCATGCTTTCATGCTTGGCCCGGCACATTTTATAAAAGCTGGGCCTGGCAAGGCGAGCTAGCTCAGGACGGCCTGGCCGTATTGGCCAGAAAATTAGGAAAAATTTTGTTTAATATTTTATTGTTTTAATTTTATTTTATTAATATAAATTATAAAATTATATATAAAATTATAGATAAAGTATAATATTATAAATTTATAATATGAATATCGTTTAAAATTTATTAAATTTACAAAGTATAATTTTTTTATAATATTAAATAAAATTAGTTTAAACTTTATTAAAATTATATAATAGAGTTATAAATTTTTAAATGAAAAATTAAAACAAAAAAAAAATAAATCAATAAATAATGTTAAAAAAATTAAAAAATTAAAAAAACATAAGCAAACCAAATGAAAAATGATCAATCAGTCATTAGATACGGAATGTCAGAACCAAACAAATTAAAGTTTCAACATAACGTATAAATAAATCGTACAATCAATAAAAAATAAAATATCGAAATCAAAAAGTAGTGGATCATCAACAATAATCAATCGGCATATCAAGAGCATCATCAGCCACAAAATCAAGATCAATATCATATGAATCATCATCATCAGCAATCAATGTTTTTTTATTGAGATATGAATTTTATTTATTTTTATTTATAGTGAAATACAATTTATTTTAAAATTAAAGAATATATTTAAAATTAAATTGTCATACAAAAGTATGCACGACCCCATGCCTAAAGCATAATGGCCACTGACTACAAAATTTTGACTATAAACAATGACATTGGCCATTAGATTGAACTATGTGACTATTGTGCTAGCTAGTTTGGCCAATATAATTCTAGTCCAGTCCAATAGTCATGGTCACTTACCTGCCCACTAGACTACCTAGCCAATGTCATTGCCATGCCCACTAGATTACCTAGCAAATGCCACTGCCAACTTATCCCAACATGATCCTATATGACCCAACATGTTCAACTAAGGAAGGCAAGACTTCATGCAGTGATGAGTCAACCGCCCTGATGTAGTGCTAGGCCAATCTCACATGATGTAAGTCCAACATGGTAAGGCCCATGTACCAAATTCATGTCATGTTAGGCAATGTATGATGACTTGATTAGGCCACCTATATGCAAGATGTATCAGTCTGACATGACTAAATTGACAACTTTACTTCCACTACATGATGAAGATAACATTTTGATATAACAAATCATACGAATTATGTTCAACATAAATATAATTACAGATACATGAATCACTCTCTGTCTTTGATAAAAATAAAAATAAAACACTAGTGATCTAAACAAAAATGTGTCAGAAAAATAATATATCATTCTCTTAACACATTAATAAACAATATTATAAATAAAATCATCAAATTTTCTCAATATATTATAATCTACAAACATAGATATCACACCAAAAATTCACTCATATCAATGATCAAATGACATAGTGAGTCATTTCATCTTAAATAGTCAATATGAATAACAATAATTGAGTAATATTAAAATATAAATAATTTAATCTCAAAAAACAATAATACAGCCAATTCCTAAATAATCATGCACATATCACAAGAGCTAAGCCTACTAGATATGTTAGGGTCAATTTACCATCAAAGATAAACAATTAATAATACAATAATCAACAATGTAAAAAATAAAAACAATAAAAATTAAACAGTTTACTGACATATATAAATTAAATACAACTTAAAAATAACTTAAAATGAATAATAAATGACAAAACTTATATACTAGATGAATTTGATTGAAGAAATCCAAACACTAGATACTCCTAAAAACATAAATTACATTAAATAAAAAAAATATAATCATTTCATTACACCCCTCAAACTAATGTTTAAATACTTCAACGCATTGAGATTATAGAAGTCAAGTAACACCATGAATTGGTTCAAATTATAAAATCAATGAGATAGATATAAAGGTGTCAATCTGCCGGGCCGGCCCGTGCCGGCACGAGGCACCGCACGGTTCGGCAGTGCCTGGGCCGGCCCGGCACATTTTTAAACCGTGCTCGGGCCGTGCCGAATAGGTTTCACGCAGGCACGCGTGGGCGTGACCCACCCCCTCCCGAAAAAAACCCACGGGTCGGGTCTAATTGGACCCGACCCGCGGTCCCGATCCCGACCCAAACCCAACGGGAAAAAAAAATTCAAATGTTATTGATTTTCAGCCGTTGGATTCGCCTCCAACGGCTAGGGGGCAAAATCCAACGGTCCTCATGATTCTGCCCCCTCAATATATATTAAAAATTGAAAAAAATATAAAAAAATACCTTTTTTATAAAAAATTAATATCTTTAATCTATAAATTCTACCCCCCTCCCTATAACATTTATGTTTTTCAAAAACATATATCATCTCAAAACTCTCTCTCTCACATAAACCGTGTATCTCTCTCTCGGGTCTCGGGATTTTGCTTTCGGCATGGATTTTCGTGAAACTCGACTTGAGTTTTGAACATCATAGCTTGCTGCGGTGCACCTTGCACATGACTGACTTCATTGCTTTTACCGGGTAATTTATTTTATGTTTTTTTAACTTTCTATCTCTAAAGTTTCTCTCTCTAGAAAAAATTAGAAAAAAATAAAAAACATAAAAAATGACAAATACACCTGACACGTATTTAAAATTGAAAAATGAAAATATTTGTGTTACACAGAGGTCTGAGGCTGCCGAAACTTTGGTTTCTCCAGTCGTCTCAACCAAAAGTTCTAAAAAATAAAAAACTATGAGGACTTCTGTAGTTCGGACTCATTTTAAAATCATAACACAAAAAAATATTAGGGGTGAGGAACAAGAAATGGCACTGTGCAAATATTGTATGGGACTAATAACATGAAAGAGTTCATTTGGGACTGGGCACGTTAAGAGGCATGCCGAATTATGCACCAAAAAACATGGATCCTTAGATCCTAGGCAAACCCAACTTGGCACTATATTTTTTGAGACTGGATCGAGTTCAGTCTCAAAGTTTACTCCCTTCATATACTCCAGCGAGTTGGGTAGGGACGGCATGGCCAGGCTCATCACATTGATGGGTCTTCAGATCAGATTTTCGGAAGATACGAGGGTAGTGCGCATCATGCAGACTTATTTTCAGCCTTCCTATCGTAGGATTCCTAGGTCCACATCTAGGAATGACATACTAAAGATATATAAGTTAGAAAAATAAAAAATTATTAAGGAATTTATGGCATATAGTAGAGTGGTGTCCGTAACGTCCAATATATGGACATGTCACGATGATTCTTCTTATGCATGTCTCACGAGTCACTATGTAGATTCTAACTGGACAATCAATAAAAAAATTTTAGGATTCACTGAGATTCTTCACCTTCATGATGGCCCGGCCATTTTTGAGTGTATTATGAAAATCTTTAGGGAATATAAAATTCAAAATAAAATTTCTAGTGTCACATTCGATAACGCTTCTAATAATAGAGTAGCGATCAATATGTTTGTTATGAATATTAGCGACGCACCATTAGGAGAGATCTTTCATGTCAGATGCATGTATCACGTGATTAACCTGATTGTTCAAGCGGATATGAAGGTGTGTTCCCCCACGTTGGATAATATACGCAATGCACTAAAGTATATTCGCACTCCTCGCAGACAACAAGAGTTTGGTACTCTCTGTTTGTCTTCGAATCTTAAGAAGAAGAAATTCCAATCGGATGTGAGACATCGTTGGAATTACACGTACCTGATGTTGGAATCATGTGTTGGATACGAACACGTGATATCCGACTACGTCAATAGTAAGAGTGACGAACTTATTATTGACGACACTGACTGGGCTTCAAGAATTTCATTTATGAAATTCCTGATGATATTTTATGACACGCGGAACATGTGTTCGTCGGTTTATACGCCCACCACTTGAATTACACTCCGGTGCATATGCAACATTAGTAACATGTTTAGGAAGTATCGAGCTGACCCGACGCTTAGCCATATGATTGCAGAGATGGAGACCAAGTACTTGAAGTACTGGTCTACCGTTACATCTCTTTATTGCCTCGCTGCATGCATGGACCTTAGGGCTAAGGTGAAAGGGGTAGAAAACACCCTGACTTTCATTTCCTCGTGCATGAACCTGGAAGAGCCACCTGAAGGATTCATTCACGAGAAGTTGACTGACATATTCACATACTACGATACTAGGTATGGTGGTTGTGGTAGTGAGACTGTGATTACGGACATTGATACCTTGTTTGGAAACGACGATTATTCCATTCAGCTAGCGAGGGAAAAACGTAAGGGTGGACCATCACATAGGAGCGAGCTGTCTCGGTACTTAGATACCGATTACTGCTTAATCCTATCACATTCTGATACTAAGAATATTGATTTATTATAGTGGTGGAAATCATATGAGTCCATCTATCCCGTGCCATCTAGGATGGCACGGGATCTACTTTTTCTGTTGCATCTAGGATGATACTAAGAATCCTCCGGTGTCGAGCGTAGCATCGGAGTCTGCTTTTTCTATTGTAGTGAACGTGATTTCGAATAGGAGATCAAGATTACGTCCATATATGGTTGAGGCCTTGGCATGTTTGAAAGATTGGGAGGAATCGAGGTTTAGCATCCATGATCGTGCTGGAGCTGGGGCTGGGACAGACACTGCAGTCGCATCCACATCCACTACGATGGCGGAGGAGTTGATTGTCGATGATGATGATCCATATGATACTGATCTTCGATGTCGCGGCTGATGATTCTCATGATATGCCGATTAACGATTGATGATGATCTGCTGTTTTTTTTTCGATGTTTTTTTATTGATTGTATTTGTACGCTTTGTTTGTACGTTGTGTTGAAACTTAAACTTGTTTTTTTCGGTTCGGACCATCGATTTCAAATGGATGATTGGTAATTTTTCATTTGTGTTGTTTAATTTTTTTTTAATTTTTATCTTTACTAATATAATGTATTGATTTGTTTTTTTTACGATTTAAATTTTATTTTAAAAATTAATAACTTTAATTTATAATTAATAAATATAATAAAAGATAAACTAATATGAATTTGATTAAAAAAATGAATTTCTAAAATATGTTTTTTTATTTAATTTTTATTTATAACATTTTTAAATATATTTATATTTAATACTCTACACTTAAGCAATACAATTTACAATATATAAATTTTTTTTTTTTAAAAAAAATATTCTGCCTGGCCGTGTGGTGCGGCCTGCCTCCCTCTCTCTCAGTCTCTCTCAGTCTCAGCCGCTCGGGTCTGCGTCTGCCTCCGCACCGGCCTGTATGGCCAGGCCGGGCCCGAGCGGGCCCGGCACAGCACGACACGGCCTACCGTGCCTACGGGCAGTGCCTGGCACGGCATGGTAGCACGATCGTGCCCTTATAAAACGGGTCGTGCCGTGCCGGGCCGGCCCATTTGACACCTCTAGTTTGTCCTCATGCCTAGCACTATCCATAGTTGATTCTATGTCACCTAATTACCCTATGTAAATAGACACCACATGGATATCATCGTCTGGTGATAACATTTTTCATGCTCCAATTCAAGGAATAGATGTTTTAAATAACCACAATATGTGAATTACCATTAATGCAGCTTTGGATCTTGTTTGAAGTTATCCAATTGAAATTTGTAACACCCATTACTAATTGAATATTTTATCTAATAGAAGGTTTTCACTAAATAAAAATCAACAAGGAGTTAAAACACAATCATATTAGTTTTGATGACCTTTAATTATGTTTGCATTTTGAGTGAAATCTATCATGTCATTTGAAGTGTTATTTACGAGATAATGCCACTCTAATAATTTCATTGATTTTTACTTTAGTTATTTATGTTGCTGAAATAATTATGATAATTACGTGGGTGTATCGTGAAAAAGATTACCTTGATTAATTGTACACATTGATGAGAGTTTTTATTTTGCATGACTTTGGACAATATAAAAAGGGTCTTGATTTTGCATAATCATGACATTGTTAAAAGATCTTGATTTTTCATCGCATTTTTCATCATAACTTTTATCACCAACTCTTATTCAATGACTATCAACCTAAAATAGCCCAATAATTATAATCATGATAATAACTTCATTCTAAATACAAATAGTTATTTCGTAATATAATTGGAGGTTGGTGGTATAATGTGATGGACTTGGTCCTTATGTGGCAAGTTTGCATTGTAGGACTATTTTAGTATTTTTAATAAAATAGTATTCACCTTTAATAATAGCATTTATACAAAAACTTTGTAGATATGTTTTTGGTCAGTCTATTTCTTATATATGCTGAGATAGTATATACAAGGTCAATTAATTAAAAGAGCCATAGGGGCCCTGGGGCAAGGAGCTACGCTTTGTTGTTGATGGTAATATAGAATAATGTTTTAATAACTTATGTTGGAAGGCTTTGTCTTCACTATCCTAAGTAAGGTTTCATTCTTCAAAACAAAAGGCCAGCCAGCCCATAGGTTATATATATATGTACAAACCACAATAGATGAAGTATTCTAAGTTCCCTTTAAGGCTCATTTGAAGAAAAAGATTTTGTAACATGGGAATAGTCCAATCGGGTAAAAAAATTTGTATCCTTCCCCTACCTCCACCTATGTTTTCAAAGAGAAAAGGGAATTAGTCAAGCCTAGCGCTTAAGGCTTCTAGTTCCTCTTTAATTCTATTTTTTTTGTCACCTTGCTTCTTTCATTTGACATTTAACTATGTAAATAATAATGTGGGGCAAATCTCTGTGTTATTTCAACTAGTTAAGCAACCTTTCAAGGAAATGAGCTTATTCGTCTCTATCACATTAGGCTCAACCGTTAGATCAATATTCCATCTATCACCCTTGTTCACGATTGCTCCACACCTTTGCAAATAAATAGTTAGGGCATTCTTAATGATGTCCCATGTTCAAAATAAATTGATTAAGCTTTTAGCATCACACAACTTAACATAAACAAACAAATATTCTACTTAAGATCGTAGAGCTCTTGATATCTATGAGCACCCTAGCAAGAATAGTATGCAATTATTGCCACCCTTCTCATTTTGACCAGTTTGATCTACGAGCAACCTTTACTTCTCTTAATTAGCTTGTTTCGGAATGTGCTTAGCTGTATAATATAGGGAAGCCCAAATTCTAGCATTGGAGGAAGCACATGGCATGGAAAGCAATGCATCCTTAAGAATTCTATCTCATTGGGGTTTGACTTGTCTACCACAGTGTTAAAAATGAGGGGAGATGACTTTTTTTAAATGATAAAAGGCAAAGTGACATATCAGAATTTTTTTTTTCAAAGGAAGATATGGATATAGATATCATAGGATATTTAAGGCTAATGCCATATTTTAAATAATAAAGAAAAAGGATAGATTTTTGATAGGTTGATTATTGAAGACTTTTCTTAGTAATTCTATCTCAATGCACTTGGGCACGTTTATTACTTGTGCATTAGTTACTATGAAAGTCAACCATAATCCTGATCGAATTAGAGCGGCTTATGTGTTTCTCTTTTATCTATGCATTTTTTTTTCAGTAGAGAAATAATGTTTACAGATGGCTACCTAAGCTATTTCTTTATGTTATTATTTATTAGCTTCATTCTAGTCTCCCTTAGCCAACTTTCATTATATTTAGAAACTCAATCCTAGCTTGCTCACGTTGATGCTTTGCTTTTTCTTTTTTTTAGTTCTATTCACTAGCCCGTTTATTCTCCTCTCAAATACTATGCAAGTTGTAGATATATATATATATATATATATATATATATATGATGTATATATGTTGCTTTTCTTGTCCATATTTTCTTTCCTTGCATTATAATCATAGGTGTTAGCTCATAAAATATATCATATATTATTTTCCTATTTTATTTTCTTGTCCATATTTTCTTTTCTGTATTGTGTATTATATCGTATCATGTAACATAAGTTTTTTCACATTGTAAAAAATATGTAAAAAAATATATTTATATTAATGTATATTAAAAGTATGAATTATAGTATATGATAATGAAAATGTAACCTTTTGTATAAGATTATTTTGCTTATTTTTTTATGATTATTTTTTTATTCTTTTGTATATTTGAATAATTAATATAATAAATTCTTAACAATAAAATTTAATTTGATTTTTTTAATTATAGAAAATAGTTGAGAATGTATGTATTATTCTATCATAGTATCACATGTCATATCATGTTTGGTATTTGTATTGTAAGATATGTTTTAAAATAAGATATAAATAGTGAAACTTATTAATTTTCATTAAAAAATATATGTTGTATTATTGTATCATTTCTTGTATCACAAGTTTCTAACAACTATGATCATAATTATTTAGCATTTTTTTTCTATCTATGATGTTAATTTGGTGATGACATGTGTTTTTTTTCATTGATTTAGAATATCAATAATTATCAATCATGGGTGTGATTTTTATAGTTAATTAATATTGTTTTAATAGGATGAGTATCATCATCATCAATATGTTTGTTTCTTTTGTGTTATTAACATTATCAACCATATATAACATAGTACGTATAATAATTTATTATTTTGTAGTAGTAGTTCATACTAATAATTAGGAATGCTAATGATATGAGTCGAGTTCGAGTTCAATCGAGCTCGAGTCAAGTTGTTAATATTTTGAGTTCAAGTTCAATTGAGCTCGAGTCGAGTTATTAATATTTTGAGTTCAAGTTCAATTGAGCTCATGTGTTAATCTTTTGGGAAAAAAAATTGGGTTTTTACTATTACTTGTAGATAAAAAATTGAATTTTATTGTTATTTTATAAATTAGAAGATGTATGATAATTTAATAATTGTATTCCATACATTTATCAGAGAATTTCATAAAACAAAATCTCATGCCTGCCAAGATTCATGCGGCATGTTCCATCTAAGTCATGTTGGTGCCTAGAAAATTTTTCTCAAGGAATTTAGATAGATATTGATTTTAAATTGAGAATATAAAGGTGGAATGCTTAGTCATAGTCAATGTAATATGAGAGTTTATATTCATATATTGCATCAAACAGAAAAAGTTTATATATTTGAATGTGATAATCAAATAAAAAAGCATTCAAATTTGATATATAACGTGAACATAAGCATATTGAAATTGATTGTCATTTCATTAGAAGTAATATCTAATATAATCTGTATGTAAGGTTGCTATTGCTTACACTTATTTGTATGATGGCTAATCATATAATCCCATATCAATTTTAAGCTTAGCTAGATTTGTCATTTCAATCAATATTGATATTGATAAGTATGTTTGTCATCTTTTTTTTTCAGCCAACAAGTTTGCTCGTGCTATAAAACTATACACACAAGCTATCAATTTGCATGATCAGAATGATGTGTATTGGGCCAATCGTGCAATTGCCCATGCCAAACTTGAAAAAAATGGGTGTGCTGTAGAGGAAGCTTCCAAGGCTATCGATTGTGATCCTTACTATTCCAATGCACATAATGCATCATGAGTTTGCTGTGTATACTTTTCTACTTCTTCCTCCTAACATTTGTATGAAATTATAGGGTTATTACAGACGAGGTGCTGCATATCTTGCCATGGGGAATCACAAAAAAGTATTGAAGGACTTTCAGCATATTCCAATCATATCAATAAGCTTGGTTCACAAACTACATTCATCTTGAATCAATACCATGTTTGAAGCTGTTTCAGTTAACATATTTGATGATCATGAACACCATGGGTTTCTTTCATCATAACTTCTATGATGAACAAAAATCAGGTTAAACAAATTTTCCCAACATATCGAGATGCTGCCCAGAAGTTTGAAGAGTGTAAGAAGGCAGTATTGAAGCTCAAGTTTGAAAGAGCCATAGTCGTGCCCGGATCTGCATGGAAGTTTGTAGCAGATTCAATTGATTTTCATTCTATGGAATCACCTAACCTGTATGAGCTGCTCATAGTCTTTTATTTTTTTATTTATAGGCTTAGGTTTCTCTTATATTGTAGTTACAATACAAGTAAATATCATTTGTCCTTATATTACAAGTTGTGACTTTGTGTGATGGTAAATATATTTCTCCAAAGATAATAGGCCTTGAGTTCAAGATATCAAACTCTCTTAGATCCTGTGTCAAGTAGGAACCTCATGTGCTAGGTATGGTCTTTATCATCATACTTATATTGTAGTTCCTTATATATTTTCATAAATATTAGTTATTTTTGTATTTTTTTTGCATAAATATATTTTATTTTGAAATTTTTATTAGATTTAGTGAGGTGAAGTTTTTGTTTTGTTGCATATTTAATAATTTTGGCTTTGTGTGCTTTTGTATACAACCTATGATGAAAATTATTGTTCTAGGCCAAAAATAAAATATCATGTATTAACTTTTATTTTGAATTATTATAGTTTAATTAAACTTGAATTTTTTATGTGTTTTAATGATATTATTTTTGAGATTTATTGCCTAGTGCAATGAAACCTAATACTTAAGGATAAATTGATGGTCAACACATAATCAATATGAAAAATATTGAATATTAATAATTTTATCTCCTAATTTTCTAGTTGTATTGTTTGTATGAGTCCACTCAAAAAATTAAGTTTGACTCTAATCTTTAATTTTATTCTTTATTTTTAAAATTCAAGTGTAGTTCTCAAAGAGCCTACATCGCAATATTTTCCTAAAATGTTATATATAAAGTAAGGTGCATTTTATCTTGCATATAATTTTATATAAAAACATGAATAATGTTGGATTTTATTTTGGCAACAGTGACAGTGGAGGCACCGGTAGAAATGGCAGCACCGGCAGCATCGGCAACATCGGCAGCACTATCAGCAGCGACAGCAGCAATGATAGTGACAGGGGCAATGGCAGCGGTGGGGGCAACGATCGGGGCTGCGACAGTGGCACGATGGCGGGAGCAACAACAATGGCAACAAATGTGGCATATACATACATATAATACTATAGTATTTTATGTACGTATATACTGAGTATATACGTACTCAGTATATACATATGCAAAATATTGTAGTTTATATGTACATATACTGTAGTAATATATGTATGAGTGAAATGCTAGTATATATGTACATATTTACTGCAGTAATATATATTTATTAAAACATAATTTTTATTTATTTATTTTGATTTGATTGAGTGGTTTAAATTTCTTACAGATATGGTAATGCATTGTTTCCCATACGAAGCTCGTATAAGTGAAGGAATTTTTCAACAGACTTGATGTACCGTGACTCGGACAACTTTTTCACAGTAGAAAATTGGTGATCGAGGAGCAGAAGGAGAGAAAGCAACGTCAATGCATGGATAGATTATACTTTATGCACAGTCGGTAATTACATTGATTAATAAGAAGTAATATAATTTTGTTATTTTTTTGTTTTAGTTATTTAAAATATTGTATTAGAATAAATTATTAAATGATTTTTTTGTTTAATTCTAAATTTTCATTTATTGTTTCTGTTTTATTCAATTTAATATAAATTTATTAAATTATTTAATTAAAATGTTTGTTGAAGTTGTATGACAATCAAATTTAATTATGTTTGTTCATGTCTATAATAAATGTTATTATATATATGTGAATATGTATGTGTGTCTCCGAATTTATTGGGTAGAGTTTTAGCCTATTATAGGCATGTAAAAACATATTATCAACATTAGTAGCAGCGACATCGGCGGCAGCTGAAGTGGCAATGGTGGCGGTGACAGTAGCAGGGGCTATAGTAGTGACAACAGCGGGAGCGGCGGCGATGATAGCGGCAGCATCGGAGGCAGGGGTAGCGGCTACAACAGCAGCTACGCCGAAAGCAGTGGTAGGACTGGAAGCAGCAGACGGGGCAGCGAGGGCGGTGGCAGTGGCCACCACAGCATGCAACAGCAGCATCGGCAAGGGGGGCACCCGCAGCAGGGGCCAACGATGGCGATGGTGGTAGCAACGGCGGCAGAGGCAGCCACGGCATACAGCGGCAGCATTGGCGGCGGTGGAGGCAGTGGCGGCAGCAGCAATAGCAATGGTAGCGATGATAGCAGTAGTGGTATTGGTAGCAACAACGGCAACGACAGGAGCAACACCAGGAGCTGCAGCAACAACACCAAATGAGGAATATACGTACGAATAAAGTCAATAAATATGTACATATAATACTACATTATTTAATGTACATATATACTGAGTATATTTGTACTAATTTTATATGTACACTATACTATTATTTTTATGTACATATACTACAGTAATATATATACGAGTGAAATGCTAATATATATTTACATATATAATACCGGATTATATATGTATCAAAAGGTAACTTTTTTTTAAATTGACTAAGTGGTTTAAATATTTGATAGATATGATACCACATTGTTCCTCATACAAAACTTTTATATGTGATGAGATTTTTCACTTAACATTACGTGCCGTGACTCGGACAGCTTTGTCGTAATAGAAAAATGATGATCTGAGGAGCAGAGGTAGAGAATGCAATGTTAATGAATAGATATATTATACTTTATGCACTGTCGGTAGATACATTGATGAATAAGATAAAATAAAATTTTGTTATTTTTTTGTTTTAATTATGTAAAATATTGAATTAGAATAAATATTAAATCATTTTATTTTTTTGTTTATATAAATTATTTATAGTTTCAATTTTTATTCAAATTGCGATAAAAATATTGAATTATTTAATTAAAAAAATTTTAATTAATTTAAATTCTGAAATTAATTTTAAAATTAAAATAGCTGAGGAGAAATCTCTTGCTAATTTAGCAAGGGAAAAATCCCTTGCTAATTTAGCTAGGGAATTCTCCTTAGCTAATTTACCTAGGGAAATATTAAAATTAGCGAAGGATTTTCCGTCGCTAAATTTATTTAGCTTGGGACTATATTCGTCACTAAAATGTATAGACCAGCACTTTAGCTAGTGAATCATCTGTCATTATTTTAGTTTAGCGACAGAAAATCTCATTTATCTTGTTAATTTAGCTAGGGAGTTTATCTTTTTAAGCAATGGATTTTTCTGTCACTAACTATTTAGCTAGGGACACTTTCCATCACTAAATTTTGGCAAGAAGCACTTTAGATAGGGAACCAATCCATCGGTAATCCGTCGCTATATCCCGTTTAGCAATGGAAAAAGCCCATTTAGCTAGGGAATTGTCCCAGCTATATGGGATTTTTCTGGTAGTGTTTGATTATTTCTTACTCGTAATGTTGCTTTGTGATATATCAACAAGGACATATCCAAAGCTGTTATGGCTATATTCACTCAAGGGTAAAATGGCTGCTAATTTGTTCCTTACAAGGGCAATGGGAAGGTTGTAACTTAGATGGGTAGTTTTGAAAATCTTTAAATTATTTGTTACAATGTCTAACTTATAGTTGAAACATGTAATTATGAAATTACATGAATTGCTTAGTAATTCCTTGAATGGTAATAACTATGTTCATTCATACAATATATTAAACATGCTAAATAAGAGAATCATGTTTTTAACACTTGAAAAAAATTGTATATATAAACATACTCAATTATAGCCTACATGGCTTTTTGAATTTATTGAGTATTATTTTTTATATAGTCTTACATCGAAAGTACCTTGACATAAATGAAGTCTTCTAATAATTGTGTGTGTGTGTGTGTGTGTGTGTAATGCTATGATTTATTTTAATTTTTGAAAATATGTGGTTCTCCATAATACTTTATTATATTGTTTTGGAGATGTTAAGTGTAGTGGCCCACTGTCATGTATTATACAATCAAGTATAATTCTTTAGCCATTTATCATTGTTTATATTCGTTGGTGCTATTAATCTCAATCTTATTGATGTTTTTTTAATTAAAATTGTAAATTTTTTAATCATTGTTTTAGTTTGATTTTATTTTATTTTTAATTGTTTTTTTTAGAGTCATGTCGTGCTGAAATGGTCAATGTTTTAAAAGGCTAATGGTAATATCAAGCCATTTTGCTTAAATGAAGCAAGTTGTAAACCTTTAGGTGGAACAAAGCATAAGCCTTGACTTAAACAAAATAATAATAATGAGAAATATATTAATAAAATCATATAAAAATGATTTATTGTTCGTCATAGACTCATAATAAACTAATGGTTTCAAGTTTAGCACCACCATCACTATTACTTATAGGATCCTTCAAAGAATTATGATCATCTATAATTTTCCTATAATCATCTCCATCAATATCAATGTATACTCATAATTCTTTTTCATCCACCAATTATAGTGACATCTTTGCATTATCTATTAATAACGAGATAATAGTTATATATCAGTATCAAATTATATGACTTATTATGTTGAGAATTAAGTGTATGTTAACTTATAAATCATGTACTCATAGAGTAGATAATGAAACTAACCTTTTGTTTTGTCTTTAATTATTGTACTATTATTTTTCTTTTTCTTTTTTGTTTCCTTTTACATATTTTAGTCTTGTACATTTTCACGTATGACTTCTATCTCAAAAAGATAAACCTCAAAATTATTTTTATCACTCCTTAATATAAATTGTTTTTGCTTGGTTTTATTCATCTTACTCAATAAGCCACTCATCATTAATTGGTACACAATTAATAAGAAATTGATTTATATCACACCACTAAAAGTTATGATAATACCGACCAAAAAATTCAATCGGTAATTGTTGTTTAAAACACGACCAGTTAGAGACTAAAAAAGGGTATCAAAAAAAAAAAGAATTTCCGACCAAAGATAGACCATAATTACCAACCAAATATTTTTTGTCGGAAATCGATCTGTAGAGTGGTTATCGAATATAGTATCGACCATTTAACGACGTATCATTATAATTGGTCAGTATAGTCTTTTTTCAAATTATTTATAGCTTCGTGCATATCGACCATTTACCGACCAAATATATAGGTCTATAATTACTGACCAATTCACGACTAATTTAAAGATCCGGAGATGCGTATTAGAGAAAAATACTTTTGAACAAATTTTCAACCAACTTACGACCATATATTACCGACCAAATATATTTGGTCGGTAATATGGTTTGTAAATAAAAAAAAAATTATTGAAAAATTTCTGAGAGATTACCCATCATTTAACAACCAAAAATATATAACCATTAAAAATGGTGAATACACTGGTTATAAAATATATTTATAAGATCGTAATTACCAACCAAACTATCAACCTAATATTTAGGTCAGTAATTACTGACCATTTCACGACCGAATACCGACCATAACTCCCAACCAACATATTTTTGGTTGGGATTTGGTCGGTAAATTAGGCTGGAAATAGCGAATAGAAATTGCTAACTAATTATTGACCATTTAACGACCAAAAATGTATTACCATTTAATGACCAAAAATATATTACCATTAAAATTGGTCGGTTAATTGGACTTCCAAATACTTATAGATTTTTTCTCACCAATTGTTTGCCGACCAAAAATTTGGTCGGTAATTCATTATTTTAATTTTTTGATTTAAAAATCATTTGTTAAGTCATTATAACCTAAAATCATCGAAACTCTATTATTTTTCCGAATTAGAGCCGACTATAAGCACAAAATCAGAAAATTTTGATATTTCTTATGAATCCAGGTAAGTTTTCTTTGTTCTTCTCCTTCAAATTACTTATACACATTTCTGTCTCTTTGAATTATATATAGACATTCACAATTTTGTTTTTTCAGTATATTCGGGTATAAGGGATATTTTTTCTCCTCCTAATTTCTTAATTTTTACTTTGATTTCATTTAATCTAACATGATTTTGACTCGACATAATTAATTAAACTATAATTTTTCATTTTTTAAAATTTGTTCATCTATTGTTTATATTTTTAGGGTTAGAGTGATTTTAATTTCAATTAAATGATGTTTGCATCAGAATAATCTTAATGTTAATGGTTTATATTTAAATAATTGCATGACATTGTGTATAAATGTCTATACTTTAATATATATAATGATTTATGTTAAATCAAAATTTTATTTATTGTTATCTTAAATGTCTATAACATTATATATAAACTTTTATACATTTATATAATGGAATGATATTATGTATAAATGTCTATATTTTAATATATATAAATGTATTACATTATAAATACACATTGATATGTATATATAAATATATAATGTTGTATATAAATATTCATATATATGTATTAGTGTTTATAAATATCTATACAAAATTTACATTAAACTATGCATTGATATATTTTCTTATATAACAATTATGTAATATTAGATGATTATACAATTTTGTAAATATATATATTACATATTATTTTTTATATAAATATAGAATATTTATAATGTTTAAATAAATGTGATATATGTACTATATATTATTTATAAAAGTGTTACATATAAATATAATAATATTTAAGTAACATTTATAAAAATATTTTATTCACAAATATTATATAGATGCATATGTTTAATTATATAATAATATGACATTTTATATAAAAGTATTTATAACTATTTTTATAATAAAGTAAACTACTTTTATAAATATATTTATAACTTTATATAACTAATTTGTAAATATATAATAATGTATAATTATATGTATAAATCTATAAAACTATATTTCTAAAAAAATATACTACATGTATACTAATATATAACTATATATAATTATATTTTACCCTAGACAAATGTTAAATCTAATTATATCTTTAACTACATACATATTTATAACTATATGTGTGTAACAATATATAAATATTTGTATAAATATGTAACACTCTATATAATTAAATATAATTATATTTGTAACTATATATACATATATGTATTCATATAATTAAATTAAAATAATGGTTTATAACGTTTTATATATTTATGTATAACTACTTATCACTACTTGTATAAATATATCTATAAATAACTATTTGTTTAATTATATATAACTATTTATAACTATATATATTATATGTAAATTAATATATAACAATAAATAATTGTATCTTACCATGTGTATAACTTTAAAATTTTTATTCATAATTATACTTAAATATTAAATTAACAACTTATATTATATATATATATATATATATATTTGTATATAGTAGTATATAAAAAAGTATTTTACTAAATCTATACCTATACATTACTAAGTGTGTGTGTGTGTGTGTGTGTATTAACAAATATATAAACCTACATGTATAAATATACATTTAACTATATGTGTAACTATATGTATAATCACGTGTAACAATATTTATAATTACATGTATAACAACATGCAACATTATGTTAAACTATATGTGTATAACTATATATAAATATTTGTGTAACTAAATAAATGACTATATAATTATATATAACTATATTTGTAACTATATATACAATTATGTATTAATATATGTAAAGCAAAATATTTTTTTATAAGGTTGTTTATATTTATGTATAACTACTTGTATGAATATATCTATACATAACTATATGTTTTATTATATATAACTATTTGTATCTATATATATTATATGTAAAATAATATCTAACTATAAATAATTGTATCCTACTATGTGTATAACTTTAAAAGGTTTATGCATAATTATATTTAAATATTAAATTTACAGCTTATATTTAACCTCTATTTGTACATAGTAGTATATTAAAAAGTATTTTACTATATCTATACCTATACAATACTGTATGTGTATGTATATATATATAATTAAATGAACAAATATATAAACCTACATGTATAAATATATATTTAACTATATGCGTAACTAAATGTATAACCACATGTAACTATATTTATAATTACATATATAACAACATACAATATTATTTTAAACTATATGTGTATAACTATATATAAATATTTGTATAACTAAATAAATGTCTATATAATTATATATAACTATATTTGTAATTATATATACATTTATGTATTAATATAATCAAAGCAAAAAAAAATTTTATAACATTGTTTATATTTATGTATAACCACTTTTAACTACTTGTATGGATATATTTATATATAACTATATGTTTAATTATATATAACTTTTTATAACTATATATATAATATGTAAAATAATATACAACTATAAATAATTGTATCTTACTATGTGTATAACTTTAAAAGTTTTTTGCATAATTATATTTAAATATTAAATTTATAGCTTATATTTAATATATATTTATATATAGTAGTATATAAAAAAGTAATTTATTATTTCTATACCGATACATTACTAAATGTATAAATATATAAAATTAAATCAACAATATATAAACCTATATGTATAAATATATGTGTAACTAAATGTATAACCACATGTGACTATATTTATAATCACATGTATAACAACATACAACATTATGTTAAACTATATGTGTATAACTATATATAAATATTATGTATAACTAAATAAATATCTATATAATTATATATAACTATAATTAGAGACAATCACGTTTGTTAAATAAATTGATTTTTTTAACTAGTTATAAAAGATGATCGTGAATGGATGTGCAAGGGTTGAATAGTGAATGGAATGTTCTCTAATGAATGAGGGGATAAAGTTGCTGAATTTGTTAAGTTTGCTCTAAGATATTATGAGTGTGTGAATGGTGGTACAAATGTAAGGTGTCATTGCACTTTAGTTAAATGTTAGAATAAAAAGTTTTTGAATGTTGAGATTGTGAAGATGCATTTGTTTAGAAATAGTTTTGTGTCAGATTACTATGTTTGGATATACTATGGTGAGAAGCAAGTCCACCAGAGGTGTTCAAGTTCAGTACGGGTGTTAATAAGTGAAACTGATCAAATAGTATTGGATAATATTAATCACACTACATACCATAGAATGGTTTGTGATGCTGAGGGTCCTAAATTCAACCCGAATGAGGAACCCAATGCTGAGGCAATGAATATTAATGACATGATTTGATATGGAGAAAAACATATATATGAGAAAAATTCTAAGCATGCTCAACTATTTATAGCCATTAGGATGTTAGAAATAAAGTACAAACATAGGTGTTCGCAGGCATGGTTTGGTACATTGTCTAATTTCTTTCAAGAATTGTTGCCACAAGATAATCTGATATCATTAGATATCTATAGCACGAAGAAGTTAGTTAGAGGCTTGTGATTAATTATACAAGTCATTCATTAATGTATGAACAACTATATGATATACTGGGGTGATGACAGTGACCTTAACAGTAGTAAAATATGCGGACATGCTAGGTACAAGCAAAAGGTTAGCAGTTCTGGAAATAGATTGTGCTGTATATGTAATTTGTTTTTATTTAATAATCTATTTGTATAACAAAATATTTTTCTGTTTTAATATTTTCATGTAAGTGCAGGAAAAAAAATATTAAAAGCCCGAGAATGCAGCTGTAGCATAATAACGAAGGTCCCGCTGCGGTTAAATGAATTGGATGTTTTTTTTAATATAAAATGATTTGTAATTTTATTTTTCGGGTGGCTATTTTTGACCCGTGGAACTGTTCATCATCCCTCTCTTCTCTCTGCGTGAATTTTCGTGACTGCCGTGTGCTGCATATTGTAAGACCTTTCTATTTTTGGTTTCAATCTGTAACGCATAAGTATTTTCTGGTGGATGTAGCTAGTCATACTGAGCGACTAGCGAACCACATTATTTTTGGTGTTGATTTTCTCGTTTTTTGATGATGACGTGGATGCTTGAGAACTTGAGATTATATTGCTTGTTTTTCTGTGTTTTCTGTTGTTTTTGTTTTTTAATCTCACTATCGTGGAGGTGCAATTACCCAACAGATTGTATATACGGAAGTTGAAGGTGCATTATAAGAAGATACACTATTTTCTAATAACACTAGGTTGTAGAGATTGTATGCATCAACCATATAGCTAATGAAATGAGGTGGCATTCAGAGCATCATATGGTGGATGGTTAGATGTGTCACCCTTCTGATGCCCCTTCTTGGAAACATTTTGATGGGTATTTTCCTGATTTTTATTCTGAAGATCGAAATGTTAGGCTGAGTTTATTTGTTGATGGTTTTTAGCCATTTGGTTAATCTGGACAGCATATTCTTTGTCGCCTATAGTAGTGACGCCATATAATTTGTCTCCAGTCTTATGTACGAAGGAGAAATTTATGTTTTTTACTATGTTAGTGCAAGGGCCTAAGGATCCAACGGGGAAGATAGATGTTTTCTTGCAGCCATTGATAGCGTAGTTGAAAAGTCTTTGGGTTGTTGGGGTTCAAACTTATGATATTTCTAAATGGCGAAATTTTTAGATGAGCATTGCCCTGATGTGGACCATAAATGACTTTCCAGTGTTATCTATGATGTCTTGGTGGAGTACAACTAGTATGTTGGCATATCCGCATTGTATGGAAGATTCTAATACTTTTAGATTAATTAAGAGTAGAAAATAGTCATGGTTCGACAACCATCAGAAGTTTTTGCCCATTAATCATCCGTATCAACATAACACCAAAGAATTCATTAAGAATAGAAATGTTACTAAATAATTCTCGGGAGTTAGATCCAGAAATAAATTCTACATGAAATGAATAACAGATGGTTGAGGAATGTGATAGATGTTGATGCTAAGGTTGTGAATGTAGCTATATCTAAGACTTGTGGGTGGAATAAGATAAGTATTTTCTAGTATTTGCCCTACTAGCGTGTAAACTTGCTCAGGCACAATCTTGATGTTATGCACATCGAGAAGAATGTGTTTGACAATATTTTCAATACAGTATTTAACATTTCAGTGAAAACTAAGGACACGTTCAAGTCAAGAGATGAGTTGAATAAATATTGTAGTCATCTTCAATATGCAAAAAATCTTGTCACCAATAAATACCCTGATGTGCTATTTGTACTGAATATATCACAGAACAATGTTATGGTGGAGTATGTAAAAAAACTTAGATTTCCAAATGGGTATGCTTCTAATATAGAAAGATGGGTGGATGCGAAAAAACTTAAGATGTTTGGCATGAAGAGTCATGATTGTCATGTATTCATGCAAATGTTATTACCAATTGCTCTTCGAGAAATCCTGCCTAATAGAATATGAAAGCCAATAGCTAAATTTTATTTTATTCTTCAATCAGCTGACTTCTTCTTCTTCTTTGATTGATGAGGAGTTGAAGAATCTGGATGAACAAATTTTTGTTATCTTATGCAATCTTGAAAAAATCTTTCCTCTGAATTTTTGACTCAATAAAACTTCTTCCAGTGCACTTGGCTTACGAAGCTAGGATTGCTGGTCCTGTCCATTATTATTGGATGTATCCTCTAGAAAGGTAATATTAATTCACTCAACCAATTCTTTTCCAATATATATATATTTATATCTACACAAAAATTACTTGTAATTTTCAATAATATTTTTGTAGATGCTTGAATAAAATTAAGCTTACAATAATGAATAAGGCTAAGGTTGAGGGTTCTATATCAATAGGTTATATTGTGGATGGGGTTGCCAAATTCGCATCATTCTATTTCAAAGAAGGAGATCCAACTCATCCACTTAAGGAAAAGCAGAATGAGGTTTATCTTTATGATAATGTGGATAATGATATGTTTGAAATTTTCAAGCCTCTGGGTAAAGCAATAGGTGCTGAAGGGAAAACATATCTAGTAGTTATGAATATACTATAGCTCATCTATATGTCCTAATGAATTGTCCAAAGATTCAACCATTCATTGAGTAAGTATTTTCTAAAAGTTAAATGAGATATATTTAGTATTATAATTTACTATTTCCTATCAAGGCATCAATTATTTCTAATTTCTTTTTTTTGTGATTTTGTTACAGATAAACATAAAGCGTCTCCAAACCTGAATGATAAAGCTATCAATGACGTGACTGAACAAGAATTTCTATCATTTTTTGAAAAATACATATGTTTGCTTTAAAATGAAAATCACAAAATAATTGTATTATTTTAATAAAAATTTATAATTGTAATCTAAATAATCAACTTAATTTTGATTACCAGTTCATAATCATGCAAATATAATTTCCAATCATTATCTTCGAAATATAGCATGAGGTCCCCTAAGAGAGGTTAGAATGTACAATGGTTATTGTGTGAATGATTTTAAATTTCACACTATATCATATGGTAGTTACTAGACAACAGACAATATGGGGGAATGCATTAAAGGATCCATACTGAATATGACTATTACGGGACTCTGGTCGAATTGATCGAGTTATAATTTAAAGTCCTCCTGGTTAAAAAAATTGTGTTATTCAAATATGAATGGTTCAACCCAACACCACTGGTATTTTTGTCCATCCTCGATATAAATTTGTCGTTGTGCATGATTAAAATAATTCAACAAGTAATAACCTTTTGTTTTAGCAGTACAAGCATCACAGAATTATTATTGTGAATATCCAGGTCGGACCAGTCCTAGTAAGGATTGGAAAGCTATGTGCAACATCAAAGCAAGGGCTCAAATTGACATCCCCGCATCACTAAGTATTGATTTCATAGAACCAGCTTTTCAAAATGATGACAATGATGTTATAATCGAAGCAGTGGTGGGGGACGAAGACAACCTTTTAGTTGCATCTTCTGAGATGGATACAAGTGAGGATGTAGATGTTGATAAAAATTTAATTGATTATGAGGAAGAAACAAGTGATGAAGAAGAGTTTGACAATGATGTTAATATATCTGAAGAAGATAATGAACCAGATTTGGATGATTCTGATAAGTATGAATATAAAGTAAGTTTTATGTTATTTTAATCATTAATCATTATTATTTATTTTCATTGCCTTATGTATTTTAAATATATATGACATGCAGATAAGGTAGAGGCAGCACGTTGCAAGGTCGTACCAGTTATGGTATAGGCAGCAAGGCCTCGGGTATGCCCGAAACTGGTAGAGGGTCATGGGTGGATGAGTCACCACAACAGACAGAGAATGTTGTGAATGTACTACAATAGTAGCATTAGCTGACTGATCCACATAATGGTCCTGAGATTTTGATGAATGTTCAAGAAACGTGGTAGGGAGAGGAGGGAGATGATGGAGATGTTGGAGAGTCTTCCTTAGAGCACCCTACAGATGAGACTCTCTCTATTGCTCAGTTTGATCTGATAATTGATAATCAGTAAGATATAAAACTTAACAAAGGATTTATCAATTTATTAATTTATTTCTTACTTGCTAATAAATATTGGGTTACAAGACAAAGTTAGAGTCGTCTGGTTCCATTTCTAGGGTTTTAAGAACAATTTTCAAGAAGTCTTTTAAACCTAATAGACATAATTGGAAGTCACTAACACATAGAGACCAATTGATGATTTGGAGAGAATTTAAAGGTAATTATTTTACTACCAAACATTTTTTACATCTTTTATTTATTCTTTTGTTCACTAATTAAAAAATTTTTAATTATATTTGCAGGAAGTTTACATGTAGACACATCCAAAAAAGGTGGTTAAAATTATGTTTTTTTACAAATATGCTGCTAGTTGGTATAAAGACACCTTGTACGAGATCAAAGATAAATGATTGAAGAAGAAATAAAAAAATTTGAGTGTCCCATATCATGTTTTCAAGGATTGGCAGAGTAGATAGAATGATCCTGATTATAGGAAGAGGTGTGATAAACAGAGTAGAAATCATTGCTCAGAGTGAGCTGAGGAGGGTAGTGGCATGTCTACACACACTTGCGGATCTTACTCTATGCGTGATCATGAACGAGCATTGGTATTATTTCTAATTTATAGTTTTTATGTTTATTACTTTGTGAAATATATTCAATTATGCCTAATTTTTATTTCTCATAAGAAATTTTTTTCAATAGAATTAACGTATGTATTGTGTGTGATAATAGACACGCAAGAAGGATAAGAAGGTTAGTGCTCCTCGCTTATTCAAATACATGCACATGAAGACTCATGATGATCAGATTTTCATTGATTAGAGAACTCGTGCAACAAATGTAAGTTTCATTAAAAAAAGTAACTTTTCTTTTTTTTATATATAAATTGAAATACTTATCGTACATGTTTATTAGGTGAGATATGAGGAAATATTAGCTAATGCGACTCAAGCATATTCCTAGTCTACTTTAGGTTCATGTGATGGTGCAATAGGTAGTTGTCTTTCATCAGCTTCACTATTTGATACGAATTAGATTTGGTATGTGGCTGTTGATGGTAAGGAGAAGATGCTCATCAATGGCATCGGTTCGTTGATATCATCATTCTACTCACTTAGACAACTTGATTATAAAGCTAAATTTTCAAGACTAGTTTCGAATTTGTTATTGATAATGGATGAATTTCTGGACGCGATAAGAAATGCGATACTGTATCAATTAGCCGATACCGAGCGACGTATGATCGACTATGAGGATGATAGGGATGATTACATATGCGTTTTGACTGGCTTACAAATGAAGGAAGGATGACTGAAGTTCAACCTTGATGATCTACCTTGGATTGTTCGGCATAATGCTCTAGCTACAGTATATACTCCACCACCTACAGCAACACCTATAGCAACAACATCAGGACAAGCAGAATCAGACAGCTCTACCCAGTAGCCAACATCTCACCATGTGGACCAGATACGTCGTAGCATAACAATTATGAAACTATGTTAGATGATTGAGTGTATTATACACATTTATTTTTCAATACCTTAAACTTTGATTTTGGATTTCATTTTTTTATTTTCTCTTAACATATTAACTATAAATATGCTATATATATAGTTGTTTACTCGATTTAATTGGAACTTTTTTTGTTGCATAATTTGAATATATTTCTGAATGTATATATATTTCAAAAGAAATATTTCTAAATCAAAACTGGAAAAAAAATATTTGGTCAACCGCCAAAATTACGACCAAAAACCGACATAAAATTTTTAATATCGATACTCTGTAAAAGGTAACCAAATAGTCGGTAATACTTTTAGAGATCAATTATCGACCAATGATTTTAAAATATTTTGGTCAGTTTTTGGTCATAATTTTTTCGGTTATTGCTGACTATTTTGTGACCATTTACGACATAATTATTTTGGTCGAAAAATAGTTGGAATATAGTCGGAAATTGTTTGTCGTAAATGATCGGTAAATTGTTGGTAATTAATGACTATCTAGAGACTATTTACTGACCTAATGCTTTTGGTCAGAAAATGGTTAAAATATAGTCGGATATTGTTTGTTGGTAAAGAGTCTGTAGTCAGTCAGTAATTACCGACCATTTGGAGACTATTTATCGAACAAGTGCTTTTGGTCATAAAATAGTTGGAATTTAGTCAGTAATTATTTATTGGTGAATAGTCTATAAATGATCATTAATTACTGACTATTTGGAGACCATGTACCGACTTAATTATTTTGGTCGGAAAATTATCAGAATATAATCGGTAAATATTTGTCGGTATAGAGTCATTAAATAGTCGGTAATTTAACGACCGGTTTATTTTTAGTCGGTAAAAAAATTACTGACGAGCAAAATTGTGACCAAATATTTTGATCGGTAAATGGTCGGTATTAGGTTTATTGACCAAAAAATACCAAATTTGTGACCAAATAATTAGTCTGTAATTTGGTGAATTTTAGTAGTGTTTTAAGTTGTATTTAATTTATATTTGTAAGTATTATTTATAATTTTTATTATATTGAATTTGAATATGAATATTAATTGATTTATTACTGATAATGTATCTCTAGTGATTAGTTGATTCCAACATATCTAGTGTTTGGTTCTTATGCTACGTGGAAAAAAGTTTTTGACTTTGGCTATATTGAATTACTTTTCAAAAATATTTTATTTATATAATAGTATTATTCAACTATTGGCATGCATATTAACTAATTAAAATGAAGTGACTCATAATGTTACTTGTCGAGGGTTTGTCATAAAGTCACATAATGACAAATTAAATTTGTCCAATGTACGAGGGTTTGTCATGTAGCATTATAGTTAAATTGTTTTTAAGTTGACTTTAATTTATATATATGAGTGTTATTTAACATTTTTATTATATTGAATTTGTATATGAATGATAATTGATTTATTACTAATAATGCATCTTTAGTAATTGGTTGATTCCAATAAATCTAGTGTTTGCCTCTTGTGATATGGGAAAGATGGTTTGGGATTTTGGCCATATTAATATACTATTCGAAAATATATTATTTAAATAGTAACATTATTCAACTATTGGCATGCATATTGACCGACTATGACAAAATGACTCATTATGCAACTTTGTCATGGATGTGAGAAAAATATTGATATGATATCCATGTTGATATATTAGTCTACATTGAAGAAAATTATTAATTAACCTTTTTATTTTATATTATTTTTTCATTTAATTTACTTTATATTTTTAATTAGAGCGCCTAGCCATTGAACTCCTAGTAACGAGGGCATATATTGTATCATTCTAGTTAAGTTATTTTTAGGTTGTATTTAATTTATATTTGTGAGTGTTATTTATAATTTTTATTATATTGAATTTATATACGAATGATAATTGGTTTATTACTAATAATGCATCTATAGCAATTATTTGATTCCAACAAGTCTAGTGTTTACCTTTTGTGATATGGAGAAAAAGTTTAGGATTTTGGCCATATTGCTATACTCTTCAAAAATATTTTATTTAAATAATAATATTATTCAACTATTGGCATGCATATTAATTGACTATGACAAAATAACGCATTATGTGACTTAGTCATAGTTGTGAGCGAATATTATTGGTATGATATTCATGTTGATATATTAGTCAAATTTTTTAATTTTGACTACCTAGAACTTCTCATTTGACAGGGATGTTTAAAAAAAAAATTTAGTTTCCTATTTTATTTAGTTAAATTTTTTCATTTTCATTACTTTAATTTTTTCATTGGAGCACCTAATCGTGGACTATCTCAATTAAGTGTATCTAGTATATGATGGCTTGTCATGTATCATTCTGGTTAAGTAATTTATTAGTTATATTTAATTGAAATAATTATGTTTGGAAACTATTTAAAAAATAACCAAAGTTTTAATATTTTATAAATAGTGCACCAAACTTTTAACTTATTAATTTTTGTGGGACTCAAATTATTTTAATACCAAAATACTCTCAACTTAGTACATAGTCATTTTAACTTAATACTTGGGGGCTGTTTGATACATCACTTAATTTGTTCTAACCATTGAAAATGAAAATTTTCAAAGGTTTTAAATTTTTAATGTGTGTGATAAAAAAATGTTGGAAACTAAAAATTGAAAATTTTAAGTAAAAAAATATTGAAATTATTAAGTATATAGAGACCTACTTAATGCTGAAGGCTAAACAATATCAGCAAATTTTTTTAAAATTTACTATTTTGTCCTTTTTTTTCCATTCTTTTTCATTTTCTCATTTACGTTACTGTTCAGTTTGTGAACATGTTTTCTCCTTCCCATTTTTCTGCCACCACAAACCATGACCTTAACTTTCTTGTCATAATTAATTTAAGAGATGAAATAGCAAATCAACTAGTTGTTTATTAATTTTTATTTTTATATTTAAAATTTGGATAATTTTAAAGAGTTTAGATTTTATTAGTTATTTTTTAAATATTTTTATTTCTTTTTTGGATTTATGATTTATTTATGGATATATTTTTAGTGATTTTATTTTTTATAACAATTAATAATTGTAGTGAAAAAAAAGTATTAGAAATTGTTGGGCAATTGCGGTTCCACGGTAATAAGATTAAAATACAAAAACAACAGAAAACAAGCAATATATATATCTAATCCAGCAACCATCCACGACAGAATCAATAACGAGAAATAAATACTGAAAACAATGTGGTTCGCTAGTAACTCAGTACGATTAGCTACATCCACCAGAAACCACTTATTTATTACAGATTAAACCAACAAAAAATCATCTTATAGTATGCAGCAGACATACTAGTCGTGATAAATCACGCAGAGAGGAGAGAGAGAGACGATGAACAGTTCCACGGGTCCAAAAACAACCACCCAAAAATAAAATTACAAAATATTTTATATTAAAAATTTTCCCGGTTTATTTAACCGGAGCGGGTTGGATCATGGGATGGGTTAGACTCTGCTCCAAAAATTTCGAGATCTCCGTTATTGTGCTACTGCTGCATCTCCGGCCTCTTAATATTTCATTTCCTAGACTTACATGAAAATATTAAAACAAAAAAAAATCATTTGGTTATACAAATAGATTATTAAAAAAAAACAAATTACATATACAGTAGAAATTTCGATACCCAGTCTTAGGTCCAAGGATGGGTGATCGAAGCAGACCACGGTTAGCACCCATGCCATTAAACTATGCTTATGAGCTAGACACTCGGGTCATGCCTGGCTCGACACGTGGCTTGGCTCCACCTGGCCCAGCACGACACGAGTTGTGTCTTGGGCCAACATGACCCAAGTCTAGACACAATTCTGGACCATGACGTGTCGGGCCAGACACGATTGAATCGGGCTATGTCCAGATTGTCTGGCTCGTTTGATACATCTACTCCTCTGTGATGCTAGCTGAAGCTCCATGAGCTGCCTGCCTAGATAATTCTCAACTTGGTGGTTTATAATGAGACAATCTCCTCCTTAAAAATATGCATAGGGAAGGGTCTAGAACCCTTGAAGATTTCATATAAGTTTAGAGAATTCTATTATATATATCCAAGAAAATTCTAGAATAATATAGGATAATCTTCTTTCTTCTATACAAGTGTGGACTTCTTTGGAATCTTGTAAAATGTTTCACATACTTTGAGTGAGAGTGTGATATTGTAGACGTGGAGCTTCAGCCTCCAGCGAGCTACACGGAGGAGCTCTATCGAGTAAAATTGGATTAATATTCAGATTGCACAAAAATATAAATATTTTATTTTTTGGTAATTTTTTTATAATACATAAAAAATCATTATTTTTTTTTTGTAAATAACTAATAAATATTACATAAAAACATAATTTATCAAAAAACGAAAACTCAACTCACTTATCCCACCGAAGAACAATCCAGAAAACGACCCGATGGTTTATATCCTTCCATTTCGCATTGTTTTTTGCCATTTTCCAAATATGTAATTTTGACATTTGCTATGGTCTAGGGCTAATTCTTGCATGTCCGCCTTTTCCTCCGAACCCCTCCCCCTTTCTGTGTTTGCTAGCGCCTGCACTCTCTGATATATACAATATGATCCCGTTTCGATTTGGTACTGGTACTGGATTTAGCGTGAGCAAACGACGTCTTCTCTGATGACCGATTATTATCTTTTCGTTTGCTATTGAAACCTTTCAACAATTTGGTTGGTATACTTGCTGTGTGCCATTTATTTTTATTCACGTTTTTAAATTAGTGTTTCCGTTTTTTTATTTCATATCCTGTATAATCTGTGGAATTTAAACTTTCGCGATATCCTTCCCATATCTGAACTGATATGTGGAAAGAATCATTTGAAATTCTTACTGAATATTATTTTCATGGTCACAATTGCAAATTCCACTATCATATGATTCCAAGGAATGAACATGAAGCATACTTTTTTTAGTATGGTTGTAACATGATTTGTATGATAATTTTTTAAATCTTACAGCTGTATGCTAATTTTTGAAGTCTTATGCCCTATGTTGCACGGACACGGATACGGACACGGGGATACGACACGGCAGGATACGGGGACATGACAAATTTCAAAAAACTAGGATACGGATACGGCTATGACACGGTATGAAAAAAAAATTAAATATAAATATTATCAATTAACAGAAATTTAGATAAATAAAAAAAATACTAAGATATTTTGATAAATAGAAATTTAGAGGGCTTAAATAAAATTAAAATAAATTATTTGTTTATTATATTTTGTATATATATTAAACAAACAATAATAATTAAAATATAAAAAAAATATATTTAAGCCCTCTAACCCCTGCCCCCTCCCGTTACAGCTTCTAACTTTCTCTAACATATATTTTAAATATAGTATTTTAAAATAATTTAAAATACAATATTTTAAAATAATTTAAAATACAGTATTTTAAAATAATATAAAATACAATATTTTAAAATAATTTAAAATTCTGTTTTTTAAATTAATTTAAAAAAAATTTAAACCTCTAACACCCTCTCTCCCCCCTCCCCTGTCCAGTACCTTTTTTCCCCCCTCCCGAAAATCCCTCCCGAAACCCTCTCCACCCCTCTCCCGAAAATCACTCCCGAAAATTCCTCCCGATAATCTCTCCCGAAACCCCCCCTCCCCGAACCCCCCTCCCGAAACCCCCCCTCCCCGAACCCCCCTCCCGAAACCCCCCCTCCCCGAACTCCCCTCTCGAAACCCCCTCCCCTCCACCCAATTTTCCGAAACCCCCTCCCGAAACCCTCTAACGACGTGTCGGTAGGTAAACGACGCGTCTGGAGGTAAACGATTGTTTCTAAAAAACTCGTCGGATACGTCTCCAACGCGTATCCGATACGCCACGTGGCGTATCGCATATGGATTTGTGTCTGATACGCCACGTGGCGGGTCGGACACGCGTCGGATACGTGTCGCCGTGTCCACGTGTCCGACACGTGGACACGGCACTCCCTAGCCGTATCCGTGCAACACAGTTATGCCTGTATGATAATTGTTATGATATTTTTTATTAAGTTGTAACATGAACTGTAGTCTTGATTAGTCCGTGGCTGAATAACATTTAAATTGGAGCTTTAGGTTTATATCCATCAATATTGAAAGGTCATAGAGATTAGTACTTTTTTATTTGAAATTTTGTTTTATAATGTATCAACAAAGATATAAAAAACTGATGGCTGTATTCACTCATGGTTAAATGACTGCTAAATTTTTTTTTGCAGGGGAAATGGAAAGGCTGTAGTTTAGATGGGTAGATAAGAAGAATGTTTAATTCCATATTACAATGTCATGAAATTGTAGGAATTATGTTTTAATTGTCTTGAATGATAATAATGATATTCATTCATTCAAGATATTAATATTCCAATTAAGCAAATCATATTTGTCATTAGGAAAAAAATTATTTTATACATGAACGTACTCAATTATCAAACTAATAAATTTTTGATGAGTAGTATTTTTATAGTGGAATATTATAAGTGTTTTGACATATCTGAGGCCTTATCTTCTGTGTAAATATCTAGTATATTGTATTTTATTTTAATTTTTAAAAATATATGTATTTCTCAATTAATATTTTATATAATGTTAGAGATATAAAATATTTTGGTCCACTATTATGTATTATATTATAAAATAATTTTGTTTAGTCAGTGTTTATTATTTTTTATTGTTGGTGCTATTAATTTCAATATTATTTATATTTTTTAATTAAAATTTTTTAATTTTGTATCTTTGTCTAGGTTTGATTTTATTTTATTTTTTTATTATTTATTTATTTTTATCTTAGATATTGTGTCTTGATTAAATGATTAATATTTTAGAAGTTTAAAGATGATTTTGAGGTTTTTTTCTTAATTGCGGTGAGATATAAGTTATGAGGATGAATCATGCATAAATCTAGAATAACATAAATTGATAAATAATTAAAAAAATATTAATAAATTTACTTAAAATGAAGTACCAATATTCTTAACTTCATAATAAAACTATTTATTATTTTTTAAAAGTTCATAAGTTAATGATTTTAAACTTTATATTCCTTCTAAAATTTATTCTTATTTTGACTCTATTATTTTTATTCTTTAACATCATCATCATTATTATATTAGAATCTTCTAAAAAATTATCGTCATATCAAATTGTAGTATTATTCAAGGAAGCATGGATATGATTCTCTATAGGTGTGACCTCGTGTCAGACACTCGGACACTCGAACATGGTACATACACGGCATGGATGTGTTTGATATGCCACGTAGCATATTGTCGATTAATTCGTATCTGATACATCACGTGGCGTATCGGACGGATGCGTCGGCTGTCGTATCTATGCTGATAATGCTTGATGACGTTGCCAATTATGGATAATGGCTGATTTTGTGAGGTGACACATGCGAGTGTGATTCTGTGGGGTGGCACATTCGAGTTTGATTCTGTGGGGCGGTGGGTGGGCGCGATTCTGTGGGGTGGTGGGGGTGGGCGCGATTTTGTGGGGTGGAGGGGGTGGGCGCGATTCTTTGGGGTGGCGGGGGTGGGCCTGATTCTTTGGGGTGGCGGGGGTGGGCGCGATTCTTTGGGGTGGCGGGGGGCGGGCGCAATTCTGCGGGGTGGCCGGGGGCGGGCGTGATTTGTGGGGATGCAGGTGGCGGGCACGATTTGTGGGTGGCAGGGGCGGGCAATATTTCGTGGAGATGCAGGGCACGATTTTGGGGGGGGGCTGATTTTTATAAAATAAAATATTTTTATTTTATAAAATAAAAAAAATTATATTTTTATATAATATAAGATTATTATTAAATATTATTTTTTAAAATAAGATAATTATAAATATTATCTTATAAAATAAAATAAAATAAAATATTTTAATTTTATAAAATAAAAAAAATATATTTATTTAGTAAAATAAAATAAAATATATTATTTTATTTTATAAAATATTTAATATTTATAAAGAATAATTTTTATTTTTATTTTTTTTATCATGTCGTATCTTAACCATATCCATATCTTAGTTTTTTTTTGAATTTGTCGTTTTTCCGTATCCTATCGTATCGTATTTCCGCATCCGTATTTGTGTCTGTACTTCTTAGGTATTATTATTTTTATCATTGTCAATGTTATCTTTTTTCTTTTTTATCCAATAATATTATTTATTTCTTTTTTTATTTTTTAATATTAAGTATTTTAGTATTGAATTATATGTTTTATAATTTTAAAAATTATATGTGTAAATTATTTATTTTGATTATATAATGAAATTATTTTTTATTTAGTTTTTGTTAGTTTTCTAATTTTTATTGCTTTCATTATATTTATTTGTCTCGTGGACTTTCATTTTTTTTTATTTTTTAAAAAGATCAATCTCAAAATTATTTTCAAGTATTTTAACTTTAAGTGTTGATCTTTCAATACCTTATTATACATAATATACATTATTGAGTTAAGCTTTCTTGTTGACATCTAACTCTTTTTATTGGTTTGTTCTTATTAAAGACTAAATAATTAAAATATTTAAAATAATTAAAATAATTAAATTATCATTTAAAATAATTTCAAAATTTATTAATATTTTAGTAATAGTTTGTATCATTAATATATAATTAAATTAACTTTAATTATGTTTACATTTAGATGTAGAATAATATTTAAATTCTTTATTATAAATCTTCTTCTTAATTATTATTATAAAATTGAATCTTTTAATCGGCTAGATTAAAAAAAGTATGTATTTTTTTTAAAAATTTGAATGTAGATTAAAAGATACTCAATTGTATATTTTGATAAGAAAAATTTTATAATCAACTCATAACTTAAAAGGAATGTTTTATAAGTTATTTTTGGTTATTGAAAATAAAATAATTTTTTCTTCTTTTCAATGTTTTTATTTAAATAATAGTTTTATTTTTTTTTTATTTGAATCAACAATGAATTTATCCATGCAAGTGCATAAGCCTAGTTTTTTTAAAATTCATGACATTGTAAAAAAATTTTATTACTAGAATATTTTTAGAATCTACTAGTTACAATGCTCCAACTAATAATTTTGTGGTTTTAAAAGATTAAAGTATGCTAGTTTTGATAATTTTCTTTCAAAATTGTTCTTATTTTTATTCTTTTAGGTTTGTTAGTCTTAGAGGTGTTAAATGAGGAATATTATGTTCTTATGATTTATTTTTATGTGATATGGTCTTGCTATTATGTTGTGTTGGGTATGATATGGTATGGATAATGTGTCTTACTAGCATGACATGACATACTTTAATTAGCTCGGTATGCCTTATTTGGCATGTTAATTGGAAAATTTTTGTTGTGTCATGTCGAGTTATGTCATGTCTTGCTCATATTAAAAAATAATTAATTATTAATTTTATATTTACTTGTTTAGTTAAAATATAATGAAATTTTTATTTTATATTTATACAAATAAAAAAATAAATCATCCTAATTAAAAAATAATTCTTAATAATAATATTAATATGATAAATAATATAACATGAAATATAATCGGTAAAAATAAAAAAAAAATAAAAAAAATAAAAAAAATAAAAAAATAAAAAAAATGGCATATTATATTAAAAATATAATTCAAATTGCATGAGTCATCATCTTTAATTGATATTTGTAGTACAATAGTGTGAATGCAATTTGTAGATTTTCATCATGTATATGTTTAAATGTATTACTAGTGGTAGTCTTAATATTCTTGATATCAATGTCATTTAAGTAATAATATATCAATAACTTTTTTATTTTATTTTGAATATTTAATTTTAAATTTTATTAATCTTTCATGCATTCAAATATTTTTATAATATCTAGCTATAGTCTTGATTTTTTAATTGAAATAATATTGATTGAAATATAAAAAATAAACTTTGATGCTATATTAAATATTATAAAGGTCAATAAATCACGTGATATCTTTGATATTATGAGATAAATTGATATGATTTTTATTAATTTAAAATATTTAAATTATTATTAATATCATATAAAAAGACATAGTAATTTATGATTAAGTATTGATTTATCTCATTCTTATTTAATGAATTATCTTATTGTTTATTCATAAATAATTGAATAATAATTTTTTTTTAAATATGATATTTATATTCATACCCTTACCATAACTATTATACATAGCATTATAATATGTTAAATGTCATTTAATTTTTTATGAATAATATTTTTTAGTTTGTTTATTTGGTTAATGTAATTAAATATGTATTATAATATATTTTTTATTTATTTTATTCCTAAAATTTATATAGATAACCAAACAATACAAAGGTATAATAAGTAATTAATATTTTAAATATTTGATTTTTATTGTTATAATCATGTTGCTAAATATGTGCTATTTTTTATGTTTTTTAAATATATTAATAATATTATATATGTACTTAATTGTAATATAAACAGTGAGAGTGCACAAATAAGTATATATTTGTAATGATATAAAAAAATTAATTTCTAATGTGAATTAATAATTATAAATTTGTTATTGTAATTATTGACATAGGATGTTATGTGTTGATAGTTAATATATGATTTTAACATAAGACAATATAATTCTAATTATTGTTTATATTTATTTGAAATTTTATTTTTTTAAGGCTATTTGACAAGCATAACTTGCTAAAATTTTGTTGTTTGCTAATTAATGTAGGATGTTTTTATTGAATTTTTTATTTTTTCAAAAAAATAAAAAATAATATTTTTATTGTTTGAGTTGTTGGGTTGGTTGCATGGTATATATACTCAATATAAAAAAAATTATTGAATAAATTTTTTTAAAATAGTTCTTATAAACATATTACTGGTTATCTCGTTATTAGAAGTATTAAAATTTTATTAAATATTTTATTTTTAATATTATATGTTTTAAAAATTTTTATTATATACTCATTTATTGATGGAGTCATCATAGGGGTAGTGATTCTTGAAAACTTAAATTTTTTTAATAAGACTTTATTTTGAATATATATAATGGGTGGTGATACATGTAACTGGTATATCATCGTGATTAGTTTATTAAACATCATAAAGATTATCTTATTATATTTTTTAAATTTATTAATTATTACTTTTATTTTTAACTTATAATAATTTATTATTTCATTTTTATTAGTCAACCTTGAAATCATACAATATATATGTTGAAAATAAGTTGGTATTATATTGACTATTATATGATCTTTTAAAAATTTAATTAAAAGATTGGTAATTATGATCAGTTTGATCATATTTTTGTTTTCAAAGTCATTGTTGTGTATAAAGGAAATCAATGAAGGTGAACTTGATTTAATTTTAAATATTTTGCTTTTGAGTTGGGTTTTCTTGGAATCAAATTAATTATTTTTTCGTGTATTGATTGGTATGTTTTTTAAGATGATCTGATCTATATGTACTTTTACATATAAATAATTTTTTAATAATATATTTATTGTATTAATTCTTCTTTGATCTTCTTAAAATTTTTTTATTATCTTAAAATAAGTTTATATTATTAAAATATTTAATTTTAAATATTTAGGTAAATGAGTTTGGTCTTTGGCCCGAGAGAATTTAATTTTGGTCTTGGATTTTTTTTAAATTGTCATTATTATCTAAATTTATGTGAAAATGAAAATAATTAAATGTATTATTATTTTTTAAATTATATTTAATGTTTTATATTATCTTATAACAAAATAAAAAAAAATAAAAAATATAACCACAAGCATGTTTTATTTATTTATTTGAGTAAAAAATGTACCCTATAGTTTCTATCATATTATTATTTTTTATCTTTTTTTATAATTTCAATAATCCCAATTTGACTAGTTAAGAGTTAGGAGTGCAGAGAGATGATATTTAAAGAGAAAAAAAAAAATAGAAAACAAGTGAATATGTGAAAATAAAATTCTAGAATTTTTTATTTTATATTTATAAATATTTCTAGATTAAAGTAATAAATAGTTTTTTTTAATTTTTTTAATTTTTAAGTGCTGAAAATTGAAATCTGACATTCATCAGATTTTTATTGTAGTCAATAGAGACAAATTTGATGGCTATAGATCATCATATACTTAAAAAAATTATTTTTTTTAGTAGTATTGAAATTGATAGGCAATGTCTTTTGTTTTCTTTGGTGGGGCATATTTTGTGAAATCGTATTAGGCATAATTATGGGCTATACTCATTAAATTATTTTTTTGGTCGGACATGTTGACATTTGAGTCCTTGATTCATGATCCCATCTGGGTCTTAGATCATGGGTCACGTACTTTTGGATTTTGTCTACTTGGCTAAGCATGCAGGCTGTGTGTTGTGTGGCATGAAGCATGATTGCTGTCCAAAACTCAATGAGCTATGTTCTGTAACAAAAATTTTATTGGACATAATAAAGATATAATTTTTTACTTTGGGATCTTTCATCTCAATATCATATTTTCATGATTGATCTCCTTGATTCATATGATTAATATAAGCTTCCTCATCTTTTATTAAATAAGTTTTTCTTAATTTTTTATATTAGTTCAATAATATAAAATTAATTATTAATTAGCAAATGTTAATAATTAAAATCAATAAATTAAAAATTTATAATGATTAGAAAAATAAATATTTTTAAGGATTTTACAAATAAAAAATAGGCTGCAAAAGAGTGAAAAATTTATCACTTGTTGAGCTTAAGAAATTATAAATTTATAATGCAATTTGAAAAATAAGATAAGTTAGCCAAACAAATAAAAATTTAAGTTTATCTAATTAAATAAGTACCTGATACTCAACATACATGTTGCAACATCAATTCCTTTGTGGTAGACCCCAGCACAAATGAAAAATACAATTTTTATTCTTATTTTTAATAAGTGAAAGGCATAGACAAAAATGTTTTTGTTTTGTTTTTTATTTTTTATATTATCAATTAAAAATTGAATACAACTGAATTTTATCTTTTAAAATTAACTCGGGCTAAAACTTTAGCTCAATATCAAAAGTCATTAAAATTAAGATCCAAGCCAACATAAATTTAAGTCCAAAACTTAAAACAAAAGTGCTAAAATGCAAAAAAAAAAAGCTGAGATTATGTGAGGTTTTAAGCCTCCACAACCTCTAGGCAAGCCACAAGGCTTAAACTTGTAGATGGTGAAGTTAAAGCTTCTAGAACCTTGCGTGGAAGCTAAAGCTTCAACAGCCTTGAGTTTTCAAGATGACAAGGATGTTGAGTCTCAAGCCTCAATAGTCTTTAAGCTTCATGACTCGGGGCTTAAGTCTAAAGATGACAAGGCTTAAGTCTCAAAACCTAAGTTTTAGTTATAATTTTTATTATATTAAATTTATATATGGTATCAGAGTTTTATATTTTATGATAATAATTCTTATGGATGTACATGTGGGCAAGGGTTGTGAACCCTTGGAGTAGGGGTGCTCTCGCTATGTACCAACCTTGCCATTATTGCATGCCTACTTTACGTGGTATTAAAAAAAAAAAAGAATTGTTATGCATCCGAATGAAATTAGAACCAACATTCTCAATTCAACAAAGTGAATCTTGGGTCTCAATTTAGTGATACTTAAACTTTATTCATGCTTTTATTTTTATTAATTTTTTAATTGCTTATGCTGGACATATTATGATGTTCTTTTCAAAATTATTATCTCCTATTAAATTCAGAGATCTCGTCATCTTCTTTTGGCACAAATATTATGAGGTGAGCTAATTTTGGCTTGATTTATGATGTTACCTATGTTTATTTGTCTCACACCTTACTCATTGGGAATTTATTCACTGCCTGTCTGAATTTAAACGATCTTTAGTGTGAGAAACAAGTTAGTACTTATTTTTTGAAGGATGAGTGTTGATTCAAAATCAAAGAATGAATTAAATATCTTTTTGGAAATTTGCTAATTGGCATGCATATGAAATGTGGGTGCATTATTTTGTGCTTGAGCAAACATTATTCCAAGTGTGATAATGGTTACTTGTTTTTGAATTGACTTTTCTTCAACCATTGTACCACTTTTCAAAGATATCATCTATTGAAATTTGTGGTATGTTGGTGTTGATAAACAAACTTTCTATATGCATTGACAATATATTGGCATTGGTTGCTAGATTATTATCATAAGAGAATCCATTTTGGTGGCGAACAATGTTTAAAATTATAGCAGTCCCTACTATCTTGTTTCAGTTTGCAATGATATTTTGTTTAGAAAGTTCATGGCTGTTTCAGCATGAACAAAAAATTGAATTGCTGAAGTGTATAGAGAACCATAGCTAGGATGATTACATCTTTTCAGTATTCATAATTGAAAAATGATAGTGTCAGTCTGACACTTTGTTTTTCAAATAGATGGTCGGATTAAAATCTATGACATACTATTTTACCACTGTGTTGGAGCTATCAATATTATTGAAACTATCATTGCTTTTTCTTTGATGGATTAGAAAGGAAGGAAAAGTCTTTTAATTACAAGTTTTTGCTGGATGACTATATCTAGTTTATTGCTTATATCATTTCTCTTGTGTAGCCAAAGATTTTGAAGGCAATTGGAATTAATTTTTTTTGTAATTGTGGTTTAAGTTGCTGCTATGTACTCATGTCTATTTTGTATTTACCTGAAAATTGCACAGATGATACTGTAATACTTGATGATTGTGGTGAAAAGATGAGATGTAAATAAAATAGAAATAATCATGTTAAGGGTTGAATGTTGCTGATGTTACAAGAGACATATTTAGTAGAAGAAATCTATTTGTTAAATGCATCTTTTCAAAATTTTATTTAGTCATCTTTTATTATTTATTCTCTCTAAGTTTGCTAGAGAAGAGTATTTCTAATTTTGTTTGTTATGTTTAGTGAATTGATGAGGAGAGTTTCTTAATTTTTTATAATTGTTATTCTTATTAAGTTGATTAAGAGAATATTTTTTGTAGTTTATTTTGTTATTTTTTTAAAGTTAGTTATGATAGATGATTTTTAAATTTCTTTGTTATTATTCTTTTAAGTCGAATAAGAAAAAATATTCTCACTTGATTTGTCGTTATTATTTCTAATTTGGTTATTAAAGAATATTTTAAAAATTTTCAATTATATTCTATAGAATATCTATCTAGAGGTGTCAAATGGGCCGGCCCGGCACGGCACGACTTAGATTTTAACGGCACGTTCGTGCTATCGTGCCGGGCCGGGCACGGCACGGTTCCTGTACCGTGCCGTGCTCGTCCCGGCATGGTTTAAAAAGAGCAGGGCTCGCTCAGGCCCGGCTTGGCCGTACAGGCTAGGGAAGAAGCAGACTCGAGCGACCGAGCCCGAGAGTCCGAGACTGAGAGAGACTGAGAGAGAGGGAGGCAGGCCGCACCACACGGCCAGGCAGAATATTTTTGTTTAAAAAAAAATATATATATATTGTAAATTGTATTGCTTAAGTGTAGAGTATTAAATATAAATATATTTAAAAATGTTATAAATAAAAATTAAATAAAAAAACATATTTTAGAAATTCATTTTTTTAATCAAATTCATATTAGTTTATCTTTTATTATATTTATTAATTATAAATTAAAGTTATTAATTTTTAAAATAAAATTTAAATCGTAAAAAAAACAAATCAATACATTATATTAGTAAAGATAAAAATTAAAAAAAAATTAAACACAAATGAAAAATTACCAATCATCCATTTGAAATCGATGGTCCGAACCGAAAAAAACAAGTTTAAGTTTCAACACAACGTACAAATAAAGCGTACAAATATAATCAATAAAAAAACATTGAAAAAAAAACAGCAGATCATCATCAATCGTTAATCGGCATATCATGAGAATCATCAGCCGCGACATCGAAGATCAGTATCATATGGATCATCATCATCGACAATCAACTCCTCCGCCATCGTAGTGGATGTGGATGCGACTGCAGTGTCTGTCCCAGCCCCAGCTCCAGCACGATCATGGATGCTAAACCTCGATTCCTCCCAATCTTTCAAACATGCCAAGGCCTCAACCATATATGGACGTAATCTTGATCTCCTATTCGAAATTACGTTCACTACAATAGAAAAAGCAGACTCCGATGCTACGCTCGACACCGGAGGATTCTTAGTATCATCCTAGATGCAACAGAAAAAGTAGATCCCGTGCCATCCTATATGGCACGGGATAGATGGACTCATATGATTTCCACCACTATAATAAATCAATATTCTTAGTATCAGAATGTGATAGGATTAAGCAGTAATCGGTATCTAAGTACCGAGACAGCTCGCTCCTATGTGATGGTCCACCCCTACGTTTTTCCCTAACTAGCTGAATGGAATAATCATCATCTCCAAACAAGGTATCAATGTCCGTAATCACAGTCTCACTACCACAACCACCATACCTAGTATCATAGTATATGAATATGTCAGTCAACTTCTCGTGAATGAACCCTTCAGGTGGCTCTTCCAGGTTCATGCACGAGGAAATGTAAGTCAGGGTCTTTTCTACCCCTTCCACCTTAGCCCTAAGGTCCATGCATGCAGGGAGGCAATAAAGAGATGGAACGGTAGACCAGTACTTCAAGTACTTGGTCTCCATCTCTGCAACCATATGGCTAAGCGTCAGGTCAGCTCGATACTTCCTAAACATGTTACTAATGTTGCATATTCACTGGAGTGCAATGCAAGTGGTGGGCGTATAAACCGATGAACACATGTTCGTTGTGTCATAAAATATCATCAGGAATTTCATAAATGAAATTCCTGAAGCCCAGTCAGTGTCGTCAATAATAAGTTCGTCACTTTTACTATTGACGTAGTCGGATATCACGTGTTCGTATCCAACACATGATTCCAACATCAGGTATGTGTAATTCCAACGATGTCTCACATCCGATTAGAATTTCTTCTTCTTAAGATTCGCAGACAAACAGAGAGTACGAAACTCTTGTTGTCTGTGAGGAGTGCGAATATACTTTAATGCATTGCGTATATTATCCAATGCGGGGGAACACACCTTCATACCCGCTTGAACAATCAGGTTAATCACGTGACACATGCATCTGACATGAAAGATCTCTCCTAATGGTGCGTCTCTAATATTACTAACAAACATATTGATCGCTACTCCATTATTAGAAGCGTTATTGAATGTGACACTAGAAATTTTATTTGGAATTTTATATTCCCTGAAGATTTTCATAATACACTCAAAAATGGCCGGGTCATCATTAAGATGGAGAATCTCAGAGAATCCTAAAGTTTTTTTATTGATTATCCAGTTAGAATCTACATAGTGGCTCGTGAGACATGCATAAGAAGATTCAACGTGACTTGTCCATATATCGGACGTCACGGACACCACTCCACTATATGTCATAAATTCCTTAATTATTTTTAGTTTTTCTAACTTATATATCTTTAGTATGTCATTCCTAGATGTGGACCTAGGAATCATATGATAGGAAGGCTGAAAATAAGTCTGCATGATGCGCACTACCCTCGGATCTTCCGAAAATCTGATCGGAAGACCCATCAATGTGATGAGCCTGGCCATGCCGTCCCTACCCAACTCGCTGGATTATATGAAGGGAGTAAACTTTGAGACTGTACTCGATCCAGTCTCAAAAAATGTAGTGCCAAGTTGGGTTTGCCTAGGATCTAAGGGTCCATGTTTTTTGGTGCATAATTCGGCATGCCTCTTAAGGTGCCAGTCTCAAATGAACTCTTGCATGTTAATAGTCCCATATAATATTTACACTGTGACATTTCTTGTTCCTCACCCCTAACATTTTTTTGTGTTATGATTTTAAAATGAGCCCGAACTACAGAAGTCCTAGTTTTTTGTTTTTTAGAACTTTGGGTTGAGACGACTGGAGAAACCAAAGTTTCAGCAGCCTCAGACCTTTGTGTAACACAAACATTTTCATTTTTCAATTTTAAATACGTGTCTGGTGTATTTGTCATTTTTTATGTTTTTTATTTTTTCCTAATTTTTTCTAGAGAGAGAAACTTTAGAGATAGAAAGTTAAAAAAACATAAAATAAATTACCCGGTAAATGCAATGAGGTCAGTCACGTGCAAGGTGCACCGCAACAAGCTCTGATGTTCAAAACTCAAGTCGAGTTTCACGAAAATCCATGCCGAAAGCAAAATCCCGAGGCCCGAGAGAGAGATGCACGGTTTATGTGAGAGAGAGAGTTTTGAGAGGATATATATTTTTTAAAAACATAAATGTTATTGGGAGGGGGGTAGAATTTATAGATTAAAGATATTAATTTTTTATAAAAAAAGATATTTTTTTATATATTTTTGAATTTTTAATATATATTTAGGGGCCAGAATCATGAGGACCGTTGGATTCTGCCCCCTAGCCGTTGGAGGCGAATCCAACGGCTGAAAATCAATAACATTTGAATTTTTTTTTTGGGGCGGGAGTCAGGACCGCGGGTCGGGTCCAATTAGACCCGACCCGCGGGCTTTTTTTCGGGAGGGGCCGGGTCACGCCCACGCGTGCCCGCGTGAAACCTAACCGGCACGGGAAGAACCCGTGCCGGCGTGACGTGACCCGGCACAGTTGACACCTCTAGGACAAACCCTACGGGTTTGGGCTCATACTTTCAAGTACGTAGATATCAAATACACAAGTTCTAGTTGTAGAATAGAATTAGCTAAATAAACAAAATCAATCAATAGAAATGAAAAAAAATATTTAGATGAATTTTGAAAACTATATAAATACATATAATAACTATTTAAAATAATAAAGGAAAAATTATTAAAATGTAGAGAGATATTTTATCACTAATTTTCTTTAGGCAATTTTACTGAAATAGGATGAATGCTTTTATTAAAATGCAACCTTTGATTAGAACCTAGCTTTTTGATTGGGGCGAAATTACAAAATTGAATATTTCAATTATTAATTATCTTTGTTTAAAATTTTTTTTTGCTTAAATTTGTAAAAGGTGTGATCCGTTATTTTATAAGATATGAATATTAAAATGAGATATTTGATTTTCTTTGAGAAATGCATAATTAGTTTTTCTAAAGTATATTAGAAATCCATGAATTAATGAAAAATAAAATAAATTATGTTTTGGTGCACTATTTAAAACTAAATTAAAGGATTATATATATGTGTGTGCGCGTGTGTTTATAAGCATATATATACTTATAAATTTATGCATCTATAAATAAATATATTTAAACAAGTATACACACACACACACATACACACACACACACACACACATATAGATTTCTTTATATATGTTATCAAAATTGTTTTTTTATATAATTTATGTAGGCTTATATATATATATATATATATTAATGCTTATATATATAATCATATGTTTATAAATATTTATTTATATATATAATCATATGCGTTAGATTTATCAAATTCAAAGACCATAACAAGAATTTTTTATATGTTCACTTTTTTTAAACTTCATTAAGATTTTCATTCACATAAGGTTTGTCATCATCTTCTTATATCACTTCAATGTTCTTAGTGATTCAATTTTTTTGGGTTGTTCTTTTACCTTAGTCACTTGATTCCTAAATATCCATAGTTTATAAGAGTTTAAAACATGTTTGTTTTTTTATGGTGATATTTTTAGTATGTTTTAGATCATTATTTGAGCTTAGAAGAGGTTGAAAGTACAATCAAAACTACAATGCATTAATATCTTTATAAAAAGGAAGTTTTATGTACTCACATAAATTCATTAAATACCACAAACCTAGTTTATACAATAAGCCGAAGGGATTACTCATTGAATATATCTTGTCCCATGAATTTAAAAAGGACTTACAAAATTTTAGAGTTTGCATTTGAGTTTCTGTTCATGAATAATATTTTTGTATGTTTGTTCGTAAACTTTATTCTTCTCTTCTTTCTTGTATGCTTCTTTTTGTCTTCATGATGATTTGTTTGTGTAAAAAAATATCATTCTTTTTATAAGTCCTCATTTGTGCTTCTATTCATTTTTGATTTCTAATCATTCTTCTTTAATATGTCTTTGTACTTCTATAAGAATATCATTAGTTATTTATTTTTCTCTATAACTCATTTTTGAAAACTCTTCTATAACTACTCCTTTTGTTTTAATTATATCCAGGCATCCCAAACACACACACACACTCACTCACTCATATATATATATATGTGTGTATGTGTTTGAGTGTGTGTGTAAATATGTGCATACACATATATTTACATATATAGTATACATACAAACATACATATTTATGTATGTATTTATATATAAAAATATATTCACATATATCTAATACACACACACACACACACACACACATATATATATATATATCAAACATACACATATGTATGTATGTATGTATTTATATATTTATACAAACATACATATATACATAATATATATATATATACATACATATATACATATATATATATATATATGCTTAACAAATATCATTCTTTCAGATTTTCCTTTAAATGATCTTTAAGTCACGACAAGCCGTCTTTAATCTTCTATATGTAATAATTTCATTTTTAAACAAAAAAATATTCAAATAAAGTTAATTTTTAAAATAAAATAAATAGTACCAAAGTATGATTATTATGATTATATATATATATATTAAAATACATAAAATTAAAACTCCTCTTTGTTTTTTTTAATAGGTAATAAAGATAAAAAAAACTCTACTTTCATGGAGTTATCAATGACTCGAATGTGAAATTTTGTTAGTTATAATCTATTATCTAATTTAGATATTCCATTCCTAAAGATGAACCTCAATTTTAAACCTTAATCAGTTATTGAAATTATGTTTATTGGATTCCACTACCGAGTAGTATCGATAAAATCTTACTTTTTAGAACCTAAAATTTAGTAAATTTCACAAGTTCTATAAAAATTATCCATCAACTAAACTATTAAAAGTTTTACCTATATTTCACTTTCCCAATCCTTCTATAAATTAATCCATCCAATAACTCAAAAATTCAAATACCATAATTTAAGATCCAAGCTATTATAAATGCATTTGTTCAATATTTTTTGATAATTCATGAAGCAATCTTTATACCGTTCATCATAAATGTTAAGATCATCCTCATCCATAAAGACATCTATACTTGATTATACCAATTTTTAAAAGCAATTAGAATACCTTTGGAAAATTGTTAAAATAATGCATAAACTGATTAGCATATGCCAGCAAGTATAAATTACAAAAAGGGAAGTGGATTTATCATATATTTCACTAGGTTAAGTAAAAATAATTTATATATCAAAACAATTTTCACATGATGAGTCTTGCATGATCAGATATTAAATTTGATCCACTAGTATGAACTTTCTTGGTGTTAATGGATGTAAAGTAAAAGTTAAATTTGTAGTACTACATGGAACTAGTTGGACACTAGAATTATGAAGAAAAAAGTTGATGGAAATCCTAAGAGTTGAACTTATGAAGAAACTAATTACATGACTAATTAAGGTACAAAGTTTTATATTTGTATATAAAAATGTGATTCTTATACTAATTGAGTGAATCTTATAAAATAACTCCACAATTCACACTCTTTAATAAATATATTGCTATAATCTATAATTTATATATCATCTTTTTTTTGATAAGTAATAAAGCACTATATAATTTATTCGAACTATTCTATTTTTAGATTACAATATATTTCCCAAAATAAAAATTAAATCTCAATTTTGATTTTCTTCATGATCATTCCGATGTCACTGGATTTTCTTTCATATTATCTTTTATTTTTTCTTTCCAGATATAATAAATTATTGCTGCAAGTGTGGATTTCTTTTAAATGTTCTTTGGAGACCCACATGAATATTCTATTTTCATCATTTTGAAGATGTTAGAAATTGAATATTTACATCTCTAGTCTGCATCTAGCAACATATTTCTTGCCATAATATATTCTATTTACATCTTTGCAAATGGAACATTAAAAAAAGATGGTTAAAAATTCGCCATCAAAATTTTGTGGGATTGGGGTTGAGAATAGGTGATCTTTGGTTCTTAATCTGCCCAATTTTGCTATCCAAAGATAGATAGTATGTTTTTTGATGTAATTTTTAAACCAAATTATTTTAGAATTTATATATCATCCTTGATTTAGCTAACCATATATTATATATGTCATTTTTAAAAAATTATATATTTAATGATAATTATCCATTATATATTAATTGAATATTGAATAAAATATATTTAAGAAAATCTAATAGAAAAATTTGTGCAAATCACGAGTGATTGGAAATGAAACCCAAAATGTACACAATGTTTATCACTCAATAATTAAAATTTCTAGTTACACCAATATATCTTTTATTACATCCCACAAAAGTTTCATTAAATGAATTGTGAAAGAAAGTGTGACACTTGTAGGTTTATAAATTTTTTAATTCCGTATTGAGTATAAAGTGAATAAGTGAGGAGTTTCTTACTTACTTCCAAATCTAATATTGACTATAAAATGAATAAGTCATGAAGTTGTCTCAATAAAATTGCTCAGATAACTCTGATTCATTTATTTTACAATAATTTTGGACTCATTTTATAATAATAACTTGATTGGTCAAGAATGTTAATTTGCTAATTTTAAGTCTCATCTTCACCAAATACAAAATGACATATGATTAATTGAGAACTTTAACACTCTTAAGCCACCTTACTAATATGAGGGGAAAATTGGTGAAACTTCAATAAATACATATGCACATGTTTTGTTTGTTAAACTTCAACATACATAATTATAATGAGCGATGTTTATGCACAATACATATTGAATTTGAGTTAAGTAAAAAATATTTAATTCAAGCAATTAGATATATAAATCAAGTTATGGATAAAATAAAAATTTTAGGATTTAACTAAAACAATTAAAGATGAAATCATGAGATGGATTTGAGTAAAGTAAAAATGGATTACACTATAATTGATGAATTTATTTAAATTATTTTTAATTATATTAATAAACATTTCCTCATAAACTAGACTTAAAATTTAACATGCAATTTTTTAATTCTAACATGCTTTAAAAATCCTTATCATTATTGCATATATTCCCATGTTAATTTAATAAAAGAATATATACTACAAAAAAAAATTTATAAATTTTGCAGGGTAAATAATATTTTCATATATTACTTACAAATCAATAATCTTAATATTTTTAACATTAAAATTATTTAACAAACAACATTTTTAACTCTAATCTACTATACTTAATCTTTTCAGAATTAATATTAGCATTGTATTTTTTATAATATTAATAAAAAAATATGTTTATTATAAATTTAGAAGCCAAAAGTAGAGCATTATTCTTGACCTAAAAATGTGAGTTTTTAGGTCATGTAATGCTTTACCTAAGCAATACTCATTTTTTCTATTATTCCCAATATACATTCAAATATTGGGAATAACTTCATTCCCAATATTTTATTTATAATTCATAATATAAAATTGTCCTAATTACTCATAATATTTAGTGAGTGTTTCAAATTCTTCGAGAAGTCCTTAGGGTTTAGTCACATAGTGTTCACCTTCATTGACACATTTACATACTTAGAACTCCTACCATCATCTTTACCTTCAATTTGTAATGAAGGTTGTTTTGATGGTGAAACATTAACATCATAACAATATTTTCTACAATCATACAAAGTAAATAATGATCAAAATACCTTTTCTAGTATTAATCTTTAAAATGATAGCACCTTGCACTTGCAATAGCTAAGCCACTAATAGTATAGATGAATATAATATGGTAGAAAAGAAGTCGTAAAAAATATGATCATAGTTTTGAAAAAGGACACAATCAAAAAATTATTTTTATATAGAACATGTCTAGTGAACCCAACAACATATATAACACTTATAAGGTTAAAATTTTTCATAATATAACAAACTCAAAAACTAATTTTTGATATATAAATTAATTTATATAATAAACTAATTTTTCATAATATATAAACTAATTTTTGATATATAACAAACCCAACAACTTAATGTCTAGTTAACATTTACAAATATTTGATATATTTGTATTTTAGTGTGCCAAAAATAAATTATTAAAAAAACTAATTTTTCATAATTTTAAAAAAATACAACAAACTCAAAAATAATTAAGTTTATGAACACTAAAATTTATCAACTCGATTTTGCCCACAAAAATTTTTAAAGATAAAAATTAAATCTAATATTCAGAATTCAAAGAGTCTTATTTCAAAATTGAAATGATTTTAAAAATTTTAATTCAATATTTAATAGGAGAAACTAGAATATGAAATTGTGAGCTCCACAAAGACATAGCCTCACTCCTTCATCCTATCACCAACAAATACACACACACACACATTGAATATTTAATTTATTAATTATGACAAAATGTTGGCATGAGATTTTGTCTCTGTGGAAAGAACGGGTTCAAATCCCCATTTCTTAATATGGAAAATGAAATTTTATTTTTTTTATTTCAGAGTATAAAATTAGGTTGATAAATTTTAGAGCTAAATCCATCGCTAGGGAAGTTCCTACACTAAATTAATCGCTATATTCCATATTTAATTTTCTATGGAAATTTCGTCGATAAATTAGTCGCTATATTCTAGATTTAATTATATAGGGAATTTCTGTCACTAAAATTTGTCGCTATATTCAGGATGTAATTGGATAGGGACGTTCTATCGCTAAAATCTGGCAATACATTAAGTATGTAATTAGCTAGGGAAAATATGTTGCTAAATCCATGGCAAAATTACGGCTTTTATTAGCTAGAAAAAACCAGTCGCTAAATTTGTAGCTAAATTATGAATTTTATTAGCTAGAAAAAATTCGTCACTAAATCCGTGACTAAATTACAGATTTTATTAGCAAGAAAAAATCTGTCACTAAATTACGGACTTTATTAGCAAGTGAAAATCAATCGCTAAATTCGTCGCTAAAACAATGATTTTATAGCAAGGGAATATCCGTCGCAAAATCAAGGATTTTATTAGCTAGGAAAAATCCATCGCTAAATTCGTCGCTAAAACAATGATTTTATAGCAAGGGAATATCCGTCGCAAAATCAAGGATTTTATTAGCTAGGAAAAATCCATCGCTAACTACATCGCTAAATCAAGGATTTTATTAGTAAGAAAAAATGCATTGCTAAATCAAAGATTTTATTAGCTAAGGATAATTCGTCGCTAAATTCGTCGCTAATTTGAGGCTTTTATTAGCGAAGGATATTCCGTCGCAAGATCCATCGCTAAAATCCATGCTTTTATTGAGCAGAATTTACGAAAATCTTTTGTCGCTAATCAGTTGCTAAATCTATCACTAAAATCTCCACTTTTCTAGAGCAAAATTTACAAAAATTTTCATAGCTAATCCGTCACTAAATCCCTCATTTTTCTTGAGCGTAATTTACGAAAAATTTTCCCTAACTAATCCGTTGTTATTTTTTTTTCAAAGAAAAATCATAAATCACTTGCTATTCCATAGCTAATCCCTTACAATTTGGCTAGGGATTGATCCATATCTAACATTTCCTAGCTAAATCGATATTTTCTGGTAGTGAAATGTACAAACCACTACAATCTTTCAATGTTGATGGATATAAGCATAAAGCTCCAATTTAATTGTTCTATTGTTATTGCATAATAAATATTATAATTCATGTTATAACTTGGTAACAAAAAAATCATAAGAATTATCATATAGGGTGTAGGATTTCAAAAATTATCAAACAATTCATGTTAATATAATGCTAAAAAAATGATCCATGTTTAATCCATAAAAATCAGATACTAGTGAAACTTGCAATTATGACTAGAAAGATAATTTTTAGTAAGAATTTTAAATGTTACTTTCTAGAAATTAGTTCATGTATAGGAAGGACACCACTAAAGTTTCAATTTCATAGATTATATGGGAAATCAAATATAAAAAATGGAATCGCTCGTTAAACACGTAAAGAAAATAAATGGCACATAACAAATAAACAAACATGATTGTTGAACGATTTTATTCACACATGAAAAGATAATAATCAACCATCAGAGAAGATTCCAATACTTGCTCATGCCAAATTCAGTGAAAGCACCAAATTAAAACAAATTCATATTGTATCTATCATAGAGTGCATAAGTTAGAACACACATGGAAAGAAGAGGGTAAAGATAAATATGCATGATCTAAACCTAGAAAACAATTAGAAAAAAAAATACATTTTAGGAAAGGGCAGTGTAACATGGAATTGGAAGGATATAAACTATCGATATTAGGTTGTATTAAGGGTTGTTCCCATGTTCAGTTTTTTTTAGTAAATTATGTTTTAATGTGCCATTTAAGAATATTTATAAAAAATAATAATAATTTTGATATTTAGTAAAAAACATACCAAAACATAAAATCTTTATATTTTTGCATACTTTAAATATTAAAACTAATCTTCTTCTTGCACCATGCATGTCTGCATTAAAAAAAATTATTTTCCCAAAGACTTACACACACACACACACACACACACACACACACATAAACATAAGATTATTTTTGTTACCAAATGGGACTTATAACCCAATTGAGCTATGGGCAAATTGGGTGGTAACCCTTAGGGCTATGCATTAGAAGGATATAAATGATTGCATCATTTTTGCGTTGGTTTTATTCGGGTAAGATATTCGAATTTTGGTTTATTTGAAACCACAAAAATCAAGAAATTATATTTAGTTATGTCCAAATTACTACACTGCCAAAATCAATAATACATGCTAAAAACTTTTCTATACATACATAAAGTCCGTAAAATGGGCAATACTCAAAATTATACACATGCCTAAAATATATTTTTCTAGGATATAAAAATCATAAAAATCTCAAATCGAGTACAAACACATAAACTTGAAACCTTGGGGTACTTTGAATCTCTTTCATTGTTATTCTTCAAGTCTTAGTGTTGGTTTATTAGCTTCTTGGCTAGGAATCAATAATGTTGTTACATTTTTATTGCTATACTAAAAAGAAGATTATGTGTAACTGCTTGTTGAATATCTAAACATTATCCAAACTCTAACTCAACACAACAAAATATATGTATATATATACTTTACAAATCAAAACAAATCAACACAACAAAAGCAAACAAAAATACCTACACCATGAAAAACAAATCAAAACATACAAAGTATATACTTTACAAATCAACAATACTACATACTTCACAATATAAATAAAATAGAGAAATCTTATATATATATATATATATATATATATATATATATAAATAATAGCATAGTAGCAAATCATCACAACATTCCTAAAATGACGTACAAATGAAAGAGAAGAGTAGTGAGACACAAACATCTAATGTAAAAATTTTATTTCAAAAATAAACACCAAAATACATTTGTTTGGAAGTAAAAATCAATACACCCTTATTTCCCAAAAAATAATTATGGAAGGAGATAAAAAATGTATTATTTCAATTAAATTTTTTTCTATGTTTAATAAAAAAATTAGATGGGAGCAGTGCCACATTAGAGAGGTCATAATGTTTGCCATTTTGTGAAAATAAAGATATTTTTTTTTGCTATTTTTTATTTATTTGATTTTTTGAAAAATAAACTGAGATTTTTTTAATATATATTTTTATGTACCATTAAAAAAAATATTCATAAAAGTTTAGAATAATTTTAATGTTTAATAAAAATATATCAAAACATCAAATCTTAAAGTTTTGGTGCACTCTAAATATTAAACCCAATTTTATTCTTGCATTGTACACATCAACATCAGCATTTAAACCATGTATTTACATATTAATAAGTTTTCAAAGAAAAATGATTCTTGCTTTCATAAATGCTGACAATTAAAATCATTTTAATTGATGAGTAAATAAGATATTAATTATAAGATATTAATTAAAAGTAATGACTTTTATTTTGGGAGAATTATGTTTTAAGTTGTTTCCCGAGAAATTTTTAAGATTTAGAAACTACAATTTTGATATTTTTAATAAAGTCATAAAACAAAAAATAAATTATAAATAAGTGCACCCAAATTTGTAAGTCCTAAACTACCCTCACCCATACCCTTGTCCACGTCCTCGCCCCTCGCCCATCTCACCTAGCCCATCTGCCCTAACCTCTCGCCCCTCTCTCTCCACCCGTCTCCACGAGCTCCTTTGTGGAGTTGTCGTCGAGCTCTCAGTCGAACTCCAGAAGCTCGAAGGAGCTCGATGCTGAACTCCTGGAGATCGACGAAACTCTCGATCGAGCTCCTGGAGCTCGAAGGAGCTCCATCGAGAGCTCCATCGAGCTTGTCGATTGATGGAGCTCATCGATAAGAGAGGGCGTGGGTCAATGAGATAGGGCTATGGTAGTTTAGTATAAACGTAATAGAGTGCACTAAATTTAAATATTTTAATATTTTAGTGAATTTTTTTCAAACTAAAAAATATAAGTTTCAAATTCTTAAATTATTCAGGGGGAACACTCCAAAACATAATTCCCCCTTTTATTTTTGTGTGATTTATGAATATCATATCACTTTAAATGCCCAAAGGTGTCTTCTCTTATATGTGTTATTCTGAAATATTTAAGTTGAAGTATAAATTTGAATTCACTCTCGTAAATCCTAAAATCATCTCCCACCACACTTAACAAAATAGCTATTCAAAATATACTTAAATATTAAATTCACTAATTTAGCTAGCAAATTTTTAGAATACACTCTAACCACACTCTCTATTTTACAACTAACTTCCAATAATTTTAAAAAAGTCAAAACGTATATAGAGAGAGATATATAGAGAGAGAGAGAAAGAAAGAAAATATAGAGAGCTCACATGGCTCTCCAAATTTGTTGAGCTATTTAAGTAAACTAGAAAATAGAGAGTGGAGAGTTGAAGAAAAATTTTTGTGTTTGACTGGCTAAAATAACTAAAAATAAATAAATAGAGAGCCCGTTGGAGATGCTCTAACATAGCGAAGTAAACTGACCACATCACACCGATAAAAACTCATATCCGTGGTCCGTTCAAGACGCAAACATGGACAATCATGCCAATCTTCCCAGCACGTCAGTCATCTCTCTCCAGTTAATTGAGCTGGGAGGAATTATGTTTCAGAGTGTTTCCCTATAAATTTTCAAGATTTAGAAACTAAAATTTTGATATTTTTAAAGAAGTTGCAAAACTAAAAATAAATTAAAAATAAGTGCCCCCAAATTCGTAAGTACCAAATTACCCTCTCCCCTGCCCCTCGCCCCTCCCTCTGTTGGAAAGAAAAAATGGAAGAAGATAAAAAAATACTTTAATTCACTTGAGAATGGAGTACATTACACACTAATACAATATAATTATTTATAGGTTACAAATCCCACAAAACTCTCAACTGTATTATACTTAGTCTTAGGTAGTTATTAAAAACTTTGAATTATTCAAAGTTACATTTAATTCTCAACTAATTTTGACCAAGTCTATAACTTTTAAAATTATTATTATTATCATTAAAATAATTTTATCTTTCAACAAAAATAAGTTTATATTTCAACACCCTCCCTTAAACTTGATTTTATTACTCCGGGTGAACTTTTTTGCCTGGTGAAATCTTCTTGCTTGAGAGGCTTGGTAAAAATATCAGTTAATTGATCATGATACTTCACATGCTCCAACTATACTTCCTTCTTTGCAATGCACTCTCTAATATAATGATAGCGAGTATCAATATGCTTACTTCGATTATGGAAGATTGGGTTCTTGGCCAAAGCTATTGCTGACTTGTTGTCCACAAAAATTTTTGTCGGTTATTGTTGAGGCACTCCTAACTCTTTTAATAGATTTCAAAGTCAGATTGCAAGACATACACAAAAGGTAGCTGCTACATACTCTGCTTCACAAGTGGAAAGAGTGACAATCGGCTGCTTCTTCGATACCCAAGTACAAGCAGTGTCTCCCATATAGAATACAAAACCAGTAGTACTCTTGCGATCATCTATGTCTCTGCTCCAATTACTATCGCTATACCCAACAAGCTTGAAATTATCACAAACATAATAATACAAGCCGAAGTCCGTAGTACCTTTAATATAGCGAAGGATTCTCTTTGCTGTCTTCCAATGAGTTGTTGGATTCTCCATGTATCTACTAATAACTCAAACCGCATAAAGAATATCAGGCCTTGTACATGTTAGGTAGTGTAGACTTCCCACCAAGCTTTTGTAGAGAGTGAGATCTACCTTACTTCCTTTCTCATGCTTTGATAATTTGATTCTACATTCCATTGGGGTGCCAACTATATTAGAGTTATCCATCTTGAACTTCTCAAGTATATCTTTAGCATCGTCTTCTTGGGTGATTAGAATCCCATTTTCTTCTTACTTAACTTCAATACCAAGGTAGTAAGACATGAGTCCAATATCGGTCATCTCGAATTCCTTCGTCATTTCTTTCTTGAACTTTTCAAACATGCTTGGATTGCTACCTGTGAAGATTAAGTCATCTACATACAAGCATACAATAAGAATATCACCATTTTCAATTTTGATATAGATTGTATGCTCATATGGACATTTGATGAAATTTCTTCCTTGAAGGTATTTGTCAATTCGAACATTCCAAGCTCTAGAAGCTTGCTTCAATCCATACAGTGCCTTCTTCAGCTTTAAGACTTTAAATTCTTCTCCTTTTACTTCATATCCTTGTTGTTGCTTAATATAGATTTCTTCTTCAAGGACTCCATTTAGGAAGGCAGATTTCACATCCATTTGTTGTATTCTCCAATTATTTTGAGCGGCCAAGGAAATAAGAAATCTAATAGTTTCTAATCGAGCAACATGAGCAAATACCTCATCATAATCAATATCAGCTCTTTGACTATAACCTTTTGCCACCAATCTTGCCTTGTATCTTTTGACTTCTCCTTTGATATTTTTCTTTGCTTTGTACACCCATTTCACCCCAATTGCCTTGTGCCCTTTAGGAAGTGAAGCTAATTCTCAAGTATCATTCTTCTTGATTGCCTTTATTTCTTCATTCATTGCTTGTTTCCAATTCTTCTTTCTAATTGCTTCTTGAAAGTTCATGTGCTCATAGTCGACAGACTAAAAAGAGTAAAATTCTTCTGATTTTCTGTCACCTTATATATTTCTTGTATGCTTCTGAAACATGGAATTCTTTCGCTTGAGCTTTCCTCTTCTTGAATACTTCCAGCTAGTAAAATTGGTGGAGTTGTAGGCTTATCTTCTGCTTGTTCTAGCGTTGGATGTTCCACATCATTTTCTTCAACATAAGGAAAGAAATTGTAGTCTTCATTTTGTTGTTCCCAATCCCATTCTCCTTCTTCATCAAATATTACATCGTGACTAATGACGGTCTTTCCAGTATCAGGATTATAAAGCTTGTAGCCTTTAGAGTTTGTATCATAACCAATGAAGATATATTTCTGACTTTTATCATCCAGCTTGCTTCTTTGTTCATCCGGGACATGCACATGAGCTATGCCTCCGAAGACTTTTAGATGAGATATACTTGGCTTTCTTCCACTCCAAGCTTCTTGTGGTGTTTTTCCCCATACGCTTCTTGTTGGAGATTAATTGGATAGGTACACTGCACATGCAATTGCTTCTGCCCACAATTCCTTTGGTAGCTTCTTGCTTTTAAGCATGCTCCTCACCATGTCGAGATAGTTCTATTTTTCCTTTATGCTACTCCATTTTGTTGGAGGGATCTTGGAACTGTGAGAGATCTTTGAATTCCATGATCTTCACAATATTTCTGAAATTTGTTCGATGTAAATTCTCCTCCACGATCTGATCTCATAGATTTGATTAGAAGCCCGCTTTCTTTTTCAACAAGGGCTTTGAACTTCTTGAATTTTTCAAATACCTCTGATTTTTCTTTTAAGAAATAAATCCAAGTTTTTCTTGAATAATCATCGGTAAAGAGAAGAAAATAGTTGCTCTTACCAAGTGAGCTTGGCTTGATTAGACCACACACATCTGTATGTATAAGTTCTAGTGGCTTTCGAGCTCTTGAGCTTGATTCCTTTTGAAAGCACTTCTTGAATTACTTTCCAAGTAGACATCCTTCACATATTTGATCAGGATGACTAATGACAGTTAGTCCTTTCACCATTTGCTTTTTAAAGAGTAATTTCAATCCTCCGAAGTTGAGATATCCAAACCGAAGATGCCAAAGCCAAGTTGTGTCTTTGTAACATGTCTTGAGACACTTTGCAATATCACTTTGAATCCCAAACATAAATATTCGATTTTTTGACATTGACACATTAGCAATTAAATTATTTTTCTTATCTCTTATTGAAAGATTATTATCTTTTAGATGGATATCATAATCTTTCTCTAAGAACTGTCCTAGACTCAAAATATTACTCTTCATATTTGGTACATAATAAACATTAGAAATGAATTGATGATTTCCATTCTTTAATTGGATGAGAATGTTACCTCTGCCTTTTACTGCTACTTTTAATTCATTTCCAAAAATCACATCTCCACTTACGGATTCATCAAGTTCTATGAACATGCTTTTTTTCTCACACATATGATTGCTTGCACCAGAATCAAGGTACCATGAGTTATCTTCACTTTTTGTATTGCCCTTGTAAGCCAGTAGCAAAGTTTCATTGTCTTGACTTTTTTCTTCCACATAATTAGTTTTTTCTTCAACTCTTTTATATTTTGGAGCTCTACATTCTGAGGCATAATGGCCAAATCTTTTACAATTGTAACATTTGATATGTGACTTATCATACCTCAATCTGTAGTTGTCTTTCCTATAACCTCTTATTGTACTTTCATCTCTTTGTATATTATTGTTATTATCATAGGACCTCCAACTTTGTCCACATCCACGTCCACGTCCATGGCCTCCATGACCGCGACCTCTTCCTTGTTACTTTTTATCATTCTGGACATTATCAATCTGAGTTTTGAATAATTGCTCTACGATCCCTTCTTTCTTCTTCCTCCTTTCTTCATAGGCTTGCAATGAACCCATCAACTGTTCTATTGTCATGGTTTGCAAGTCTTTTGTTTCTTCTATAATAGCGACAATATGATCGAATTTTGCATCTATCGATCGAAGAATCTTTTTCATGATTCTTACATCACTTAATATTTCACAATTTCTTTTTAATTGATTTGTTACTGTTAAAACTCTAGAGAAGTAGTCTAAAATGACTTCTCCTCCTTTCATATTTAAGGCTTCAAACTCAGCTCTTATTGTTTGAAGATGTACTTTCTTAACCGGATCTATGCCCTTATATGAGGTTTGAAGCTTCTCCCATGCTTCTTTTTCTTTCTTTGCTTCTGAGATTTTCTCAAAATCATCTTCATCTAATCCTTGATAGATTAGATAGAGCCTTCTTTTCTCTCTTTCTCGAATCTCTCAAACTATCCTTTTGAGCTCGAGATAGGACATCTTCATTCTCTGGTTCTTCATGGCCTTTCTCTATTATGTCCCACACATCTTGTGATCCAATGAGGGCCTTCAACTTAATGCTCCAGTTGTCATAGTTGCTTTTGTGGAGCACTGGGACTTGGAAGGAAATCATACCACTATTCGCCATCACCTCACTATTAACCTTCTCCTCCGATACCACTTTGTTGGAAAGAAAAAATGGAAGAAGATAAAAAAAATGCTTTAATTCATTTGAGAATGGAGTACATTACACACTAATACAATATAGTTATTTATAGGTTACAAATCCCACAAAACTCTCAACTGCTTTAGACTTAGTCTTAGGTAGTTATTAAAAACTTTGAATTATTCAAAGTTACATTTAATTCTCAACTAACTTTGATCAAGTTTATAACTTTTAAAATTATTATTATTATCATTAAAATAATTTTATCTTTCAACAAAAATAAGTTTATATTTCAACACCCTCTTCCTCGCCCCTAGCCCTTGCCCTCACCACAAGCCCCTACTCCTTCTATCATCGCCCCTAGTCCTCGCCCCTTGCCCTTGCTCCTCGCTCGTCTGCCTTCACCTCTCATCCCTCTCTCCCCACTCCTCATCGTCGAGCTATGGGTCAAGCTCGTCTTTGAGCTCTTTGAGCTCTACTGATAGCTCCATTGAGCTCGTCATCGAGTTGTAGGAGCTCAATGGAGCTCTCGGTCGAGCTCCAGGAGTGCGATCATGAACTTTAGGAGATCGATGGAGCTCATGGTTGAGCTCCATCGAGCTCTATGGAAGAGGGCTAGGGCCGATGGGAGAGGGCTAGGGCCAATGGGAAAGGGCTATGGCCGTTGGGAGAGGGCAAGGGCCAATGGGAGAGGGCGATGGTCAATGGGAGAGGGCGATGGTCAATGGGAGAGGGCCGATGTGAGAGGGCGATGGTCAATGGGAGAGGGCCGATGTGAGAGGGTGAAGGTAGGTTAGGATAAACGTAATAGAGTGCACTAAATTTAAATTTTTTAAGATTTTGGTGATTTTTTTAAACTTAAAAAGATAAGTTTTGGAATATTAAATTTTTTTGGGGGAGCACCCCAAAACATAATTCCCTCATTAACTGACTTTGGTTCCTTGGTTTGTTGCTCTCTTTCCTCATGAGCAATCCAGCGGTCGTATTTTAAAAAAGCACACTCATACAATCCAATAGGTATACTCAACACCATGCGCTTCCTCAATTACCCAAACTTGACTTTGCTGGTTCAAGTTGTTCTGCTCCAAACTAAATTTGGCGTCAATTACTAGAGTTTCTCGAGAAAGTTGGTAGCCTGGTTTCAGGTGGATGTAGTTCCATGTCAGGGATTGCCGTAAACTGGATATGCGTCTTCTCTTATATCTCTCTGTATCTTTCTTATTTCTCTCTCATCTCTCTCTCATCTCGCTCTCGTCACTCTCTCATCACTCTCTCATTACTCACTCACACACTTCTCACTCTCACTCTCATCTCTCATCTCTCTCATCTCTCCCTCTCATCTCTCCCTCTCATCATCTCTCCCTCTCATCATCTCTCCCTCTCATCTCTCTCACATCTCCCTCTCATCTCTCCCTCTCATCTCTCCTTCTCATCTCTCTCGCATCTCCCTCTCATCTCTCCTCTCATCTCTCTCATCTCTCCTCTCATCTCTCCCTCTCATCCCTCTCATCTCTCCCTCTCATCTCTCCCTCTCATCTCTCCCTCTCATCTCTCCCTCTCATCTCTCCCTCTCATCTCTCCCTCTCATCTCTCCCTCTCATCTCTCCCTCTCATCTCTCCCTCTCATCTCTCCCTCTCATCTCTCTCATATCTCCCTCTCATCTCTCTCATATCTCCCTCTCATCTCTCTCATATCTCCCTCTCATCTCTCTCATATCTCCCTCTCATCTCTCTCATATCTCCCTCTCATCTCTCTCATATCTCCCTCCATCTCTCTCATATCTCCCTCTCATCTCTCCCTCTCATCTCTCTCATATCTCCCTCTCATCTCTCCCTCTCATCTCTCTCATATCTCCCTCTCACCTCTCTCATATCTCCCTCTCATCTCTCCCTCTCATCTCTCTCATATCTCCCTCACCTCTCTCATATCTCCCTCTCATCTCTCTCATATATCTCTCATATCTACCTCTCATCTCTCTCATATCTCCCTCTCATATCTCCCTCTCATCTCTCCCTCTCATCTCTCTCATATCTCCCTCTCATCTCTCTCATATCTCCCTCTCATCTCTCTCATATCTCCCTCTCATCTCTCTCATATCTCCCTCTCATCTCTCTCATATCTCCCTCCATCTCTCTCATATCTCCCTCTCATCTCTCCCTCTCATCTCTCTCATATCTCCCTCTCACCTCTCTCATATCTCCCTCTCATCTCTCCCTCTCATCTCTCTCATATCTCCCTCTCACCTCTCTCATATCTCCCTCTCATCTCTCCCTCTCATCTCTCTCATATCTCCCTCACCTCTCTCATATCTCCCTCTCATCTCTCTCATATATCTCTCATATCTACCTCTCATCTCTCTCATATCTCCCTCTCATATCTCCCTCTCATCTCTCCCTCTCATCTCTCTCATATCTCCCTCTCATCTCTCTCATATCTCCCTCTCATCTCTCTCATATTTCCCTCTCATCTCTCTCTCTCTCTCTCTCTCTCCATTCCCTAAATTCTCATGGAAGATCAATCAGTTACGTCGTCCGAGCTCAATGTACCTGTAACAATATGCCGTTCGTCATTAGATGTAGGCGCTGTAAAACCATCGAACCACGTGAACCGTTTGATCAATTCAAACCATTACATTTCTCCCTCCAGAGCAATTTATTCTGATAGGTTTATTCCCAGCAGATCGAGCTCAAATTTTGCTCTTTTCCACCTGTCCTCACTGTCACCATCGAAGGGGAACTTTAAATCTTGTGACGGAGGCAAGGAAGATGGTTTGGCGACATACGCCACTTTGCTCCGCTCCGCTCTTTTCGGGCCGCACACTCCAGATAAAAAGGAAGTCCCGATGTTTTCGGCTCCGCTAAATATTTTTCGTTACAAAAGCGAGACGAGGCAGTCAATACCATCAGGTCCATCACTCTCTCCCTTTGGATTCAGCGATGGGCTGCATGGAGTGAGTCGTATTCCTGTTAGAACTACCAGGAAGATTCCAAAATCTCCGTTCAAGGTATATACCGACAGTGAATATGAAGATCGTATCTTGAGCTATTTTTTTTTTCTGATTTATTGTGAATTTGGGTTTTATCATTATCAGTTGGCTTCGTTGTTTTAGGTGTTGGATGCTCCTGCTTTGCAAGATGATTTTTATTTGAATCTGTTGGATTGGTCATCCCAAAATGTGTTGGTGGTGGGTTTGGGAAACTGTGTCTATTTATGGAATGCTTGTAGCAGCAAGGTTCTGGATTGCATTTTGAAGTTTTTGGGTTTTTTGATCTTTTGTGTATGTTTGTGGCACTTAGCAGTTAGTTGTGCAGGTCACAAAGTTATGTGAATTGGAGATTAATGATACTGTGTGCTCAGTGGGATGGGCACCACATGGATCCCACCTTGCCGTGGGAACTAGTGATAGCAGAGTTCAAGTTAGCATCCCTATTAATCTTAGATATTTAATGTGAAGTTGCAAGTGCAGAATTTAATTAGATTTCTAAACTGTGTTTGTTGTTGTTTGGCCTTGTTAGTGTTTCTGAAAAAAAGGAGAGAGAGGGAAGAGAATAGAGAGCAAACGAGATAAATGATAAAAAATTTGTGTTTTTACATTAACTTGTAAAATCCAAAAATTACAATAATGCATGCACACACACACACACACACATACATTCTTAAGTTGAGGTCGTTCATATGTTGTATGCTAACATATATATTAAAATAAATAAAAAATAAAAGAAATTAACAATTTAATACTAAATATTTATATCTCCTAAATAAGTTGGTGAATATATGTCACAAATACCTAACTTGAAAAATAAGAGAGATATCTATTGGTGAATGTATTCCAACATATATATTAAAATAAATTAAAATTAAAATAAATTAACAAATAATACTAAATTCTAATATCATCCTTTATTAAGTTAGTAACTTTATGTTACAAATACCTAACTTGAAAAAGGAGAGAGACATCTGTGATCTTTTAAGTGCTTTTATGAAGGTATCTTGGATATTCATTTATGTGAAATAATAATTAATTTTTATATATTTTATTAGTTTATAAAATATTGGATTGATATTAATGTAACAAGTTATTGACTATCACAGTAAAATATCATCGTTTTTTGAATTTATACATGTAATTTATCCAAGATGTGGCTGATCTATTGAAGTTCATAAGTAATTGATATTATAATTTTTTACGATGTCTTTACATTTAACATGTAAATAATAGTGAAATGTTTACTTTTGTAAGAAGTAAATTATCTTAAAGAAAAATATATAATTTGATATAATTTTTTTTATAATTATTAGAGCTAAATTAGAATTTAAAGAAAATCTTGAGTGCTAGAAATTTTTCACCTACTTGAGAATTTATAGAATTGTATCAAAATAAATTTGTTTGGGAGAATTAAAGAAATGACTAAGAAGACATTCATGAATCATGCTATTGCCTTGGTACCTTGGAATATAAGAGTTAAATTATTCCTTCCTCACATTAGTGATATCTTGTTTAGTTGTTATATATTTTAGTTTTTTGATGATTATTAGGTACATGGAGGAGTTAAGTCATCTTTAAATATTATCAACATATACTATTAATATTATAAATTATCTTCTTGATATATGTTGATAGAATTAAGAATTATCTGACATATATCTCATAAGATTAAAAATGATGAATATTGAAAAGAACTTTTTGAACCATGTCATATAGAGTTCATCTATATTAATTCTATACTCAATGGTTGCTGAATAAATATCTCATTCTTAATATCATTGTGATGAAACATATTCATCACGTCTAACTCATATAATGTTCATCTATGAAAAGTAATAAAAAGTAATAATTTGTTAGTAATTATTTTAGTCAAAAGAGAAATATTTGAATAATCTATACCATAAATCAATATAAATATTTTGCCTAGTAACCTATTTTTAAGTTGATTAATCTTTATTTTGGGTAGTTTTTATTATGTTCACTTACTTGAATTTCATTATAGGCTTACATAAAACTTTGATACAAAATTCCTTGTATGATTGGAAATGATCACACTTATTTTATTTAATATTATTTATCAATATATTGAATGACTAAGTATCTCAAAGAGAATATCATAGATCATGTAACTATCAAAAGTGAATAAAGAATAAAAATATTTAATATCAATAATCAGATTAAGAGTATATTGATAATGAATACTATGTAGAACATATCTTTGGTTTATTTTATAGTATTATTGGATTAACTGACATAATCAATAACTATCTTAGAAAAAATTATAGACATAGTTGTATAATATATATCTTTAGCTTATGGAATAATAAGATATTTTCTTGTAATTCCTAAGATGTGCAACTAAACAAGAAACTAGTTCCCAGTTGATTCCAATCCTGTGAGATAACAGTGGAAGGAGAAGGAGGATCCTTTAAGTGTTTTGTTACAGAAAGGAAAAAGGGAACAATGTCCTGGATCCGGTTTAGGATAGAAGGATTATGTAATCTTTTGAAGGGTGCTGAAATCTACAGCAAGAAAGGAGGCACGACCAAAGGATTTTGGTAATGGAAGGAAAATAGAAGACTTTACAATTTGGAGTGCCTTTAAAATGAAGCAGGAAACTTCCTAATATGTTCTGTTACATATGGGGAAGGTAAAAGTCACAACATTTTCATACTTGAAGGTATGGAACTGATAAAGGGATGGTATCTATTGGCAGCCAAGTTGAGAGAGTTGGGCATCAAGGAGAAAACGAAGATAAATAGGAATGCTGGAGAGATAAATGAGCTACAAGAGGCAAGGTTAGTTAGGGCCGTAGAAAAAGGGAACAAGGGCAACCCTTCGCAAGGTAGGTCTTTTGTGGAGGTCATGAAGTTTGAGAGATCTCAGTATCTCAATAGGGTTTAGATAGAAGTGGGGAAAGCTTGTCAGGGGATGAGATGGGAATGCTAAAGCTTTTACTGGTCGGAATGTGGGAGAATCCTACTGATTCATATCTGTCAGCAAGGGAAATGGAAGCACGGGAAAAAAAAGCTTGGAGGTTGAAAGGGAGTCTAATGGAGGCTTATATGAACTAATATTTAATGTTTATGGAATTTATAAATTTGGATGAAGCTGAGTGGGTCCTAGAGCCAGGAAAAAGATGATTTTGAGGAGGATTGCTGGCTTTAGATTTGGATGAAGCTGAGTGGCTTTAGATTGTGGCACGTGAAAAGTACAGATAAGGCAAAAGAAGCATGGATCAAGGCAGTGGGTCTGCCTCTACATTTTTGTAGACATGAGGTTTTGATAAAGTTTTGATAAAGTTTGGTGATTATGCAACAGTTCTAAGGACTGAAGTTCTATGGGCCAGAATACTGGTCAAGGTGGAGGGAAAGATGAGACCTAGTGTCATCAACATCCTGGAGGGGGGGTAGAGCTTTGAACTTCAGATATGGTGGGAATTTCAGCCAAAGAGCACAAAGTTTTCTTTTCCAAGGGTAGGAAGAAGACCATGCATGCAGTGGAGGAAGAAGATGAGGCTCCTTTACGCACTGGCAAAAGTGTGTGGTATTTGCTGAGAAAGATTAATGATGGACAACTTGAAAAGATGGGAGATACACTTGAAAGGGACTGCAGGGCCTGAAAAGGTGAATTTTCAGGGAATAGATAGGATACAGTCCTCTAAAAACAGGACTGAGGTGCTCAGTGCAGTGAGCTTCAACAAAGATCTATCCGCTCATTTCCTTGGAAGTGCACTTGGAAGAATAATCTCCAATCAAGGGTGTCTTTCTTTGCCTGGGAGGCTTCATGGGGAAAGATCCTAACTTTTGACCAACTAAAGAGAATGGGGTTGTCTCTTGCCAACCACTGTCCCCCCCGTCAAAGATAGAAGAAACTGGTGACCACCTCCTCCTTCATTGTACAATGATAAGTGTCCCGTCGGATTTGCTTTTCTTTTTATTTGGAGTTTCTTGTGTCTTGCCCGCTTCGGTTAGGGGTTCCCTCTTGGGTTGGAATGGTCCTTCCCTTGCACAAGACAGGTGAAAAGTTTGGAAGGCGCAAGGCGGGCCCTTTGTGCTTTTTTTGGTTAGTTGTGGTTGTGGTTTGGTTGCGGTGCATTGGGGTGCCTGCTGCCCTAGCCGAGCTTCGAGCCGACATGCTATGGAGTTGGGTTGAGTTCACGATAAGCTCACTTCGACCCCGTTGCATGGAAGTGCCAACCAGGGCCGCCTCCAGCCGCGGCGACTCTGAATGTGGTAGTGTTTGGGTCGGGTTCATTAAAAAAACCCACCTCACCCCACCACAATATAAAATTTTACTGTTACTGGGAAGCGGGTAGGTTGGGCACCAAGTATTCCAATGGAAGTGCCATTGGACCGTGCCATGCCTGACATTATTCCTGGTAGCCTAGCCACACACCTAGCATTGCTCAAGCCATTCCTTGGGGCTAGCCTGACTTATGTATGGTTTTGGATCATGCCGTTTTGGGCGATGTTGTTCTGGGCCATGTATGACTCAATCGGGCCGTGTCTGGGCCACCCGGCCCATTTGACATATTTAGATTCCATGTTAAAGTGAGATTTTTGTGTACTAGATATGATATTCATTGGTGTTTTGTGTTTTTTACTTACATGGTATCAAATGCATACCATAGGGAAAATAAACCCTAGGGGGGTGTGTGTGGATGAGAGATACAAATCTTATAGAGAAAAATGTGTGCACTATACTAGCACAATGCATGTATACATCCTATGGGAGAGAGAAGGGTGTAAAGTTGCTTTGCACCACTTAATTTCTCATAGCAGATAGTGTGCAATTAAGGGGCATCAATGGCTGCTACATTTATATTGTAAGGGAGACAAAAAAGGGTGTGCCAGTGGTGTAACAATGGTTTATCCGTCGTGTTACAGTTTGTCAATGCTACAAAAAGAAGATTTGGGAAACTCAATTTAGGGTTTTGAGATAAAATTTGGTGTCAATTAAAAGGCATATAAATTTTATTGTTGTTTCTTGATCAATTTAGACTTTTGTTTTACTTAATATAGGGTTTTGGGAAAGCTCCCCGCACTGGGGGTTATTGTTTATTTTGGGGTACATTAATTTAGGTTTCTAATTTTTTTTGGAAAGTCTCATTTCAGCATCTTGGGTGTGAATTATCGCAAGAGGGATAGATGAATGAGTGTCTCATTTTAGTACACACACTATAAGAAGATTGATCTTACTAGAGATAATTGTTAAATATTATTTTTAAAGAAGAGATCAAAAATATCATATGCAAAAATAGGCTGACTATCAGAGTTGTTTAGGGGTGCTCATAAAATTTATCCATTATGATACTTGCTAGAGTTGAATATGCAAAATTTCTCTCTAAGCTAGTAGTAAATATTTTTCCTTAGGTATTATTAGTTTTGTTGCTCGTAACCATTATTCAGATTTCTGGATTATCAATATAAGTATTCATTTTACAAGTAATCATAATCTATTTATTTTTATTTTTTTGTGTTCTGAGAATAATATTTATATCTACTAATCAAAGTTTTAAAAGGTGAATACGTAAAATGAAGTATTGTTGTGTTCGTGAGGCGAGGTGTAAGCCTCGAGGCGTTAAGACATAAGTTTTTTGTCACGACATAAGACATAAATTTAATAAATATAAAATTTATTAAATTCTCTATTTTTTTAATTTTTAATTTAATATATTTTATAAATTTAATACTATTTATTAATTAATATTATTATCAAATTTTAATAAATTTTGATAATTTATTAAATAATTTTTTTTAATTTGCTCTTGCCCTTGATCCTCTTCCTTGCCCTTCTCCCCTTGCCCTTGCTCCTCTTCCTTGCCCTTCTCCCCTTGCCCTTGCTCATCTTCTCTGCATTAAAAAAAGTTCAATGGAGCTCCAGCAAGTTCCATCGTGGAGCTCAATGGAGCTTACGTGGAGCTCCATGATGGAGCTTCGTAGAGCTACAACGAGCTCTAGGGAGCTCCATCATGGAGCTCGCAGAGCTTCGTCGAGCTCTGTGGAGCTTGCTTGGAGCTTCGTTGAGCTCGACATTTTTTTAATGCCTCGAGGTATTTTATGAATGCCTCGCCTTGAGACGCACATCAAGACGTTAAAAAATATTTATAAAAACACTTAGTAATAAATATCATAAGTCATCGGTGTGATATTATCTAGATCACTTTTTTGTTTCTCTATGATATTATGTTTATTGTTGATTGTGCTAGTATGCTTTCAATGAATTTTTTTTACACAACTTAGTTTTGATTTTGCCTTTTTTTTATTGATGGTTATTTGTAGAATCAAAAAATTATGAGAAAGTCTTAATTGAGATTTAACATGATGAATTATATTTCATTTGTCTTATAATTAGATTTTCTTTTAGCTGTTTGATTATATTTAATTATTTATTTGTGCATTTTTAATTTAATTATTTTTCATTGGTTAAGTTGATAATATTATACTCTAGTTTTAAGATTATTCCTATCCTATAATGAGAGATATATTAGTTAAAAAAATATATCATAGTTTTTTATCTAGCTCACCATTTCAAAGTAAGTGGGACCCCATTCAATTTGATACATTTTGATGTTTATAGGCATAGTAGGGAGCATGGAAGCACGGACACGGCTATCTACAGTCATGTCCATGTGTTCGACACCTAGACACATGGACACGGTATAGACACGGCACAAATATATGTCTGATATACTATGTGGTATATCATTGATCAATTTGTATCCGATACGTCACGTGGCGTATCAGACGATTGCATCGGCTGTCGTATCCATGCCGAGAGTGGCCAACGTCCGACGACGTCCTGTGGCCAACTTCGCTGCATGGGCGATGTTGGCCACTCGACACAGGTGGTGGGTGCGATTTGTGGGGAGGCAGGGGGCGGGCACGATTTGTGGGGAGGTAGGGGCGGGCACGATTTGTGGGGAGGTAGGGGCGGGCATGATTTGAGAGGGGAGGCATAGGCGGGCACAATTTGAGGGGGGGAGGCAGGGGTGGGCACGATTTGAGGGGGGGAGGTAGGGGTGGGCACGATTTGAGGGGGGAGGCGGGGGCAAGCGCGATTTGAGGGGGAGGCAGGGCGAGATTTTAGGGGGGCGTGATTTATATAAAATAAAATAAAATATTTTAATATAATAAAATAAAAAAATATATTTTTATATAATATAAGATAATTATAAAATATTATTTTATAAAATAAGATAATTATAAATATTATCTTATAAAATAAAATAAAATATAATAGTGTTATTTTACAAAATAAAAAAATATATATTTATTTTATAAAATAAAATATTTTAATTTATTTTATTTTATAATATACCTAATATTTATAAAGAAAATAATTTTTATTTTTAATTTTATTTTTTTTATCATAACGTATCCTAGTCGTATCCGTATTATAGTTTTTTAGAATTTGTCGTGTCCCCGTATCCCCGTATCCCCTCGTCTTGTATACCCATGTCCGTGTCTGTGTCCGTACTTCTTAGGTAGAAAGAATTTTGGGTACCTAATTATCTTTATTGATGACTATTCATGATATACATGAATATTTTTTTTCATCATAAAATTCATGTATTTTATATTTTTTAGATATTTTATAAAATAATAAAAAATTTATTTGATAAATTTTTTTTAAAAGTGACAATGTTCTTTAATATATATTAAACATATTTAATATTTATTATATGAATTATGTTAATATTCTTTATGAAGATAAATCTATATAAACATGTAGATCACTTAAATATAAAATTTATAACAAAAGGATTTACTCAAATATTTGATATAAATTGTCATTTTACTCTCTCTAGCAATTAAAATGATCTCAATATGTATTATTATTATTTTTTGCAATATATTACAATTGGATGATACATCAGTTAAATATAAAGAATATATTTTTTCTTAGTGACTTTTCAAAGGAGATGTATGTGGAGCATATTTGAGTTTTTAGCAATACAATCCAATATAATATATAGATTGAGGAAGATGTTATATGATATCAAACAATTATTAAGAGTTTGGTTTACAAGATTTTCTTAGACAGTTATTTCTTTTGAGTTATATAAATGTATTATATATTTTTCTTTATTTTTTTGGAGTACCAAAGAAAGGGTGATTTTAGTGATTATACATGTGAATGATATTCTGGTTACAATATATGATAAATTAAATTATTTAATTGATATTTTATTGTATAATTTTAATAAAGTGCATTGTGAGTCCCATATTTTTTTTTTAAAATAAATGTAACTTCTTGTATGAGATGTATCATCTCGTCATAGAAGAGATATGTTTTTGATATACTTGTAAAAGTTGATTTCTAGATTGTGCTTTAGCATATACTTTTATTAATTTAGGTTTTAATTTTATTTTTGATATTATCCTTTCCGTGGACTATATTACTTATATGAGAACCATAAGAAAAACTAACTATTTGACTATGATTAGATTAGTATAACATGTAATGAACTGCATTTTTGGTATGATCATTCTTTCTATAGTAGTCACACCACGAGATTCTAAGGAAATGACTTACTATCATTATTCGTATAACACTATTATCTCAAAGAAAAATTAATTTTTTGTATGTTATATCCGGCTGTGTTGCACGGATACTGCTAGGGAGTGCCGTGTCCACGTGTCCGACACGTGGACACGGCGACACGGGTCGGACACGCGTCGGATACGTGTCCGATCCGCCACGTGGCGGATCGGACACAAATCCGTATGCGATACGCCACGTGGCATATCGGATACACGTCGGAGACGTATCCGACGAGTTTTTCGGAAACAATCGTTTACCTCTAGACGCGTCGTTTACCTATCGACGCGTTGTTAGAGCGTTTTGGGAGGGGGTTTCGGAAAATCGGGTGGAGGGGGGGTTTCGGGAGGGAGGAAAAAAGGTTCTGGACGGGGGAGGGGGGAGGGGAGAGAGGGTGTTAGAGGTTTAAATTTTTTTTAAATTAATTTAAAAAATAGAATTTTAAATTATTTTAAAATACTGTATCTTATATTATTTTAAAATACTGTATTTTAAATTATTTTAAAATACTGTATTTTAAATATATGTTAGAGAGAGTTAGAAGCTGTAACGGGATGGGGCAGGGGTTAGTGGGCTTAAATATATTTTTTTTATTTTTTAATTATTATTGTTTGTTTAATATATATACAAAATATAATAAACAAATAATTTATTTTAATTTTATTTAAGCCCTCTAAATTTTTATTTATCAAAATATATTAGTATTTTTTTTTATTTATCTAAATTTCTGTTAATGGATAATATTTATATTTAATTTTTTTTTTCATGCCGTGTCCTAGCCGTATCCGTATCTTAGTTTTTTGAAATTTGTCGTGTCCCCGTATCCTACCTTGTCGTATCCCCGTGTCCGTATCCGTGTCCGTGCAACATAGATATCCTGTTTAATAATAACTAGATAATTAATTTTTTATATGATTTTCTATTATAAGTTTACCTTAATATAGCAATATGCATGCCAAGATATATAAAGAATTTTCTATGACTTAGTAATTTCTTTCTGGGATCACAGATACTTTTAGTTGATTGAGTATTTAGATTTGAGTTAAATACCAATACATACCAAGAGAAGGTATAGGATGTGATTTTATATTTTTTGGAGATAATCTTCTTTTAAAAAGTAAGTTGTATATAATTATTTCAAGAGATAGTAAAAAGGTAAAATTTAGAGTGTTAGTAATAGTTAATTATGAGATTCTTTGGATGCATATCCTACACAGGAGATCAATTGCATATAGATGAAATGCATGTATTATGATAGTTAAATAATAATGCATGTATTTTAAATTCAATATTTGGTGAGTAGATGAAATGCATATAGATGGAATACTTCTTTCTTAAGAAAAAGAATAATGATAAATTATTGTAACAACATATATTTAGATAGTTGAGCAGCTAATGTATATTTTTACTAAGGTGACAAAGAGACTTTAACTTATCTTTGTTTTCGTAATGCTTGGCATTGTGGATTTTTATGTATTAGCTTAATGTGGTGACGTAATTTGCTTATTCATATCTATTTTAATTTGTTATTTTATATTTTTGAAGAGAATATCTAACTTGTATGTTGACCTAAAATTTGTTGTCTTTTTATAAGAGCATACTTGTATGATATTATTTATGATCATTAGTATATTTTATTCTGTGTTAATTTCCAACAATCTTTATGGAGATAATGAATTACTTGTTTATATTTTATAAGAGCATCTACCATTTCACTAATAGTATTAATTTGGGAGAGTTGTGATACAATGTTAATATGAAAATAAGATATTCTTCATATTGCATACATATTATTGAGAGAAAAGACATACTCTAGAGACATTAATATTTATTTTTAGTGATGAGATTGAGAATTTTACTAAGATTTAAGAGACATGTTTACTATCTGAGCCAACAAATATTCATCAGATAGTTTTTCATCATGATATTTACTAGATAGGATTATATGAAACTTATCTCTAAGATAATAACAAATTTTTTTCATGTTTTAGGTATTATTGTTTTTGTGACTCATACTTTTACATTAAATTTTTAGATTATCAATATATGAGCTAATATTTACATCATTGTTATTCATCTATTAAAATTTTTTTTTGTTTCTTAATATTGTGATGGTCAATAATAAATTTTTAAAAAATATTGAGTATAATACTATTTAGCTTAATGTTTTGTTTATTTTATATTTTTTATTTATTTTTGATTATTATGTTAGTTTTTTTCTGAGTTATTGTTTAGATAATAAATTTTAATTTTTTCTTCTATTTCTTTTTGGTTGTAGGATCAAATGACTAAAATAATTTTTTTTTTGGTTTGAGCAAGATAGTTTACATGTCTTCTCTTTTATAGTATACATATTGTTAGAAGAAAAGATATATTAGAAAGAGATGTTAATATTATTTTTAGAGAGGAGATTGAGAATATTACTAAGAGTCGAGAGAGACATGCTAGTTATTGGAGCCATCTAATGGTCCTCGTATAGTTTATTCACCATTATACTTATTACAGAGAAATATACAAAATTCTTCTCTAAAGTAATAAAAGACACCATTCTTCATGTATCATTTTGTTTGTCATTTATACTTGCATTTTAGATTCATGAATTATCGACACATGAACAATACTCATTGGTACACAATATGATGATACTCTTATTTATTCATTATATATATTAACAAATATATATAAAGTTGATTTTGAAGAGAACAAGATTTTGTTGGAGAGAAAATTATTCTTTAGTCCAGATGATACAATAGACCATGAGTTTTGCTTTAGTTTATGCTTATGATTAGTTAGCGAGCGAGAAACTTGATTATCTAAGACTTAAAGTCTATACTAAAAAAATATGACACATACAATTTACTTAGAATAAATATGAATCTACTGATGAGTCAAATGATCATGCAACAATACTATTTGATTTTGATATATTGATCACTTTTAGAAGAGGTAAGAAAATTGTACTTGACACATAATTTAATAAGTTTTTTATACTTTATTCTTCTATATTCTTTTATTATTATTTTTTCGACAATACTAGATTATTTAGATCTCATTCAAATATTTTATCTCTCTCAAGATGATGTCATACTATATACTTTAATGATGCTTGGGAGTTTGTACAATGATCTTTTGGAAGGTCTTTTATTGGGTGCATATGAGTGTTCATTGGAAAGACATGTCTAATAAAAAAAGGTAGATTATCTTATTGCGAGACTTGTAGCGAGAGAGTTTATTCAAATATTGGTATGAATTATCATCATAATATTTTCTTTCTAGTGATAAAAATACATAAATTCTTATATTATTGGTAATATCTCATAAATAGAAGATGCATCAATTAGATATGAAAAATATCTATCTTAATGATGACCTCAAGGAGATATATATGGAACAACTACATGAGCTTCGAGCGACACAATTTGATATAATTTATTGAATGTGGAAGATTATTTAGCCTAAAATGATTACCTAGAGTTTGATTTATGTTTTTTTCATAATTAATCATTTAATTTAGTTTATATGTATGTGTTATAAATATTTTTTTATTTTTAAAGAGTTCTGATGCTATGTTAATTCTGTTTATTATGTATATGAATAATATTTTGATTAATAGAAATAATGAGTTAAAGATTACTAAATACAAGATGTATCTTTAGTCACAATTTCATATAAAAAATCTTAGAAGACATAAATATCTTCTTGGGATAAATGTGACTTATTCCAAGAGAGTAATTATCATGTCACAAGGGAGGTTAGTAGTGAACACTCTTATAAAGATTAATCTTTTGACTTATGCTTCAATAGTCAAGGAAGCATGGACACAACTCCCAACAGCCGTGTCCACGTGTCCGACACTCGGACACGTGGACACGACACGGATATGGCATGAATACGTGTTTGATACGCCACGTGGCGTATCATTACACAATCCGTATCCGATATGCCACGTGACGTATCGGATGGTTGCGTCGGCAGCCGTATCCACGTCTATAGCGCCCGACGTCCGACGACGTCGGTGACCAACGTTGGCCACTGGCAGGGGGCGATGCGATTTGAGGGGAGAGTAAGGGACGGCGCGATTTGAGGGGAGAGGAAGCGGCGGTGCGATTTGAGGGGAGAGGCAGGGGCTGCGCGATTTGAGGGGAGAGGCAGGGGCTGCGCGATTTGAGGGGAGAGGGGCGGGCGTGCGTGATTGAGGGGAGAGGGGCGGGCGTGCGTGATTGAGGGGAAAGACAGGGGCGGGTGATTGAGGGGAGAGGATGGGCGGGCAGGCATGCTTGAAGGGAGAGGCAGGGGTATAAAATAAAATATTTTTATAAAATAAAAAAAAAAAATATTTTTATATAATATAATGATAAAATATTATTTTATAAAATAAAATAAAAATAAATATTATCTTATAAAATAAAATAAAATAAAATATTTTTATTTTATAAAATAAATAAAATATTTTAATTTAATTTAATTTAATAAATTTTATAAAATACATAATATTTATAATTAATAATTTTTATTTTTATTTTTATTTTTTTATTATGCCGTATCCGTATCTTAGTTTTTTAGAATTTGCCGTGTCCCCATATCCTGCCGTGTCGTATTCCCGTGTCCGTGTCCGTGTCCGTGCTTCTTAGTCAATAAATATTCTTATTAATCCATATACTGATTGTTATTTTATTTAATTCACTTAGATATTTGGGAAGTTTATATGATGATCACCTATTATAATTTTAGATATTTTATTATTTTTTGTTATGATTGCACTCTTTATACACAACCCTTGGTATTTAATTAAAGATCTTAATTTTTTTAATATAACTATATGAAAAAAAAAATTTAGTATGATTGTGATTTAATAATATTGATAAGCGATAATATTTTAAAATATATTTAATTAATGATTGTGATTTAATAATATTGAGAAACATGATTGGGATATACTAGGCGAATTATATTTGTACTGACAATCTTTTAAAGATATTTGATTTTGAGCAATGTGTAGAGTAGTGACATCTAGTTTATCAAACACGATTGGGATTGTGTATAATGAAAAAATACATAATTGCTAGTTCATCTAGCATATCTTTGTATTGACACTTCTGTGCACAATTCAATAGTTGAAAGAATTAATTAATATTTATTTAAAATGATTACGATACTTTCTTATTTCAACCTAAAGGTATATATTAGATGAATATGTTCATAGTCTTTCCTAAATGTATATTCTATTGTATAAGCTGATCTAGTTCAAAGTAGTGACTTGACCATTTAGATTGTACAATGAAGGAATCAAAAATATTCTTTACTTAATGCATGTAGTCTTGAATACTCTTTTATTTTAATTTTTATTCTATATATTCTTTTTTTTTTGTTTTTCCTTGATAATTGTAGGGTCTTGAAATTTTTTTGTGAGATAGTCATCCATTATGGTGATAAATTATATTTGATAAACTAAGTGAAATCAAATCTAATTATATTTGGGATTTCATTATAAAATTTTTAAATAAATTAATAGTAAGATGTAAATAAGCGTAGATGATGAAGATGAAACCCATGGGGTAGATTGATCGGCTAAAGGTTAGGTTGGTAGTGAGAGAATTTATATAAACTTATGATGTTCACTATTGAGATATTTTTTCTCTCGTGATCATAATGGTCACTCACAAGTTATTATTAGAGGTGTCAAATGAGCCGTGTCGTGTATGCTTGACTTATTTTTGGGTTGCCCAGTCAAGTCACCATGCTGGGCATGACTCATTTTAGGTGGCCTAGTTGGGCTACCATGCCGGGCATGATTCGATAAGGAAATCGTGTTGTGCCCTGCAGGGCTTGACTTGTAGTCTGCCTGGCTCGACATGGCACGACTTGTAGTCTGCCCGGTTTGGCATGACATGACCAACATGAGTTTGGGCAGAATCACGCATTTCATTTCGGATTATTTTGGGTCATGCTGAATCATGTTGGTTTTTGCTATAAATGCCAAGATTCATTATTTCTTATAACTTAAATATGATGTGTAAATTGAGAAAATAATCTTTTAGGACAAGATTTAATTTATGTTCTTCGGTACTTACCACCTCTGGGTTTATTATATTTATGTTAATCTATTTCTATTTTTTTTTGACATGAACCAGAAGTTCAATACATGATATAAGTGGTATACATCGATGATATTTTGCTTATAGGAGAGATCGATTAAGTTTATCTTAATTGAAAGTATTTCTAAAAATTGAGTTTTTAGATGAATGTTTTGAGATATCATATGTATTTTTTAGAAATTGAAGTTATTTATTTAGGAAATGTCTTTTTTTTTCTCAGAGTAAAATTTGTTTTGAATATTTTGTTTTTCCTTAGTATGTTGGGATGTAAATTTGAAAATTCACCATTTGATCTAAATATAAAATTGTGTATAAATGTCAGTTCACTATTTGATTATACTACATTTAAGAATGGACATAAAAATATTAAAATCATAAATATAAATAATGCTATCAAATCTATTAATCAAATACAATATATATTGGGTAAAAATAATTGGAGTAATCCACATGTCGAGTATTTCCATTAAAATTACAAAATACAAAAAATAGTAACAAGAAAATTACAATATTTTTTTTCAAGCTTGTGCATACAGATCTATAATATCAAACTTTAAAGAAAAAAATATAAGTTTATGTTTCTTCAAAATATTCAGGAAGATATTTCTTGACTACTTTAATGTCTGAATCTATGTTGTAGTAATAGTTATTTCTTGAATTTTTTTTTCTTTAGAAGAAATCATCCACCTCTATATTAATTGTTTGCTTGTGAAATGCTGAATTAGAGGCTATATGCCTCGCTGCTTGACTTTCAGAGTAATATGTAGCGGGAGAAGAGAGTATATACTAAATCTTTTTGAACAGATGATATATTCAAATTATTTCATAAGTAATTATTATTATCATTCTAAATTTTACATTTGTACTAAATTTTGAAATAATTGTATGACTTTTACTTTTTCACGAGACAAAATTGTCTCTAAGAAAAGTGTAAAATCTTGTTATAGACATCCTCTTGGTGCATGTTAGTACATAACTTGAATTTGAATATACAATCAACTAGAAGCCTCCAAGAAAAAAGTATGAATTTTTTTCATATACCTCGGTATGTGAAAAATTATGTTAAAGTTAATAAACTAGAAAAATTTATGAAATAACTAATCATATTAATTTGTATGTTATATATAGTTTGATTATAATTAGATAATTAATATTTCTCATGATTCTCTTATAAATAGCATAGTTAATTGAAGAGATAGTAATATAAGTAAATTCAGTATTTGAATCAATATGAATATATGCTGCAGCATAATCGAAAAGATCAATTTTTGTAAGATTATAAAAAAATTATCTTTTATGTGATAAGATGATACTCCTCTTAGCACATATATTAAGAAAATAATTGAATTTCTTAATGTTCTTTACCTAAAATTGTGCTTAAAAGTATTCTTTGAGTTGAGTGATATCAAACTCATTATCGTTCCAAATCAGAATATTAATAATGCAGTAATTAATAAAATTATTATGTTATCAGAATTTCTTCAAAAAAATAAAGAAAAGTTAGTAACACTCATATATAGCCTAATTGAGGTGACTACTTGTATATATCTTAAAAACTAAGTTTTGGGTGTTTGCTTCGAGTCATACTATACCTTTTGTAATTTATAAACTATATCTGATTGTGCCACTTAAAAATTCATGTGACTATTTCATTTATTTTATTCTCAAGGTGACAATAAAGAAATAAATTCTTTATGTCTAGGTGATATGCCCTCTATTTATAAGATCCTGCAAGAAATGATAATCTGTATAGAGGTAATATTGGTCATTGAAGATTAAATGTCTTGATAGTTCACATTAAATGTTTGAGTAAATATCTTCGTTAAAAGTCTCATTTTAAAATAATTTATCTTTTTATTTAGATTTGTATTCATAGTGAATACCAACTTATAATCAACAACATATCTTTCTGAAGGTCATAATACTAGTTCTTAAGTTTCATTAAAGTAGAGGACATACATCTTTTTCTTCATGATCCAAATTTATCTTGGATGAGATAATATCTTAAAATAAGGCTTGAGTATTCAAATATCATTCCAAAAAGTAATAAAAGAAATAAAAAAAAAACAAATGAAAATATGATAAAATCTATGAAGATTATTATTGCTTTTAGCATGCTGAGTATGTCTCTCCCACATGGTGTAAACTATATTGGTAGTCAAGTCTCACAGTTATCAACTCAATATGAGTCTGTACTTTTGAAGACTCATGAACTACTATGTTATTTATGCTTGAAAGAGATCTCCCTACTTGAGAAATCTCAATCCCTACAAAATAAAAATAATCTAAATTTATTAGTAGATATGATGATTTAATATAAGTAATATCATATTATGTATCAATATGCTAAAATGTAGTCAATGAGTAATTCGCTATACTATGACTTTTACGTAGTGTTATATTTACATGACTACAAATAAGAGAGAGAATAATAAATCTAGATGTAATATTTGTATTTACACTTTTCTTAGGTTCATTAAAAATGAGTTATGGATCAAAAAAGATTATATTTGCAGCCATTAAATCCTATAAGTATTTAGTGAAAAATATTTATATACTGCTTAAATACAAGAGTATTGATGAAAGATATACCTTAAGGTACTACATGTCAATTCATCTCATCATAGATATTGATGCAGTGCAAAATAAATAAATCCAAAAATTTTGTGAGATAAGTTAAATAGTTTTTTTTAGAATATATAATCTAGAAAGGTATATGTTGAGAAAAAGAATATAAAAGAGAATTTAATTAATGAGATAAATTGTAGTTAAAACTTAAAACTACGAATGAGAAAATTAGGATTGGCTAGTCAGACTTGTCCAACCATCAATAGGTCATTGGACTCTTTTGATTTAGTTGATTGACTTGATATCTCATCGAATTGGGATAGAATTGGCAAAATTGGTGGTTGGATCCAAGGAAGCAATGACACGGCTCCCTACAGTCGTGTCCATGTGTCCGACACCTGGACATATGGATATGGTACGGACACGGTATGTATACGTGTCCGATACTTCACGTGGTGTATCGGACGCCTAGTGGCCAACGTCGCCGCACGGGCGACGTTGGCCACTCGACGCAGGCGGCGGGCACAATTTGAGGGGGGAGGCAAAGGGCATGTGCGAATTGAGGGGGGGGGGGGGAGGCGGGCGCTAATTGAGGGGGGGGGGGGGAGGTAGGGAGCAGGTGCGAATTGAGGGGGGGGGGAGGTAGGGAGCAGGTGCGAATTGAGGGGGGGAGGCAGGGGGCGGGCGAGAAATGAGGGGGGAGGCAGGGGGCGGGCGAGAAATGAGGGGGGAGGCAGGGGGCGGGCGAGAAATGAGGGGGGAGGCAGGGGGCGGGCGAGAATTGAGGGGGGAGGCAGGCGAGCGCTAAAATAAAATAAAATATTTTTATTTTATAAAATAAAATATTTTAATTTATTTTATTTTATATTATAAAATATCTAATATTTATAAAGAAAATAATTTTTAATTTTATTTTTTTTATCATGCCGTATCCTAGTCGTATCAGTATCCTAGTTTTTTAGAATTTATCGTGTCCTCGTATCCTGCTGTGTTATATCCCCGTATCCGTATCCGTGTTTCTTAGGTTGGATCACCAATTGTTTTTTAGGGAATCGGTCAAATTGAATGCCCAATTAAAAATTATTTTCGTGAAGACTGATAGGATTCGAATCCATTACCCAAAGGTCTAAAAAACATGATACTTATCACTTGGGCAAAACAATAATTCATGTTGGATAGATATCTTTAAATATACATATATTAATGATACAATAGTTTATATTATCACTTCTATATTGAATTTATAAAGTAATAATATTAGGTTAAAATGAATTTTCTCTTTGATAAATATTTAGATAATAGACTAATCAAGTTTTATTTTAATTAATATGAAATTTTTTAATGATTTTGTTAATTAAAATTGTTTAATTTATTATACTATATTTGTGTGTGTGTATGTGTGTGTGTGTGTATATATATATATATAGAATTTGAATTGAGGACACTTTAAGTTGTAATTAAATCATAATTAAATTGTAACTAATAAATTATAATTCGAGTATCGTTAATTTATTAAGCATGATACCAATCAAAAATAAAAAAAACACTTTCTTCAATTTAAGTATATTTTAATTTCCTAATAAATCTAAAACCAAAAAGCACTCACACCTGTAATATTTTTTATCTTGAATGCTCATTGAATTTTCATAATAAAAGCTTGTCACTTAAAAAATTTTATTTTATTTAATTATTTGCATGATAGATTCTAAATAGGCACGGGAAAATTATTGATCGACTACTCAAATTGTGAATCATTATATGATAATAATCAATTTCTTTACTAGTACCACATGCATGTTTTATGTACAAGCTAAAATAATTTTTTTTATAAATTTTGAATACTTTTATATTTTTATTAATATTTTTGATATATCCATAAATTCAAGTACTATATATGTATTTATCTATATTATCGTCTATATATATGTGTGTATAATTTTTTTTAAATTATTTTTAATTTTAACAAAATATATAATATATTTATCATGTCATCGGTTTAATAGCAGTTTGATAGCTATCCTATTTCTGGCCCAACCAGTGAATCATGAACTTTTTTAGTAGGTCAATCATCAACTTGATTTTTTTATTATTGGTTAAAATTATTTCTTTCCAAAAATATTATAGTAGGAGTATTAAAATTATCTCAATTAAATATTTATTTTTTCTTTTGGTAATTTTAATATATTAGAATGTTGCATTCATAAGAAGTGTGTTGTATAATCTCATGATCTATATAAAAAGTGCTAAATTAGTCTTATATATATTATGTTGTATTGTTATTTCTTAATTTTTTATTATTTTTTTGAAATTGATTATTTATTATTTTATGTAAAATTTAAAAAATAAAAATAAGTTGTGATCTATTTTGAAAGCGATATATCTATGTATATAATGAGTATTTATAAATAGAATTGATCAAATACTTAAATTCCTTTTTAATCGCATATCTACTAAGTTCTTATATATTTCAGTGTATCAAATTAATTGAGCTTCAACTTAAGCTAGATTAACTTGTAGGATAGGAAGCTTAAGTAAATTTTTCTAATTAACATGCCTCAAACTTTAAGATTAAAATACATTTCAAGCTAGAATAAAATATTCTCAAATTGCCTAATAATGAATGATCAAACTGAGAATTTATAATTAAATGGTAATGTACACTTAAAATAATTAGAAGAAGATCTTACTATTAAAGAAAGAACATACAATTCATTATTCTCAATCCCAAATGAAAATTTTCTCAATCTTTCAATTTTATCAATAAATATTAATAGAATTAAAAATAAAATTAGAGTTGAGTTGTTTAGAAAGATAACTTATAGAATATAAACTAACATGATGATTAAGAATAAATAAGACACATGAAAGTAATAAATACATAAATTGGATAATATCATATTTAATAATTTTTGAAAATTTGTCATTACCTAAAATAATATTTTTAAAAATGAGAAATAATAAATATGTTCTGATTACTGATAATACATGTGTTAGCTTCTGTGTCAATAATCAAGAAGTGTGCAATGAGTTTATGTGTAAAATAATTAGTAATACTTGAAATTAGGAAGAATCTATTTTTGCTTTAGAGATAAGTTGTTTATACTCTTCTCTAGTAAGTATAAATATCATGATGAGTAAACTATGTGAAGAGTGAGGACCCTTGGAATGCTTTGATGGTTAGCATGTGTCACTTGTAAAGCTCTTAGCCTCTTGTTTGGATATTGTTATAAGTTGAAATGAAAAAAAAATAAATATTCCACCTGAATAATAAATACATGTTGTCCTTTTGTAATAGGAAAAAATTATTGGGGTAACCCATAAGTTGAGAGCTCCCATCAAATAACATAAAAGATGAAAAAGTTGAATAAAACCATAATACCCTTTGTCAAATTGGTGCATACAAGTCGATAACACCTAATTGACTGCTCTGCTATCTGATAATATAAAATAGTAATTGTCCCATCATGAATCTTTTCTCTAAGAAATAAATAATTTATCTTGATGTATTTCGTTTGTTTATAAAATAATAGATTGGAGTCTATTAGAGGTGTCAAATGGGCCGGGCTGGCACAACTAACAACTTTAGCTCGGGCCTCTATCAAGAGAAGACCATTGACAAAGTACAGGCCAAAGAACAAGATATTTCATGAACAGAATGCGCTTTCTTTTGCACATTAATGAATCGAGGAATTTCGTATAAAAGGTTTCATGCCACCCAACCGGGCTACCGTGTCGTGCCTGGCTTGACATGACATCTTCAGTTCAGGCCCGACAAGGCCCATACAAACCAGTTTTTAAATTTTAATATATATTTTAAAAGATTATGTTATTTATGTATTCATTATATAGTTTATGTTTTAAAATTGTTAAATTTTAATACTATAATTTTTTTTAATGTTAATTGTTTTTACTTTTTAGTAATTAGTTAATGTTAATTATTTTTTAAACTTTATAATTTGTGTATCAGACTATTAGACATTAGTGTAAGTATATTAAATATGTAAATATGAAGTAATAAATCATTAAAACTTAAATATGAATAAAATTTAAAGCCAATGCAAAATGAAAAAAAAAATATTCAAGTTAACTTTCAAGCATCACAACCAAAAATTAAACAAACACAAATCACAAAGACGAATACAATATAAATAAAAATGAGTAAATTGAAGTCAAAAATCAGAATCAAACATAAGTATCACAATTCGGCAATTATCAATCGTCAGACGTCAATGTCATTAATCATCAATCGTCATATCATTATCATCCTCAATATCACTATCATATGGATCATTATCATTAATCAACTCTTTCACTTTTGCTGCAGTTTCAACATGATTATGGATGTTCAAGCTCGAATCCTCCCAATCCTTTATGAATGCTTAAGCCTCAATAATATTTGGACGTAATCCCGATCTTCTATCCTAAATCATATTCACTATAACTGAAAAAGTAGACTCTGATGCTACGCTCAATACCGAAGAAGTCAATAGATCCCATGTCATCTTAGATAGCACGAGAAATGTGGACTCGTATGATTTTCACCACTATAATATATCATGATTTTTGGTATCAGAATGTGATATGATTGAATAGTAATCAGTATTTAAGTACTGTGACAGCTCGGTATTGTTTGACGGGCAACCTCTTTGTTTCTTCCTCGCTAACTAAATGAAAAAGTCATCATCTCTAAATATGGTTTCTATATTCACACTCGCAGCCTCACTACTACTACCATCATACTTAGTATCGTAGTATGTAAAAAGCCCAGCTATCTTTTTTTAATTGAACCCTTCAATTGGATCTTCCAGGTTCATGCATAAGGAATAGTAAGTCAAAATATTTTCTATCCATTCTACTTTAACCCCAGGGTTCATGCTGACAACCAGACAATAAAGAGATAAAATGGTGGATCAGTATTTTAAGTACTTAGTTTTTATTTTTACAATCATATTGCTAAATGTCGGGTCACCTCGATACTTCTAAAATATGTTACTAATGAGGCATATGCATCTTAGTGCAATATAAGTCGTGAAAGTATAAACTGAAAATTACATGTTCGTCATGCAATACAAAACTTTCAGGAATTTCATAAATGAAATTCCTGTAGCAAAGTCAATGTCGTCAATAATAAGTGAGGCACTCTTATTGTCGACATAGTTAGATATATTGTATTTGTATCTAACACATAATTCTAACATCAGGTAAATATAATTTCAATGATATCTTATATTCGATTTGAATTTTTTCTTAAGATTCTCGGACAAACAGAGATTACTAAACTTCTGTTGTTTGTGAGGCGTGCGAATATATTTTAGTGAGTTACATATGTTTTTTAAAGTTGGGGTACACATTCATCCCCGCTTGTACAATCAGGTTAATAATGTGATACATGTATTTAATGTGAAAAATCTTTCCTAATGGTCTGTCTCTAATATTCTTAATAAACGTATTAATTATTACTTTATTATTAGATGCGTTATCGAATGTGATACTTAAAATTTTATTTTAAATTTTATATTCTCTAAAGATTTTTATCATGCACTCAAAAATTGCCGGGTTATCATGAGGATGAAGAATCTTAGAGAATCTTAATTTTTTTTTATTTAGAGTTCATTTTGAATCTACATAGTAAACGGGGAGGCATGCATAAAATGCATCATCATGACTAGTCCATATATAGTATGTCATGGATATTACATCACTATAATTTTTAAATGCATTAATTATTATTTTATTTTTCTAATTTATAATATTTTATTTTGTCATTCCTAGATGTGGACATAGGAATCCTACGATATGCAGGTTGAAAAGATCTCTGTATGATACTGACTATTTTTGGATTCATCGAAAATTTAATCAGAAGACCTATCATGATGATCAGTTTGGCCACGTCTTCCCTTCCCAACTTACTGCGATATATGAAAGGGGTAAACTTTGAGACTGAATTAAATTCAGTCTCAAAAAACTAATCTTTGAGTTGAGTTTGCCCAGAATTTAATGCATCATATTTTTTGGTGCATAGTTTAACATGTCTTTTAAGGTGCTCAGTTCCACAATAATTCTTATAATTTAGAATTTTCTTGTAATATTTGTAGTGTGCTGATTTTTTTTTGATATCCCTAAAATTTTTTTTTTAGTATGTTAAAGTGAGTTCAAACTATTGAAGCCTTTCTTATTTTTTATTTTTTTAGATGTTTGGGTCGAGACGATCGGAGAAATCAAAGTTTCGGCAGCCTTCGACTTTCGCGTAAGATTTTTATTTTCTAAATTAAAATTAATTTTATTTTCGTTATTTAACTTACTATTTATCATTTTTTAATTTTTTTAGACTAGAGAGTAGAGTATAGAGAGACTAGTTAAGTTAGTAGTTAACTAATTAAAAAAAATATGAAATACTTGTAAAACATAAATCAAAATAATTAAAATTTTAGCTTTTTTATATTCTAACTACACGTGCACCACAAATCCAAATACTTTAGTATTTGGATTGAAAAGTCGAGTTGTGAGTATTGAAAAGTCGAGTTGAAATCCCGAGAGAGAAAATTTGAAAAGAGAGAGAGAAAGAGAGAGAAAATTTGAAAAGAGAGAGAGAGAGAAAATTTGAAAAGAGAGAGAGAGAGAAGAGAGAACAAAGGCAAAGTAAGAGAATAAATTGATTTATGTTTTTAAAAAACATAAATCTTAGAGAGAGAGATAAGGCTTATAAGTTATTTTCCCCATAGCCATTGGAGGAGAAATCCAATAACTTAGAATAATATTTTTTTAATCATTCGGGTCGGTTCGACCATCGAATCGACCCAAAAGAAGCTTCTTGAATAGCTGGTGGGGTGGACTTAGACTCGGTCGAAAAAGATTGTGGGTTTAGTTTTGGGCCCGATGAAAATTTCGGATCCGTTCGGCCTTGGGATATTGGTTCGGGTTGGGTTGTCGTGTTGGTTGGGTCAGGGTGATTCTTGGCTCGTGCTGAGAAATCTTGCCCATGGGCCTCAGTACCTGGCCGTGCTTGGCCTGGAAAGAGGCCACATTGGTCTCAACATGAGCATGGGTCATTCTCGTGCCTTGCTGGGCTAGGCATGGCCGAATTGTGTTGTATTCGGGCCGGGTCTATCATACCTGACTTGTTCGACACCTCTAGAGGCTATATGTCTTGATTTTTGATTTTCACAATAAAGAGTAGTGAGATGATATAGTGTATATCTGATCACCTTGAGCAAATGTTGCATCCAAATATCTTATAATTATTGCTATCATTTTGAATTCTTATTTTGCATTAATTCTTGAAATTACTGCATGCTTTTTATTTTTATAGGAGACAATATACTCTCAAGAAAAGTGCAACTCTCATCATAGTTTTTTTTTTTGGTTCGTGTTAATGCTCAATTCAAATCTAAATACCTGACTACTAGTAAGTATTATGATTCCTAAAAAAGATTATAAGTTTTTGAAACTTCTTCATATGCCTCAATATATAATAAGTAGTGTGAAAGTGTACTAATTAAGAAATATTTAAAAAATGATTAATTATATTGATTATATATACTATATCTGATTTGGACATAATTACATAATTACTTTTTTAATGATTTTTTTATAAGTAGTAGAGCTAATTGGAGGTGATACATCAGAAGTGAAGTCAATATCTGAATCAACCTTTACATGAGTGTCATGTTTATGTTTTCTATGATAAAATAATAACTTTTATAGAATAAATCACTTCAATACTAAGAAAATGCCTAAGCTTTCCAAAGTACTTCGTCTAAAATTATGTCTGAATGTACTTATTGAATTTGATGATTCCCAACTTATTATCTCTTATAATTAAAATATCATCTATATTAACAACAAACAAAATTATCTCATTATGGTTTCTTTGGAAGAATAAAGAAAAATTAATAATACACATGTATGACCTAAACGAAGTGACTGTCTAAGAAAATATCACAAACCAGATACTTAATGATTGTTTCATGCCATACAATGCCTATTGCAAGCTGCAATCTATACTCGATTGTAGTGCTCGAAATCACAGTGGCTGTTCCATATACATCTCCTCCTAAAGCTCGCGGTGAAGAGTAGTGAGATAATTTATTTTTTTTCCCTAAGAAATAAATAGTTTATCTCGATGTATTTCGTTTGCTTATAAAATATTAGATTGGAGGCTATTTGCCTTGATTTTTGAATTTCACAATAGAGAGTAGTGAGATTACTGATTACTGCATGATGCATCAAAACTATCTCACAATTATTGCCATCATTTTGAACTATAATTTGGACTAATTCTTAAAATTACTTCATGCTTCTTATTTTTCTAGGAGATAATATTACCTTAAAGAAAAGTGTAAACTCTTATAATAGTTTTTTTTTGGTTCGTGTTAATGCTCAATTAAAATCTTAACACACGATTAACAATAAGTATTTATGATTCCTAAAAAAGATTCTATGTTTTTGATACTTCTTCATGTGCCTCAATATATGAAAAGTTGTGTGAAAGTGAACTATTTAAGAAATATCTAAGAAATGATTAATTATATTGATTATATATATCATATTTGATTTGGTCATAATTAGATAGATATTTTTTTTAATGATTTTTATATAAGTAGTAGAGTCAAAAGTGAAGTCAATATCTGAATCATTAGGAGTATCTCCTAGAGTACAATTCAAAAGATCAACCTTTGCATGAGTATCGAGTTTACATTTTTTATGATAAAATAATAACTCTTATAGAATAAATCACTCCAATATTAAGATAATGCCTAAGCCTTCCCATGTCATTCATCTAAAATAATGTCTGAAGATATTCATTGAGTTTTAAAATGATTCCTAACTTTTTATCTTTTATAATCAAAATATCATCTATATTGACAATCAACAAAATTATCTCATTAAGAATTCTTTGAAAAAACAAAGAGAAATCAATAATACACTTGTATGACCTAAACAAAGTGATTGTCTATGAAAATATCACAAACCAGGCTCTCAATGATTGTCTAAGAATTCTTTGAAAAAACAAAATGATTGTATTGCTCGAAATCCTAGTGGTTATTCAATATACACTTTTTCCTAAAGCTCATCGTGAAGAGATGTATTCTTTAAGTCTAATTAGTATATTTATTGAGGTTATCTTGGCTGCTGGAGAATAAATGTCCTGATAGTTTGTACCAAATGCTAGAGTATATTTTTAATTAAAAATCTCATCTTAAGGTGATGTGTCTTTTTATTTAGATATATCTTCATAATGAATGATTATCTGCCATTAATCGTGAATATTTTTGAATGTTGTGATATTAGTTTTCGAGTTTTATTAGAGTGGTCATATATTTATTTTATCATGGAATATTATCATTCTAGATGAGATAATACTTTAGAAGAAGATTTGAATGTGCTAGTATTATCAAGAGAAGTAATAAAAAAACAAAAAAAGAAACAATATGAGAGTATAACAAAACTTGTGAAATCTGGTGTTGAGTATATTTTTCTATTTTTTTTTTTGGAGTGATCGGAATGTAAAGATTATATAGACTAGTTGCAAGATTGTTTGACTCCTCGATTGGCTTGTCTCTGGCTTGATAAGGCTGGGCAAGTCTTTCTTTCTCTCTATGTCTCTTTCTTTTCTAGTATAGATTCTAAGTCTTAAATGATTCAGTCTCATAGTTGTCGACCCAATATGAGTTTATATTGGTGAAGTACTACCACGTCATCTATATCTGTATGAGATTTTCTTATTCGGGAAATCTTACTCTTTCTTGGTTCAATGTGATTTGAATTTGCTGGTAAGTTTGATAATTCCATATACATAATATCATACTGAGTATCAATATGATCAGATATAATTGATGGATGATTTTTTCTACTGATAGGTATTTTAGGAAAGACTATAGGTAAAAGAGGTAATATTATAAATTAAAGTGTAACATCTAAATTCATACTCTTCTCAGACTTGTTAAAGAATGAGTCATAATAAAAAAATAACATACATACTAACTAAAATCATATTGTCTCATGTGAGAAATACTTTTTAGGCTCTGAGTACTAAAGTATCCAATAAAAGCACATCTCATTGTCATAGATGCCAATTGATGTCCGATTGATGAAGATTATGATAAAAACTATTTCTTTCAAAAAATGTTCTAGAATACTTTTTCTAAGTAAGTGCATTATAGTTTACTCAATCAAATGTCTATTTTTCATGTTAACCATTCTATTCTATTGGGGCATGCTCACACATAGAGTTTAGTATATAATCGCATGATTAATATATTATATATATTAAATTAATTTGATATATATTTTAATACATTATTATTTTTTAATTTCTAATAATTTTATTGAATTAAATATCTATCATTTTGTAAAAAAATCTAAAAAATAAAAAAAAATATATTATGTATTATGAAAGAGATATATCTGAATATATATTGAGTAGTTATCAATAAATATGATTAAATACTTAAATCTATCTATAGTTCTATTTCTAATAAGTCCCATATATTCGAGTGTAATACATTGAATGTGTCCCTACTAAATCCAGACTAACATGTAATATAGGAATCTCTGATAAACCTTCATATTTGATATGTCTTATACTCTAAGATCTAAATACCCATACTATTAGGATAAAATATTCTCAAGTTACTAGTGATATGTTCCTAAGCTGAGAATATACAAGTAATGAGTTTTAAATACTTATGTATCTAGAAGATCTTATCATTTAAAAGAGAAAATAAAATTTAGCTTGCTTAATTTGAAATTGGGCTTTTTTTTAGAGTTTATTGATCCTGCAAATAAATATAATTAGAAGTAAAAATAAATTCAAAATTAAGTTGTCTAAAAAGACAACCAATAGATAATAAAATAATAGGAGAATTAAGAATAAATATGCCACATAAAAGTAACAAGGACTCAAACTGAATAATATTATATCTATAATGATTTTTAAGTAATTTTCAATGCGATAATAATAATTCTTTTAGTTCTTTTTCTAGAAATATTATTTAATAATTATATATGATATAATTGTAATCTATTCTCTTCCAATGAGTATATTGGACTTAAATTCTTTTAAATTTATTTTTGTTGAGATAATTTATGTGTCACAAAATGTGATACCTCCAAAAAATAATTACACAAAACACTTTTTTTTACAAATATTAAAGAATTCTAGTTGGTGTTTTTGTACAAAATACATGATCTGCCATTTTCTTCCTCCATGCGACGCCATGTGTCACTGTACACCTCCGTTTGTTGTAGGCCGGCTAGGGTTTGCTGAAAATTGCTGTGCTCACTGGCCACAGTGTGCTTTGCCTGCCTCCTCTTATGTCTATTGTTTCCAATTATATGTGCTTGTTGCCTAAAACATACGTGCGTGCCTCTATCTTCATTATGCATCCTTAAGCCACCATTGAACGTGCAAGCACACTACAACCAACTTTTTTTTTTGTTACGAATTATTGTGCATGTCTTTTAGGTTTTGAAAACTCTTACCCACACATACAATTATGACTCTAATATCATGTTACAAGTTAAAATGAAAAAATAAAATAAATATTTTATTTGAATAACAAATACATGACAGTTTTCTTTGGTGTGAATTATTCTTTTGCAGTGAATACAATGAAATAAAATTCTTTTTTATTTATCTTTGGTACAATAATGTCTTTTTATATTATATTACACAATTATGATTTATTCAAACAAAATAAAATTGTATCAAATTAATTTTTTTTTGATATCTCTAATTTTTATTTTTTTATAATTTTGTTTAAGTCCTAATTTATTTTGGGTTTCTGACCAAATTGCTATTGTGTACCACCTAGCTCACCACAATGTTGAATGCTCAATTAGGGTTACTACCCAAAGTCATTGTGTGCCATCACCACATGCTTACTTGTCACTGCCTTACTTTGTCCTTGTAGTGGTGCCACCCGTGCATCGATCTCATGTATTCAGTTTCGTGAGACACAGCCTTTCAAGTCACATTTTATATATTTATGCTGACTGATTTTGCTCTATCGCAGGCTCATCAAGAGAGCATCTCTAGCTCCCAATTAATTCGTGTTGGATAGGCCAAAATTTTTCTTTATAGTCAAGTCCCGGACTAGAAACAAGCTCCCCAAATCTAACCGAGGCGATATGCCCGAACTCTGAAGAAGCATCACCTTCAATTTACTTGCACTCACCATCTTGAGCACTCCTACACATTTTTATTCAAACTTGTTAGCATGTTTGATCTACAATAAAGTCTTCAGATACAGTAACACATATTCACATATTATGTCTGTAACATTTTTCCCCATCCAATATCTTGCACGTTCTTGTGCAATACATCTTTCACCTATCTTTGCCTATATAGATTGTTGCTCCCCACGAACTATAATCTGCTAAGATTTGTGCTGATACTTTTGGGAAAAGAAGTCATAGAAAGAGCCCCCATTCACTTTCACCCTTAAAGCAATGCATCCAGCTGAACTTCCATCCACAGTAGACACATACTTGTAATGCACTACTAGACAACAATTAACATCTTTTGTAATCTAAAGGAACATTCATTTTGTACGAGGGTCCTCCTAATTGCAACTTCATATGACTTCATTAGCTATTGTGTGTATTTATAGGAGAGAGAAACTTTTGATTGTCAAGATTGACAGAAGGTAACATACATTGTTTATGTTCCCTTGTCCTACCTTTGATATCATTTATCACGGGCCTACTTTGTTCACGTAGTGGTGCTGCCCATATGGTGATCTCATGTATCAAATTTCATGAGATCTAATCTTCTAAGCAATATTTTATATCTTTATGTTAATTGGTTTTGTCCTGTCTCAGGCTCATCAAAAGAGTGATTCCAGCTCCCGACTAGCTTGTGTAGGGTAGACCAACAACCTTCTTTATAGTCAAGTCTTAGATCAGTGACAAGCTCCCCAAATTTAACCGAGTCGACATGCCTGAATTCCGAAGAAGTATCATCTTCAATTCACTTGCGCTCACCATCTAGAATACTATCATATATTTTTATTCAAATTCGTCAGCATGTTTGATTTATAATAAAGTCTTTAGCCACAGTCACAAATCCTCACACATTAAATTTGTGACATACAGCTTCTTCTCAACGACACGTGTCTGCTATCACCAACCATCCATGCCTATACTGCCATCACCATGTGCATCTCAGCTACCACTATCGAGCATGTCTTAGTTGCCACCACCATGCATACTTGCTACCAACACTCTATTTGTGTCTACTTCAACTACTATACATTCCTGCTTCTATTCTTTTTGTGAGAGATTTTTTTTTGTTCAAATCTTGTTTTGACACCATATCAAAACAAAAATACTGAAACATAATATGTAAATAATAATCTATGAAATTTATATATTAAATGCCTTTATATAAAAGGGTGTCAATCGAGATGTGCCGTGTTGGCATGACTCAAATTTTTTAGGCTTGACTGGCCATCGTGTCATCTTGGACTCAATAATACACATCCACTTAGGCTATGCTTTGCCAGCACGGTGGCATGGAAATGTGTTCCAACTCAGCCCGTTTGCTTGGGAAATTGGGCATGCTAGATTGTGTTGAGTCAGGTTGGATTCGATTCACTCTATTAGTGTAGAGGTATTATACAAAATTATAATATTGGCTACTTGTGAGTTTTAGTGGGTCAATCACTTCTTGCAGAGTTTTGCCTATTAGTTTAGAGGTTGATGAAGTTTTACTGTGATTGCTAGACAACTCAACACATTCTTATCAATCTAATATTCAACACGCGGAAAAAATATATTGATGTTGATTATTACTTTATTTGCAAGAAGATTTAAGATGATTTGATGACTACTTATTATATATGTACTAATAAGTATATTGTATATATTTTCATGAAGATTCTAAGAGAATTTCAAGTTATTTTTCTTTCTTTTAATATAGTTGTTTGTGATATATATGTACTTGTTTAAGGGAAAATGTTGAGATTTAATTTTATTTTTTATTTTTTGTTGGTTACTTTTTTTTTTCTATTATTTGGGAGTACCCTACAAGTGAACTATCCTAAATCATATATATAGTTGATGTATTTTCAAAATATTTTTTTGTAATTAATAATTTTTTTTTTTAATTTCACTCTCTTTTCTCCTCTTCCTTCTCTATTAATTTCACTAAATTCACCTTTGAATCCTAATTAAGCCATAACAATTGAGATATTTATAAAACTTATGTATATAAAGATATTTATAAATATTTTTTGGGGAGTAGTTTTGCTTAAAAATAATTTGATCAACTAAATGAGTTTTTTTTTCTCATTTTCATACTAATTGCTCATTTATAACATGTATGCCAATGCATGTTTTTTAAAATACATTTTTCTTGAAAGAGAGGAGAATTACTTGTGTCATCATGTATTTCTTAGTTGCTTTACTATGTTTAAAAAAGTATTCGTGTTAGTTTTTTCTAAACTAAAGAGTAATCAATTGTGTTGACATGATTTTCTTTGAACAAATCATTCTTCAAGGGATTTTCTTGTAATGATCTTGGAAATATTTGAGGTTGCTCTACTATTGAGTCATTTTGGAATATAGGTGTTAAATGGGGCGGGTGACCCGGGTCTAGCTTGAAGCTTGTCATGACACAGTCTAGGACCATGCTCAGGCCCATGCAGGGTGGACCCTTGACACTATATGTGCTGTGCTGTACCGTGCTGAGGGTCTTCGGCCCACATGTCGTGCCAAGAATGGTCCGGGTGCCTGGCACGGGCAATGACGTGCCGAACGACGCAATGACGTCTGACGGGACACGACGCGGTGATGCTCGACAAGCAATAGCTATGCACTCTCGATAGGCAAAGGCGGCGCAGCGGTGCAACCCCAATTTTCCTAATTTTATCTTAACCTAAAATATCTTTGATTTGACCTGAACAAGCCCGAGCCTAGGCTGATTTAGGGCCTCAGGCCGTGCTGGGCCGGGCCTGTCTTCTAGTGAATTGTGCCATGCCAGGCAAGGCATAATAGCTTGGTTGGGCATGAAAAAATGTTCTAGGCCAACTCAGCCTGTTTGACACGTGTTTTGGTACTTTCATAGAAGTTTCAAGGGACTTGACATTTTGCTACCACTAAGTGTATCAAATCTCATTTTTAGGGGGCATGCATTTTTACTTGATTCATGAAACTTACAAATAGTTAATCTTTGTTTGAGGAGCATTTCGAAGCATTGAGATATTATGTCGCTTCATCTTGTAACCATATAAATTTCTTTGTTTGGCGTGATGAATTACAGCTAAGACTGAGGATTATCCTCCTAGGTAGTAGTTATGAATTAGCTTCTTTTGAAATAGATGTCGAAGTATTTTTTTTTCTTTTTGAAATAAGAGATATTGAGATATTCTTTTTCTTTTTAAAATTTATGGATTTATATTGAGTTGCAATGTTTGCAACAATCTCCAACATGGCACTTCCAATTGGCATTTGATTTAGTGGAGAATATTTTCTTGAATCTTTTAATTATTGTACTACAATATTTTAATATAGTGAATCATTTACTTTTTTTTCTTTGCTTTTTTTTTATTTAAATTTAATGTTTCTTACTTTATTGTGGTTTATAATATTTATTATTATTTTATTTTTTGTTTTACTTTATTGTATTATGAATGTGAGTTCCTAATTTGTGGGATGATTCAATCTGACTAGCCCATTATATAAGTTTTTCTTATACATATCTATGTATTGATATTCATGGAGGTTTAACTAATTATTTAATTTTTTTAGCTTAGTATTCTAGCATGATATTAGAGTCAAAACTCTAATAATTACAAATCTTAAGATTTCAAGAGATAGAATCTACACTCTAACAACACAATCTACGTATAGGAATTCTGTAAAGCACCTAATAAAACAAGGCACACAAAAAGTGCATCACCTTTTTTTTTTATTTTCTGCCCGCACTGCAAATAGACACATCAAAATTAGCATGTGATGTGCAATAGTAGATGCACAAATGTGTGTCTGTGTGTTCATTGGATATCGATGCAGACTGCAATGCGAAGGCACGCCATTCTTCCTTAATCTGTCTATTGGTGTGCACCATCAAATAAAATAACAAATAATAAATCATAATACCCCCTCTTTATGTTAGTGCTAATCTATTGTCTGAATATAAACTATATCAATTATATCATCTAGTATCTTCTCCCTGATGAAAAAAAAAATCAACATATGTGATTCTTTATTATGTAAAATACTAAAATAGATATTATATGCATAGCTGCTTAAATGTCATAGTAAAGAATAGTAAGAAAATAAAATAAATACTCAATCTATGTATATATGTACTGATCCAAAAATATTGTATAAGTAATAGTCATTAATCCTATATACTTTATATCTATATTGGATCTTAAAATAATTATCTTTTACTTTTTCAAAAGATAATATTATCTCAAAAAAAAGTATACAAATTTATAGCATACATCTTTCAGTGCATGTTATTGCCCAACATGAATCTTAATACCAACAACCTACAAATATCATGATTGCTATAAAAGATTTCGAGCTCTGGAGACTTCTTCACATACCTCATTATGCAAAGAATTTTGTCTGAATTAACCTACTAAAAAAAATTTAGGAAATAATCAACTATACTAATTACATAGTCCAACTCTAATTTGATACTAGTTAGATAATTAATTTTTCATATAAATCATCTGTAATTAGTAGAGTTAACTAGAAAAGTCACATTGAATAAAAAATTTATACCTGAATGAATAGAAGTTTGTGCATGAACACAACCCCAGAGGTCAAACTCTATAAAAATATTAATTACAAATCTATTCTATGAGAAGGCAATTCCTCTCAAGGAATAACTCATTTATGAAAATATACTAGTCTCTCATAGTCTTGTATCTAGAATTATGATTGAAGATATCCCAAGAGTTGGGTAATTTTCAACTCATCATCCTTTGTAGTCAAAATTTTATTTACATACATAATAAGTAAAAACATCATGTCATCAAAACACCTTAAAAAAATAAAAAAAAATCATAATATATTTGTGTACCTTAAAAGAAATGAGTGCTTGTCAAAATCACATAAATCAATATCTTGATGATTATTTTAGGTCATGCAATATCTTATGTAATCTATAAATTGTCTCATAATACTATATGAAACTCAAGTAATTGCTTTATATACACCATTTTAAGATAATTATGAAGAAAAATATTATATACGTCTAGCTAACGTATCCTATAATTATGAGACACTAATAGAAAGAAAAGAAGATAATGTCTGATTTATGAGATAATTTTTAATTAAAATTATATTTAAAAAAAAAACCTTAAAATACTCTTATATGGTAGGAGTGTCCAAATGGGCTCAACAAGATATTTATTTTATCTTTTAGCCAACTCATTATGTGAGATTGTACTAACATATGAAGTATAATATATAATCTCATAATTTATATAGTGAGTATTGAATTTATTTAATACATAAACTAATGCAAAATTTATTTTTTAATAATTTTTAAAATGCCAACAAAATAAAATATATATGTAATCTAATATGAAAAAAAAATATTCATGTATGCCATGAGCAATCATCAACAAAGATAATCAAGCACATAAAATATTTTCTAATTACATTTATACTAGGTCCTTATATGTTTGAATGTATTTGATCAAATAGGTCTTTACTCTTATGCTTTAAAAATAAAAAATATTTTAATCATTTTAACAGGCATGATTGGAATTTCTGTTATTCTTTTTTAATCTTATGCTTTAAAATAAAAATTAATTTTAAGATTATAATAAAATATTATTAACTTGGTCATCAATAAGTAATACAGTTAAGAATAGACAAGCAAAGAATTTAACACACTCATAAAGATATCTTATCATAAGAGAAAAGAATAAATAGTTTATTATGTTCAATTTTAAAGAAAGTCTCTCATTATTTTCTAATTTTGTAAATAAATTTCAAAAAAAAAAAGAATAAAATTAAAATCAAATTGTATAGAAAGATAACTTATAAATAATTATCATTGAATATCAAAATATTCAAGAAATAGAAAAAAAGAAGTAATAAAAAGATAATAATTACTTGTAATGTAGGTAATAGCTTTAGCTTATGAGTTAATGATCAATAAGTGAGATTTTCAAGAACAAGACACAAGAGCTATAGTACATTGAGATTAGAAAAGCTCTATTATTGTCTTGCTAGAGAGAAATACTGCATATCAACATTCAACAAGGGTTGTGATAGGAAGACTCTCTAAAGACCCTTGGATAGATGCGATAAATTACTTATTTCTCTCAGTTGTGTATATAACTATTGGCCTCATCTTTGAAAATAACTTTTAATTACTAAGTTTCTCCTATATCCACTTCTATTTTGGTTTATAAGCTTAAAAATTGATATTTTTACTTTCATACATAAAAAAAATAAAAAATCCAAAAAATTATCAAATTAAAAATTTACACTCAAAACAAAATTAGGGATTTCAATCTAAAATACTAATTTGAAAAAAAACTCCAAGCCTAGGCAATTTGAAACCTTAAATTGAGGAAAACATAATCGACCCCTAATTCAAAATTAGGATTTTCTAATCTAAAACCCTAGTTTGAGAAAAAAACATAATTTTCTTCCATGCACAATTGAAATAATATGACGCGCCACAAACAAACCAAAAAATAAACATTCCCCTACCAAAATAATGAAAAACAATACTTGGAATGCCAAAAATTAGGAATCTTGATGCCATACTTCCTTCACAACTTCGATGTAGTGAGCATCAATGCCCATCACACACAATAGGTGTGTGATGACTATCGTTAATGACACAATAAACGTCCACCTCTTTATTCTTTAAAATGCATGTGTGCATTATAGCAAGCATGTTCATGTGCATTGTGCTAGTTCAATGCATGTGTCCTCTCTCTCTCTCTCTCTCTCTCTCTATCTCTCTCTATCGAGGGTTTGGTACATTTACAAGCCCTAGAATTAATTTCCCATAAGATTTTGGCTCAAATATCATGTAGAAAAAAAAATTAAAATAAGACAATGAAATCACACTATCAAAATGTATACAAGAGATAAACTGTTATGTAAGAGATTGGCCAAACTAGGACAATCCATCTAATTGGTACTCACATCCATAATACAACATAAAAATAAAAAATAAGAAAATTTGAGCATTGTGTACTCAAATTTTGAGCAAAATGAAACTTCATACTGTTACTAGGATTCATTAGAGGATAATTTACATATTCACATAAATTTATGGACTAAATAAAATAAAAATAATCATGCAAAAACTTAAGTCAAATAATATTTAATCACTACAAATTAAATAAAGTATACATATAATATGTATATATAATGAGCCAATAAATTATAGCAGTCTCACATATTGGATTCTCCAATCAATAATAAAAATTAAAAGAAAAAATATATTAAAAACTAAAAATAATAATTCTCTCTCAAGTTAGTGCAATAACATACAGAACACAAAGCTTGGAGGTAAGGAAGCTAATCAAACCTCTTAAAGCCTTTGTGAATATATACATGAGTTCTTTTGTTATGTGAATATAAATTATAGTAATGCTTACATCATACATTTTTTTTATTGAAAAAAAATTATTCATCTCTATATATTCTGTTCATTCATAAAATATTAGATTGGAAACTATATATCTCACTGTCTGATAATCACAATATAAAATTGTGAGATAAGAAAGTGTATACATGATCTCCTCAATAAAAACATGGCAGATCCATCATATCTTAAAGGTGACCATCGACATCACATTGAACATTATTTCTGAATTGGGACTTGATATAAATGCTTATCTCTTTTTTTAGAAGAAAATATTACTACCAAGAAAAATATTAAAAATTCATAATGAACCTCTTCTTTGTGCTAAATGTTGCACAACTTCAATCTAAACAATTTGTCAACTATATGTATCAATGATCTTTAAAAGAAATCTCAAGTCTAATAGACTTGTTGGCATACCTTATTATACAAAGTAATATATCTAAGTAAATATGTGGAAGATCTTAGAAAAAACTAATTATACTAATCATAAAAACTATATCTAGTCCAATAATGATTAGATAATTAATTTTTCATATAATTTTTTTTAAAATAATAAAACCAACTAAAAAAATAATATAAAAAAAATCAATATTTGGATCAATCAGAGCATTTGCTAGAGCATAACTTAATAAACAAATATTTTTGATTGTATCAACTATATGCATTCTTCGTAACAACATAATACATCTCCTAGGATCTACCTAAGTATTTGCTAGAGCATATTAAATTACAATTGAAAATACTCTTTAAGTTTTGATATAATCTTAAAATGTTAAGCCAAAAATGCGAACAAAACATTCATAAACTACATAAAACTCAACCAATCACATGATAGTCCGATAGGTAAAAAATGATGGATGCTCTAACCCTGGATATGAGTTTAATCCCAAGTGATGTCGGATACATTTATCTAAAATGCTAATTTTCTCATGAAGTTAACACAAGAGCCTTACATGCTTTGACCTTAGGGCGATGAAACTCACATATGTGTCAATGGATAGTATGTATTAGATTTAGGAGAGAAAGAAGGGGTGAGAGGACAAAAAAACTACATAAAGCTAAGTGAAATATGTACAAGAGTGACTCTTATATAATGGGCTCAACAAATTGGGGTAACTCATAAGTTGATTATCCATACTACAATAAAAAAAATAAGTAATAAAAATAATTGTAAATCACAACAAAAATAACTAAATTCGAAGAGAATTAATCCAAAAAACACAAAAAAATCACAATAGAAAAGTACAAAAAGTATTTACAATAAAATCCTAAATATATAGTGCTAATATTGGATAGGGGGAGCCCATATATTGGGTTATCTCTTCCACTATCATTATAATCAACCAAAACTTATTTCAGTTACTTGAGTTGGTTATATGAATTCTATTTTTTAATCAAATTTATTAAAAACATGTTTATTTTTATCTATTTAATTATAACATTTTTGTTTATATTTTGCATATAATTTCTCAGACTTATCTCTAATTTTTTTCTCCATCAACTCGAATAGTCTCATACTTTCTAAATAGTGTATTAATAGGTTTGTGTTGGACGCACAAATTAAAATATTAATTTCTACGAATATGTCAATTCTTGGATTTTACGGATATATCGAATATATCCAAGATATATTGGTGTATATTTGTATACGAGCATCAATCAAGGATAGATATATCGATCTTGATGAATTTATCAATATTTAAAATTTATGGATATTTTGGAGATATATCGGTGGATATATCAAAAATTTTTATTACCGGTTGGACAGGTGCTCTTATTCATAAAACAAAAAAAAATTACAATAATAGTAAGCTATACACACACCTCCCCCCCCCCCCCCCCCCCCCAATCAAGTTAGTGTATAAATATTCATAATATTGCTTAGTGGAGACAATAAAGAAATAGATTTTTTAAGACTTTTGTGAAGATGTCAATTGACTAATCTATAATAAAAATATAATTATAGCAATTATCTCACCTTGAATTTTTTTCTGAGAAATAAGTAATTCTCTTCTATATACTTCGTTTGGTCATCAAATATCATATTGGAGACTATTTCAATATCTATCTTTCATTGTAAAGAATTGTGAGAAATAATAAAATATATGAACTTGTTAATATATTTGATTCAAAGTATCACGCAAGTAATCATCATCTACTTATATGTTGGATCTAAAAACAATAATGTGTGTCATATTTTTATAAAAGACAAAATTATCTTTAATAAAATATAAAATCATGTAGTAAATCTTCTCTTAGTATAAATTAGAATACAACTTGAATTTGAATATCCAACTAACTATGAATACATGTGTTCATTGAAAAAAAAACTCAAATGTCTCAAAATTTCTTCACATACCTTTATATGAAAATAATTACATTTGGATGAATCTATCTTGAATAAATTAGGAAATGACTAATTATATTGATTATAATTTATATCAGATTTGATATTAGTAAGATAATTAATATTGCATATGATTCTCCTATACATAATAGCGTCAACTAGAAGAGTCACATCACACAGAAAATCATAACATATGTCAATTAAAATATCTATTAAAGCGTCATCTAAAAAATAACCTTTGTCAAAATATTAATTATAACAATATAATCTTTCTTAGAGAAAGTTATTTATATCTCAAAAAAATATTTCATCCTCATAAATTTTTTTGCCTAAAACTACAATGAAATATACTCATTGATTATTTTTAATTCATCTCTCATAATAAGAATATCATTCACGTACACAATAAGTAAGATTAAAATGTCATTTGAATTTTTTCAAAAAAAAAAATAAACAAAAATTTATAATACACAAATATAGTCTAAAAGATGGCGGTCTATAAAAATCTCACAAAACAAAATCACAGAGACAACTTTAGTTAACATAATATCTTTCACAATTATAAACTAAATTTAATGTCCTGCTAAAAATTCAAGTGGTTGCTTCACATATCTCTTGTATAATTCATGAAAAAAAGAATTCTTCACATATAATTGATATATCTTCCATATATGAGATATCATAGTAATATAAAAATCAATATTACAACTATTTTGACCATAAGAATAAAAATCTCACCTTAAGGTGATTTATCTATCTATCTATTTATATATTTATCTATATGAGATATCTATCTGACTATTAGGCACCTCTCATAGTAATATAAAAATTTTTTCAAACATCTAAGTGAATCTCCTCACAATAAATCTCACCTTAAGGTGATTTATCTTCACATTTGAACCAGTCTTCAGAATGAACACTCACTTACAACCAAAAACAAGCTTTCCTATTACTCGCAAAACTAATTCTTAAATCTCATTAAAGTAGATAATATTTATCTCATACAACTTCATGTTGCATCATCCTAGATGAAATAATAATTCATAAAAAAAATTGAGTATCATAATAATATCAAGAGAAATAATAAAAAAAGAAAAAAAAGAAAAACATGAGTATTATAATAAATATGAAATAGAGTATAATTCATTTATTTCTTTTGAAGAATAATCAAGAGATTGGATTATGTCATCTTCACTCTGAACAAATTGCATGTCATCTTCACTTATTACAGACTTAAGTCCTATATGATCAAGTCTCATAATCTTTTATTTTGAGGTAGGACTAAAGTATACTCGTGAACAACCAAATTATATGGACTCTATAAAGATTTTCTTTCATAGAAAACCTTATTATTTTCATAATTAACTTTATCAGTACTTGTTAGTATATATAATGATTTTATAAGAGTGTTATCATAGTATTGACTAATATGGTGTTTGTCAACATAAGTGTCATCATGAAGATTTCTTCAAATATTTACTTATCCATGGTTGTCCTATTAATCTTTTTTTTAATGAGGTGTCTATCAAGATAACTTAATTCTGATTTTATTTTTATTTCTATACTATTTTTTTATAGGATCAAAAGAATATTAAGATGACTTTCTTTAATACTAAGCATAGTGGAGTATGTCTTCACATTTATGATAAAATCTATTAGATATTTGAGTGTGTTATACTATTTACTTGTACATTTTTAACTTGTTCAATCATCACTAATCGGATTAAGAATTCTTTACTCGATTCTAAAAAATATTTTTATCTAATAGTGTAAAATATACTAGTTAAGAAATCATACTAAGAGTTCCTATAATGCTTAGTAGATTAGTGTGAGATGGGACTCATTTAATCGATATGCTCAAATATATATTAACTTAATACAAATGAGACCAAAGTGTGATTCAAATATTTTATTATTTTTATTAATGATTATTCTTGATTTACTTAATATATATTTTTTTTCAATATAGATCTAACAATGTATTAGATTATATGTTAGATAGATTTAATACTTATAATATAAATCAAATGATTAAATATTAGATATCATGTGTCGACACAATCTCACAGAATGAGTTATAAAAGACAAAAATAACTATCTAATTGAGACAATTCCGACACTCTTATTTGGTGGGAGTGTTCTAAAATATTTTTAAAGAAATATAATTTAAACTACAAATTATCTCATTAACTAGATATCTTTATTTATCTTTTCTCACTATGTGTCATTTCATGTTATACATATTAGAGAAAAATTATTTTATGTATCATATTATTTAGGAGTAATTACTTTATAGATAATTTGTCCAAATTATAGGATATGATAATACATTGGGCCTTAAAGTATATCTTTATTGGATAATCTAGTACCCAAAAAGGTTACAATTGCTTTTAACCAATGTCTGGTAGAATGTGAGTGAGTACTACATTATTTTTTTTTAGTATGACTTATTTTTTAATGAGACTAAAAAGAATATAAATCCAAAAATTACATATAGACTCATTACTTCTTATTTCTCTTTGGTTGTCTCACTTGGACCTCTAATTATTAGATAAAATCACTTATCGACTACAATTAGATTCGATAGCTCGTATTATGATTACACTCATATGAAATTATTATATATATCAATAAGTACACAACAGATTAATTCTAAAAGAAAACATAATTTCTCGGGAAGAGAAATCAATATTGGATCCAAATAATACAATAGTTTATGAGTCTACTCTAATTAATGCTCATGATAAGTTGAAGACTAATAGATTTAATTATTCAAAACTTAAGAGTCTATACTATCAGAATATGACATATGCAACCTACTCAGAAGTATTACCTCAAGTAGCTACTTGGGTTTTGAGCAGTATGATCAAGCATCATATATGGACTATGAAAAATATTATATAGTCTACAATAATCCCAATAGCATGGTTTGCAAGATTATCGTAAACAAACGCCTCGTTGAATAAACATAAGTATGTCATGAATTATTCTTTAGTTTTTCGAAAAAATCATGACAACATGATATTTTTGCTCGTTGTATATGTGAATGATATTTTGATAATAAGATATAATAAGTTGGGAATCACTAAACTTAAAAAATAATTTTTATCATAATTCCAGACAAAAAATATTAGGTGACTCAGATATTTTTTAAAAAAAAATACTCTATGCTGAGATTTTCAATATTTCATATTTATTGTTGTTTTCCCTTTCTCTTTTTTACCTCTTTTATTTTTATTTTGGAGTGTCCAACGGGTAAGCTGCTCCAATCATTTTGCATTCTATATAATGAGTTTTTGTGTATGTTATTTATTAAGTGTGTGGTTTAAATGTTGTATTTCATTTGCATTACACCCTACATAATATCAAATCAATGATTTTGTATGTGGGTTAGGATTTTCAAACTCTAGAAAAAGTACACAATAATCTATATAAAAAAAAAGAGTTTCATAGTTCAGGCACTCGCACATTGCATGCACGTGTGCATAGGCTGGCAGAAGCATGCGCAAAGTAAGAGAAGCAATGCGCATCATTTGCAATAGTAGACATGCAAAAGAGGCACACTGTCTTGCTGTATTTTTCCCCCTCTTTAAGTAAATCCAAGCCTATAGCAATTGCAACAGACATAATTCAGCATGTCTTGGGCCTACTCATTCACGCAATAATGCAGCCCATGCGCCATCTCATATCAACACTTTCCTGAGAACCGATATGTCATGCTACACTTCATGTCTCTATTTTGACTAATTTTGTTTTGCCTCGGCTCATCATGAGAGCAACTCAAACTCCTGACTACGTTTATGCAGGTTAGGCCAACACTCTTCTTCATAGTCAAGTTCCAGACTAGCAACAAATTTCCCAGAGTTAACAGAGTCGGCATGTCTGAACTCCAAAAAGTATCACCTTCAATACATGTTTAGTCACTTGTTGGAGCACTTTCACATATTATCATGTGCGTTCGTGACTGAAATTAAAGACTTCATTGAATATCAAATATTCAATAGATCAAAGAGAATGTCTTTCATGGATTAAAGTTGAAGACTTCATAGTCAAGTCCTAGATCGTAGCTGTGACTATAGCAGAAGATTTCATGGATTAAAGCTTATGCGGAGCAGCAATCTTTGAAAGTAAAAATCGGTGAAAGGTGGAATGCACAAGGACATACAAGATATTGAATAAGAGAAAATGTCATAAAATCCTAGATGATTCCCTGAGCCAAAGAGGACTTCTTTTATCAGTGATGAAGTTCCCTAGAGACATGAAATATGTCTTCACACACTTCCACCCCAAAACAATACATATAGCAAAACTTTCATCCCGAAAATAACACACATAGAAAAACTTCTATCTCTAATAGGCGATTACCCATTATGCACAACTAGATAACAATTGACACTTTTTTCATTTTGGAGAAACATGAATCTTCTTATTGCAGCTTCATACATGGCTTATTATGCATTGACATGAGCTATAGATTTTTGACCACCAAGATCAACAAAAAGTAACATCCATTGTTGTAATCATCTATCCTGCTCTAATATCATTTATCAAGGGCATACTCATTCATACAGCGATGCAGCCCATGCAATGGCCTCACATCAATAGTTTCACAAGACCCAGCCTATCATGCTTCTATACTGATTGGTTTTGCTCTGTCTTGTGCTTATCGGAAGAAAGACTTCAACTTCTGACCAATTTTTGCAGGGTAGGTCAATACCTTTTTCATAGCCAAGTCTAAAAGTAGCGACAAACTCTTCAACCTTAACAGGGTTGGCATATTATGCTTAAACTCCAAAGAAATATCACCTTCAATACACTTACACTCTCATATTGGAGCACTCTTACACATTTTTATTCAAACTTATTAGTATATTTGATATTCAATAAAATCTTCAATTATGGTTACAGATGCACATGATAAGTCTGTGACAGTATATAGAATAGTATATTATTATTTTTTGTCTTAAATTTGATTGTCTTGTTAATTTATTTTTTATGAGTTTTCTTTTTAGACAATTCAACTCTTACTTTTCTTTTAATTTTACTAATATTTATATATAGAATCAAAAGAATTTAATTCATTACTGGCCAAGATAAAAATATTTTATTCTAGTCTAAAAGAAATTTTGATCTTAGAATTTAAAACATGCCAATTAGAAAAGTTAAATAAAATTTCATATCTTACTAGTTACTTTAGCTTGAGTAAGAACTCATTCGATAGATTATATTTAGGCATATGAGGACCAAGTATAAATGTGAGCACATAGAGATTTATGCATGTGATCATATTTATTGTTGACTGCTCGAGATACACATAAATATATCTCTTTTGATATAAATCATAAATTTATTTTATATTTTTCATAAAATATTAAGAAATTAATTTGATAAAAATATTAAAAAATTTAAAAATAATAATATAATTAAATATTAGTTAGACCACAATGGATTGTTAGGCCATTGGATTTTGCCCACAATGGCTAGGAGGAAGAATACAATGACCCTAAGAATTCTACTCCTTTTATTTATTAAAAAAATTTTAAAAAATCATAAAAAATTTGATTTAAAAAAAAAGATTTCAAATCTATAAAATCCTCCCATGATTCATAAATTTTAACTTATATTTTATTTTTGTCTCCTCTCGACTCTCATCTTATATCTCTCTCTTTCTCTTGGTCTTTCATTATGTTTTGGATTTTGAAACTCGAGTGTAGACTGTGGAGTGAGACCTATTGATTGTGGTGTGAACTGTTGATTGTGGTGTGGGGCAAACACCAAAAGGCAAATGTTATTTTATGCATCATGTATATATATTTTTTTGTTTAGTTAAGTTTTTTTAAATTTTAGTTAACATTATGTTTAAACTTTAAGATTTAAATGCTAGTTTAATTATTATTAATTAATATATTATTTAAAAAACATTAATTATAATATAAATAAAAAACAAATAAAAAATAAAATTATAAATAATAAATTTAATTACGTTAACGAAATTAATTTAAATATAAACATAAAAAATTATAATATAGATAATGAAAACTTGATGGAAATGTCTGAGGTTGTCGAAGTTTTGGTTTCTCCAGATGCCTTGATCCAAACAACTGAAAAATATAAAACTAGATAAATATCAATAGTTTGACCTTATTTTAATATAATATAACAAAAAAAATATTAGAAGTACCGAAGAAGTGTAACGCATAAGCGTTTTCAGGTGGAGGTAGCTAGTCGTACTGAGCGACTAGTGAACCACGTTATTTGCTGTGTTGATTTCTCGTTTTGATTCTGTCGTGGATGCTTGTGGATTGAGATATATATATTGCTTGTTTCTGTGTTTTTTGTTGTTTTCTGTTCTTAATCTCACTACCCGTGGAAGCGCGATTGCTCAACAATTGGTATCAGAGCTTGGTTTGGGATTTTTCGATTAGGGTTTGAGATTATTCTGTACAAGCAATATTCTGTGAAATGACTGGAACCCTAAACACCACGATTGAGAAATTCAACGGCAGAAATGGGTTTAGTATGTGGCAGATTAAAATGCGAGCACATTTGAAAAATTTTGATATTTGGAGTCCTCTGGTTCAAGGCTTCGGTCCACTCACTGCTGCTGCTCTTGGAATAACCAAGGTTAAAGCTTCTGTTGAGCTTGTCGGATGAAGTCATTGCTGAGGCAGCAGATGATGAATCTGCTGCAGGACTGTGGCTCAAGCTTGAGTCTCTGTACATGACTAAATCATTGACGAACAAGCTTCTGTTGAAGAGAAGGCTGTTCACACTGAGGATGCAAGAGGGAACCTCTTTGAAGAAGCATCTGGATGACTTGAACAACATTTTCATGGATCTTAAACGTGTGGATGCTAAGGTGGATGATGAAGATGCTGCACTTCTATTGTTGGTTTCTCTTCCTTCTTCCTATGAAAATTTTGTTGAATCTCTCATTGTGGGAAAGGAGGAGATCACACTAGAGGATGTTCGGGCTGCCCTACACTCCAGAGAGATGAGACAGAAGGCTGCGATTGAAAGACTTGAACAACATCCTGCTGGACTGGTGGTGACAAACAAGAGGCCACAACCTGTTCCATTCAAGAAGTGAAATAAGATTCAGAAGAGGTCAAAGGAGGGTGACATTTGTCACTACTATAAACAGAAAGGGCATTGGAAAACTGAGTGCCCAAAGAAGAGAGCAAGGCTGGAACAGCAAGGTCAACCTAACCCCCCACCTGCTGCTGCTGTGACTTTTGATGATCTGGATGATGGAGAAGACCTTGTGTTGGTAATCTCCACAACGATCGCAAGATCATATTCTTGGATCCTGGATACTGGTGCTTCCTTCCATATAAGCACTCACTTGGAGTGATTCAGCAAATATAACAAGAAGGAAGCTGACCATGCTGTGGTGGGGAACAGCTAACTATGTAAGGTGGTTGGAATCGGCACAGTCAGACTAAAAACTTGGGATGGCCGGATTGTCTCACTTTCAAATGTGAGATATGTCCCTGAGATGACAATGAAACTCATTTCTTTTGGTGTTCTGGACGATCAGGGATATTCATTCACTGGTAGAGAGGGAACATTGAATGTTCATCGAGGAGATGATGTTGTACTGAAGGGGCAGAATACTGGAACGCTATACACACTGATAGGTTCCACAGTGACAGGGGCTATTGCTGTCACATCCGGAGAGCCAACATCTGAAGACAAAGCTGAACTTACCAGACTGTGGCATATGCGGCTTGCACATATGGGAGAGAAAGGTATGAAAATTCTCTCTGATCTTAATCTTCTTGTTGGTCATAGAGTCAGTAAATTAAACTTCTGTGATCATTGTGTATTTGGTAAGAAACATAGAACTAAGTTCGGTAAAGCCATACACTGCACAAACAGTATTTTGGATTATATCCATGCTGACTGTTGGGGCCCTTCTAGAGTCACATCTCTTCGGGGTGCCCGATTTTATTTATGTTTAGTTGATGATTACTCCAGGATGTCCTGAGTATTCATGCTGAAACATAAATCCGAGACTTTTATAAAGTTTAAGCAGTGGGTTAGCTTAGTAGAAAATCAAACACAAAAGAAGGTTAAACTGTTATGAACAGATAATGGTCTAGAATTCTGTTCGTCTGAATTTGAGGAATTCTGTAAGGACAAAGGTATTGCGAGACACAAAACTGTTAGGGACACTCCTCAGTAAAATGACATTGCTGAAAGAATAAACCAAACTCTTCTGGAGAGAACTAGATGTATGCTCTCTCAATCAGGCTTAGGCAAAGAGTTTTGGGCTGAAGCTGTTAATACAGCATGTCATTTGATAAACAGATCGCCACATAGTGGAATTAACTTTAAAATTCTATTTGAAGTGTGGACTGGTAAACCTGCAGATTATTCCAATCTGAAGGTGTTCGGGTGTATTGCCTACTATCATGTAAATGATGGTAAGTTTGAACCTCGAGCACGCAAGGGAATATTTGTTGGTTATGGTGATGGAGTCAAAGGATTCCGTATCTGGTCACCATCTGAAAAGAGAGTTATACTCTCTATGAGTGTTACCTTCGACGAGAGTGTCATTCTGAAACAAGTACCTAGTCCTATTCAGTTACCTGATATTCCTCAAGCTGAACTTAAGGTGGAGCTAAAATCTGAATCTGTAGCTCCAGGAAGGATGCATGTTGTTTCTAGACAAACGATAGCTAATCATGAAAATGATGCTAAATCTGTTATTGAACATGATCCTGAAATTGCACCTGAAGAGTCTATTCCCTATTGTATTGCAAGGGATAGACAAAGGAAGGTGAACGCACGTCCTCCTCTGAGATTCAGCTTTGATGAGTTTGTAGGATTTGTCCTATAAGTTGCCGAAGAAATTGACATTCCTGAACCATCCTCCTTCAGGAATGCTGTTAATTGTCCTGAGTCTGAGTCATGGTTGGTTGCCATGAATGAAGAAATTGAATCTCTTCATAAGAATGGTACCTGAATCATTGTACATAAACCAAAGGGAAGAAAAATAGTGTCTTGCAAATGAATTTTCAAGAAGAAAGGAGATGCCTCAATTGCTGGTGGTTTAAAGTTTAAGGCACGTCTAGTTGCAAGAGGGTTCAGTCAGAAAGAGGGTGTTGACTACAACGAGATATTCTCTCCTGTAGTTAGACATACCTCAATAAGAGTGCTTTTAGCATTATTAGCACATCAGAATCTTGAACTTGAGCAACTAGATGTCAAAACTACTTTTCTTCATGGAGATCTCGATGAAGAGAACTTCATGAGCCAGCCTGAGGGTTTTGAGGTATCAGGTAAGCAAACTCATGTGTGCAAGCTTCTGAAGTCCCTTTATGAGCTTAAGTAGTCTCCCCGTCAGTGGTACAAGAGATTTGACTGTTTCATGACTAGTCATGAATACAGTATGTGTGACCATGACTGCTGTGTTTATTTCAAAAGGCACAAGGATGAGTCATATATCTACTTGCTATTGTATGTAGATGATATGCTTATTACTGTCAGAAATAAATCTGATATTCAGGAACTGAAAGATCTCTTCAGTTCTGAATTTGATATGAAAGATCTTGGAGGAGCAAAACAAATTTTAGGTATGGAAATATTCAGAGATAGAATTATAAGAAAATTATTTCTTTCACAAAAACAATATATTCAGAAACTTCTATCTAGATTTGGAATGGTTTCTTGTAAGCCTCTGTCCACACCATTTGCTTCTAATTTCCATCTGACATTAGATTATTGTCCTCAATCTGAATCTGATAAGGAACAAATGTCTAATGTTCCTTATTCTAGTGCTGTCGGGAGCCTTATGTATCTTATGGTGTGCACCCGACCTGATATTGCTCATGCAGTAAGTGCAATAAGTAGGTTTATGATTAACCCTGGTCAAGAGCACTGGAAAGCTGTTAAGAGGATACTTAGGTATCTCAAGGGGATTTCTGATGTTGGTCTGATATTTGGTAATGAATCTGAACTCTTGCTGGCAGGATATTCTGATTCTGACTATGCATGAGATGTTGACAGTAGACAGTCTATGATTGGTTATATCTTCACTGTATGTGGTTCTGTAGTTAGCTGGAAAGCCACATTGCAATCTTCTGTTACTTTATCTTCTACTGAAGCAGAGTATATGGCTCTGACTGAAGCTGTGAAGGAAGGGATATGATTGAAAAGTATTCTCAAGGACATTGGTCTTTATGAAGAGGTTGCAACAGTCTTCTGTGATAACCTCAGTGCTATTTGTTTAGCAAAAGACCAAGTGCACCATGAGAGGACAAAGCACATTGATGTGCGATATCATTTCCTTCGATCTGAGAAGAGGGTACAAGTAAGAAGATTGCAACTTCTGATAATCCAGCTGACATGTTTACCAAACCTGTTACTCTGAAAAAGTTAAAATACTGTCTTGACAAACTGAACATATCAAATCAGATGTAGTCTTTTTGGACTACCTGTTTATAGAGAGTGTCTCTCTATCTGTATGCAAAACAAATTAAGTGGAGATTATTGTATATGTAATTTATTTTTACTTAATAATCTGTTTTAATATTTTCATGTAAGTGCAGGAAAGGAAATATTAAAAGCCCAGAAATGCAGCAGTAGCACAGTAACGGAGGTCCCGGTGTCCGGTCAGCGTGCCGAAATTTTTGGAGCAGAGCCTGGCCCGGTCCATGATCCGACTCGCTTCGGTTAAATGAACCGGCTGTTTATTTTTTGTATAAAATATTTTGTATTTATTTTTTGGGCGACTGTTTTTTGACTTGGTTGAACTGTTTATCTTCGTTCTCCTCTCTCTCTGCGTATTTTCGTGACTGCCGAATGCTGCATACTGTAAGACGTTATTTCTTGGTTTTAATCTGTAACGCATAAGCGTTTTCTGGTGGAGGTAGCTAGTTGTACTGAGCGACTAGCGAACCACGTTATTTGCTGTGTTGATTTCTCGTTTTGATTATGTCGTGGATGCTTGTGGATTGGGATATATATATTGCTTGTTTCTGTGTTTTCTGTTATTTTCTGTTCTTAATCTCACTACTCGTGGAAGCGCGATTGCCCAACAAGAAGAATTAGCACAAAGAAAATATTGTAGAAAAATATTAAGTTGTAAAACTTCGTGTAGGACTAGGTACTTTAAGAGGCATGCCGAAAAATATACCAAAAATATGGTGTATTAGATCTTAGGCAAATTCAAATCAATGGTGGGTTCTTTGAGGCTGGATTTAGTACAGCCTAAATATTGATCCTCTTTATATATTAGCAATGAGTTAGTGAGGGAAGATATAATCAAACTGATTATCATGATAGATCTTTTGATTAGGATTTTAGATGATTCAAAGGTAGTTAATATCATGTGAACTTATTTTTAGCTTACATATCATAAGTTTCTTAGGTTCACATCTAGGAATGACATACTAAAATACTATAACTTAGAAAAAGAAATAATAATTAATGAACCTAGGCATTATGGTGGAGTGGTGTTCATGATATCTGATATCTGGATTAATCATGATGATGCATTTTATTCTTGCCTCATCACTCACTGTGTATATTTTAAATGGATACTAAATAAAAAAAATATTAGGATTCTTAGAGATTCTTCATCCTCATGATATTTTGATCTTTTATGAGTGATTGTTAAAAATTTTTAGAGAATATAATATACAAAATAAAATATATAGTATCATATTTGATAATGCATATAATAATGAAATAGGTATTAACATGTTAGAATTATTAAAGATAAATTATTATAAAAATTTTTTTATATTAGATACATGTGTCACGTCATTAAACTCATAGTACAAGTTAGATTAAAGATTGTTTCCCTTATTTTAGAAAAAATAGATAATTCATTAAAATTTCTTCGTATGCCTCGCATATAACAGGAGTTCAGTACTCTCTGTTTGTTTATAGGTCTAAAGAAGAAGAAATTTCAATTAGATGTGAGATATCATTGTAATTACACATATCTTATGTCGAAGTCATGTCTTTGATACGAACACGTAATATCCGACTATGTCAATAGTAAGAGTGACAAACTTATTATTTACGATACTGACTGTACTACAAAAATTTTATTAATAAAATTTTTAAAATTTTTTATGACATGATGATCACATGTTCGTAAGTTTATATTCACATGACTTGTATTGTATTTAGATGCATATATAATATTAGTAGCATGTTTAGGAAATTTATAGATGATCTGATACTTAGTGATATGGTTGTAAAGATAAAAACTAAATACTTAAAGTACTGGTTCACTATTTTATTTTTTTATTATCTGATTGCTTGCATGGACCCTATGATTAAGGTAAAAGGGATAAATAATGTTTTGACGTACATTTCCTTATACATGAACTAGAAAGATCAACCTGAAGGATTCATTCATGAAAAATTGATCGAGCTTTTTATATACTACGATACTAGATATGTTGATAGTAGTAGTGATGCTCCGATTATGGACATGGATGTCATATTTAGAAATAATAATTTTTTATATAATTAGCAAGGAGAAAATGATAGAGTGATTCGTTGAATAATAACGAACTATCTCAATGTTTAGATATTGATTACTACTCAATCCTATCATATTTTGGTAATACGAATTTTGATATTTTATAATGGTAAAAATCATATAAGACTACTTATCACATGCTATTTAAAATAATATGAGATCTATTGACTATGGTGTCGAGCATAGTATCAGAGTTTACTTTTTTTTATTGTAGTTAATGTGATTTTAGATAGGTGATCCATATTATGGTCAGATATTATTGATACATTAGCATGCATGAAAGATTAGTAGAATTCGAGCTTGAGCATCCAAGATCATGCTGAGACTACAAAAAAAGCGGAAGAATTGGTTGTTGATGATGATTTGTGAAACATTGATATTAATAACGATTGACGACTGATATGAGATTGAGCTTTGAGGTATTTTCGCATTAATGATTGAGCAGAGTAATAATTATCATTACTATTTATTATTTTTGGATTATCTTTGTTTATTATTTTTATTATTTTAATTTGAGACTTGATTTAGCTACTTATGTTTTTGTAATTTGCATTGGATTGTATTAATGTTTTAATTATATTTTTATTAATTCATACACTGATATTTCTATTGATTCAGAGACACTTATAGTTTTTAGATTTTAGTTATTTATATTTTATTAATTTTATAAATAAAAAATTAAATAATTAATTAATTATTTTAATTTAAGTATTAAATAATTGAAATTATAATTTTTAATGATTTTGAATTGGGATTAATATTTTTCCAAACAAGATGAAATTGGCACAAAAGGCTAAAATTCGCCCCAAACCTAGCTTGAACGGGCCAGATCTGGCCACTCCAGGCACGACCATGCCTGAAAAACTTAAAAGCCAAGCCGGCACAACCTGTTTGACACTTCTACCTAGAGAGAGTGAGAATCTATATATTATACATGAATTCGTTACACTTGCTCCCTTATCTATAACATTACATGAACAACTAATTAATAGAAAATTATTTATTGATTATATTTGAGCATATTCGTACTCAATATGATGTTACTCCTATGGAGTCATCATATCAATCAACAAATTCAAATCATGTTAAAGTATTAAATATTAAAAGAGTAAGTTTCCAAGATAAGGAGATCTCCTCCATAACCAAATGATATAGTGGTCAATAAATATTCACCAGTACATATTCATATTAAGTTGATAACTAAGATAATTGATTACTCAAAACTTAAAATCTATACAAAGATAAAAAGAGAGACATACTCAGCCATATGATCTCATAGCTAGCTCCTCAAACCTTGACTTACAGATCACTTTTGTAGAATGGACAAATGAGTTGTACTTAGTACCTATTTTATAAGTTTTGTTATGCTCTCATTTTATTTTTTCTTTTATATCTTTTAATATTTTTCTTAAAGGTGTGAGAATACTCAAGTCTCCTTTTGAGATAATATCTCACTTATAATGCTGTTAAATCATGATTAAACATATATATACACTCTCCACTCTAATAAAACTTAGAAATTAATATCACAATCTTCAAGAAAGTTTATTCATAGTTATAGATAGATCTTTACTATTCAGGCATATCCAAATAGAAAAGTAAATCATTTTAACGCAAAACTTGTCACGAGAAAATTTACTCAGACATTTTGTGTAGACTACTAGGATACTTTCTCTTTAATGACTAAGATGAACTATATATGAATTCTTATATATCTTATAATATCTCATAGTTAGAAGATATATAAGTTGAACATGAAAAATATAATTTTTCACTGTGATTTTGAGGAAGAGATATATGAATAAATGACTTGTGTTTCGAGCAACACTTATAAATCTAATTTGTATGGCATGAATGAGTCATCAAGAGTATTGCTTATAATTTTTTTATAATCATCTTATTTGATTTACATATGTGAGCTATAAACTTTTCTTTATTTTTCCAAAAAGGACACTGATGACAGATTAATTTTGTTAATTATCTAAGTGAATGACATTCTGAGTATGAGAGATTACTAGTTGGGAATCATTCAACTCAAGGAGTTTCTTAAGATACAATTTTAGATAAAAAACCTTAGAATACTCAAGTACATTATGTGTATAGAGGTCACTTATTTTACAAGGAGTGTCATTAATCATAAAAGAAATATGTATTAGATACTCTTATTGAGGTTGATGTTTTAGGTTGAACTTCAACAAATACTCATATTGATTTGGGTAATTTTATTAGTTATAATATAATCGCAAGAAAGATTAACTTTATGAATAGACTAGACTAGAAGAAATCTCTAATACTTGGAATCTTTCTTAGAAATCATGAGCACTTATAGTTGATTGAAAACTCAAATTTGAGTTAGAGACCAACACACATTGAGAAAAAAACTACGACATGATTTTGTATTTTTTGAGATAATCTTATCTCCTAAAAAAATAAGAGATAAACAAATAATTTGAAATTAAATTTAGAAGAACTAATAGTGAAGATGATAATTCCTTATAAATTATTTTAGATATATCATATACTCCAAGAGATAGAGTATTCATTTTATTCTATTATTATTATTTATTATGACAGTCAGGTCGTGAGCATATAATCTCAATTTAATATTTTATGAACAAACAATATACATAGAGATATATTATTTTTTTTTTATGGAGAAGATCTAAGATAAGACTATTATTATAATATATATGTAAATATCAGAATAATCAACAATCATATTTATGAAAATTTTAATGAAACATCGACTTATTTTTCTTTCTTCAAAATTCAATGTTGTTGATTTTTACGTACCAACTTGATGAGAAATATTAAATATTATAATTTGCCTATTTTTTATAATCATTTTATGTTTAATGAGAATAACCAATTTGTGAGTTGTATGAATCCATTTTACTTATTTTATGAGGACATGCTTGTATGATATTATTTGTCAAGCATTATTTTATTTTTTTTTATATTTTGCATCATTTTCAAAACAAAATCAAATGGCATTTGAGATATGTGAACTATTGTAGTTGCAAATAATTCTAAATGAAATACAAGTTAAATACAAAGGTCTTATAAATTTGAATTGCTATGACAAATAAGCCATAAATATTTCCTATGATCAAATGCAACCTGATAAAACAAAAGATATTGAAGATGATAACACTTTATACTAAAGAAGTTGGATGGTAGCCTAATTTGTATTCTGTTTGTTATAATCAAAGATCAAGTAGTCGATGCCCTTACTAAGGGCCTGCAAAGCACTATTTTTCAAACATTTATCAACAAGCTTAGAATGGAAGATATCCTTTCACCAGTTATAGGGGGAAGCTAGAACATATGGTTATTGAGAGTATAAAAGATTTTGTGTAATCTGATTTTTAAGCTTGAGCTTTTGTGAGTCAATGAGGTGTAATTTTTTGTAGATATAGTTTCCTAATTGATGGGATGAAATTTGCCTAATTTGGCCTCAATAGCCATGTATTAAAACTCTTGTTGCTTGAATACAAGATTAACGTTATCATTGAATAATATTTTTTTCCAATTATTCATCTGTAACAGAAGTGGTGTAAGTTATGACTTTGTATTCCACTTTAGTTGATCAGAAAATAATCTTACTTTTTATAAAATAGTATTACCTTCCAAAACACTGCATAAATCAATCATGACTCATGCATTATAGTTTCAGTTTGTTGCTTTATTTTTTTTTTAATGCTTTATGGATGAGATCACCAAACATGTGAGTTACCTCAATCCAAACCCTATCTATATACATTTCCATTGCATATTAAGTATTTTTTTTTATTTCATGGTTATATTTTATAAGTATTAAAATGGAGCTATTGTAAACCATATGGAACATAGTAGGCACATAGCATGATAGCATGGCAGGCTCCCACTGTGCACAATAGGTACACAGTAAACAAAACACTATGCTCATAGTAAAAATAACAATTGAGCAGAAAAAACCTAGGTACGCACAAGCATGCCCTATCCACAACAAGCAAACAAGAAATAAGAAAAAAAAATGACAAAAAATGTGACACTGATTCATTGATAGTATTAATATTTGTGTGTGGTAGTAACTCCTGTTGGTATTAATATTTGTATGTGACATCAATTCACTGTTAATGTCAATCGAGACAGAAATAATATATAATCAATATGCATATGCTTAAGAAACAACATAACAGGGAAATGTGTTAACAAATTTTTTTTTAGAAAAAAATAGCAGAACGCACTACAGAAGTGTCAGGAGAGCTAATCTAATTACCAAATTCATATAAGAATTCTCACAAAATTCCGTCAGCATGACACTTATTAGTGAAGGATATATATAACTTTTTTCTAAAATAACAACAAATATTTCTTATTCTTTGGGAACTATAATTCTCATGACTCATTCACACTTTTGACTCTTTAGATATAGACTTTGGAGCCAACAATAACAGTATACATAATTATTTTTAATTCATTACTTTCATTTTTATTCCTTGAATGTTGTAATAGCAACTAATAAGTCATTACAATTTTTTTGTTATGATAACATTTAACTTGATATTTTTGTAAATTATCTTTCATTGCAACTTAATTTTAATTTTATATTCTCTTCTATTAAAGTTGTCTTGTAGGATTGGAAGGTTTTGAGAAAAAAAGAATATTTCCAACTTGTTCAGTGTATAGAGTTTAATGAGATCCCAAATGATCCTGCACTTGACTCTTTTGATTTTTATCTTATAATTGCTCTCAAAAAAAAAAGTACTCAATAGATAATCATCATATGTATTAATAAGTATCTTCCTACAAATAGAATCTTCCTCCAGTATAGATGATTTGATAACTCTAGAGTCTACCACTCCCTACTCAATATGAGCCAAAAATAGGAAGACTTGATCACTCAAGACTTAGTATCTATACTAGAAAAAAGAATATACAAAATGTATTCAGATCAAAGGATAGTCTCTTGAGAAGCTAAATAATCATGCATTCAACTCTTGATTTTTATCTTTTAATTGCTTTCCAAAAAAAAAAAATTAAAGAGTAATACTAACTATCTTATTTTATAGGTATTATCATATTTATGTCTCTTCCCTTCTTCGACCTCTTTTATTATTAATCTTAATGGTATTATGATAATCAGATATACTTCTAAGATATTATCTTCCTCAGAATGACATATGATAATATTATAAAAAAAGATATTTTCTACTTTAATGAAACTTGAAAATAATACCTCGACCTACTAAAAAATATATTATTGGTTTTAGTATTCATTGTGAAAACTAATTCATATGAAATGTAGACCAACTAAAGAAAAAATTTATTATGAAATGATTACCCAGACATTCAATGTGGATTACCAAGATACATACTTTTTAACGGCTAAGATAGCCGTAATATAAATTTTTATATCACCAACAATAATTCATTGATAGATGATAATATCAATTGGATGTAAAAAAAATATTTCTTCATGGTAACCATGAGGAGCAGATATATATTAAACAATCACTCAGATTCCGAGCAGTACGATCATACATAATTTATAAATTATAAAAAAAATATTATATAGCTTGAAATAATTACTAATATCTTAGTTTGTGAGGTTTTTATGACTAACTTCTTTCAGGTTGCACTTGTGTGTTATTGATTTTTCTTTATTTTTTTGAATGAGTTTGAATACCAAATTAATTTCATTAATTATATGGGTGAATAATATTATTTTCTTTATTATGGGAGATAATGAATTGAAAATCACTCAACTCGGTTGGTATCTTCAATTATAGTTTTAGATGAAATATCTTAAGGGACTCAGATACTTTTTTGAGATAATGATTATCTACTTTATGGGAGGTATTATATTATCATAGAAAAAAATATATAATTAATATTCTCATAAACATTGATCGCTTGAATTGTGCTTTAATTGATACTTCAATTAAGTTAGATATTTATTTCTAATTCAATGTAATTATCTCAGTTTACTCTACTATATATAAGAAAATCCTATAGAAGATTAACTACATGACTATCATCATATCAAATATAACATATACAATTAATATAAATAATCATATGATAGATCTTCAAGAAAACTTTACCTAAACATAATTCATCGAATGTTGAGATGTGTCTAGAAATCTGTAGGCCTTGTGATTTCTTTTGATGATCATGGTAATTATAGTTGGTCAAGTAATTAGGTTTGAATTGGATGCTAGCTTGTGCGGAGAAGAGATTAACTATAAGTTTATGATTTTTTTTGAGAGGCAATTTTATTTCCTAAAAAAAAAAAAATAATCAATTATTTTAAGATTCAATGTGCAAGTAGAATTAAAGATAAAGTAAATATCTTTTTAAGGAGATAGAGTTCATACTTTTTTTTCGTTATTCTTTATTATTAAAGTTTGACATTAAAATATATAACCTCCAATACAATGTTTTATGAGCAGATAAAGTAAATAGAAATAAATAATGTTTCTCAAAAAAAAAAAAGATTTAAAATAAAACTATTGCTATGGCTTACTATATATAGTAGATTAGCCAACAAATATCTTCATAAAAATCTTAAAGATACATAAACTTATTTTTTTTTATTTCACACCAACTTGAGAGATATTACAATTTATATTTGTTCATTTATTTTCCTTTTTTACTTTATACTTTCTAGATGGAAATACCCAACAAGTGACCTACCATAATCAAAACTTTAAATATATATATATTCTAATTGTACATTGAGTTTTTTATTTGAATGTTTTTTTTTTCTATTTTTTTGAATTATTTTTTATCATTATGTATGCAATAATTAATATACTATTACACAAACACAAACACACAAAATCGCATATGAACTTTAAAGTTAAATATATTTATACAAGAATAAAATTTTAGGAAATTTAATTTCCTAAAAGTCTTTGTATTGCATGAATATGTACAAAGACATACTTTGATACGATAACAAGTATTTTCGTCCAAAGGTGATAAGTCTTAGATTTGAGACTCATCAAACGTAATCTCTCTAATTTTCATAGTAAAATTATTAATATATTAACATCTATCAAATCTTATGTTAAAGTTAAAGCTTTATGGATCAGGTACGATCTTATTCATATGTGATAGTTGATATCCAACTGAAATTATATACTCATCTAATTGAGAATATTTATGATCGCTAAAAAAATATTAAATTATGACTTCTTTTCATACTTGAGTAGGAAAAAAATACAAATATGAATTATATTTATAAAATATGTAATGACAGAGCTGACAATCATCAAATAATTAAATTTTTTCTATTATTAATCTTTATCTAGTATAATCAATAATAGGATTTATACCATAAATAAAGTTTGTACTTAAAAAAGAAAAAATATTACTTATATAAATTAATTGTCCAAACTCTAAGAGAATATCTTATGACAACTCCATTGAGAAATACAATATTATAAGCTAAATAAACAATTTTAATTCAAAAAAAAAATGTCTAAGATATCCAATATAACAACTAATGAAACACTACAACAAAAATCAATTTAAAGTATTTGACAATCTACAAACAAATCATGTATGTCCTAGTACAAAAAATTTTGGTGGCTATTCTATATAAAACTCAAGAACATAAAAAAGAAATATATTTAGTAAATCTAATTAATAAATTAATTACCTATAAGAAGTAATAAGTAATGAGTACCAAGATTTAGAACATCATATCACTAGGAAAAAAAAAATCTCAATAAGTAACTTTATAAGTCTAAGTAAAATTATCATATGAAGTCTAATCTTCAATCAATTTATTATTAATTATGATCAATCTTCATAGTAAATGAGACTTGCAACCCACAAGTTTTTGCAAAGTTCTTGTTTTACGATCACAAATCCTATTAAGAGTGACAAAGGATTTTATCTATCATAGCTTTTGACCATCTTGGATAATATATAACCTCCAAATTGGAACCAGACACCATGACACTATCAAGTGAAATTAAACAATAAGTATGTTAGAATAGTAAGCCAAAAATATAAACAAATAATTCATACTTCATAAATTTCAGCACATAAATTGTATACAATAAACTTGCTTATATAATGAGCTAGTCGATTTGGGATAGTCCACAAATTAAGTATTCTCATTCATAATATAATAAGATAAAACAAAGAATAAAATATCAATAAAACTACACACTACAATATTTCCCCTCAAGCTAGTGCATAAAATTCAAGAATATTAAGTTAAGAGAAATGAAAAGTAAGCTAAAATATATTCAAAATATTCATAAAAATGTTCATTATATATTCTATCATTTGAACATAAATTATTATAATAGTTTTATCTTTAATCATATCCCTACGAAAAAAATAATTCACCTCAATTTATTTCGTATGCTTGTGAAATATCAAATTAAATATTATATGTATTGTTGCTGAGCGACATAGTAAAACATAATAAAAGAATAAAATAAATACGTAATTTCTTAGAGGTAGCGGTAGATCTAAAGTATCTTGCAAGTGAGTGTCATCATCGCTATAAACTTTATTTTTATATTGCATCTTAAAATAACTACACATCTATTACTTTTCTAAAAAAAATAAATATCTTCAAAAAAAGTACAAAAACTTATCTTAAACTTTCTATCGGTGCAAAATAATGCCTAACTAGAATATGAATATCTAGCTAATTATAAGTATCCATGATATATCAAGTTATAGAAACTTTTTCACATACTTGAGTAAGCAAAGAGCTACATCTAGGTGAACCTGTCAATTAAAATTTATGAAAAAACTTATTATATTAACTATATGAATTATATTTAGTCTCAAAATAAACATATAATTAATTTTTTATATAATTCTTCTAGATTTAATAAAGTTATAGGAATAGTTATATCAAATTAGAAATTAATATTTGAATCAATAAGAATACTGATTAGAGCATAACGCAAAAAACTAACTTTTGAAAGAATACTCATTGCATACCTCTTATATGAATATGTAATCTCTTTCTTAAAAAGTAGGTCATATTTATCTCAAAAAAATATTTGAGTCTCTCAATATTTTCGTCTAGAAATATGTTTGAAGAAAGTCATTGAGTTAGGAGATTTACAACTCATTATTTCACATAATTAAAATATTATATACTCACATAATAAGCAGAATCATCATGCCATCAAAACTCTAAAAAAACAAACATCTGTATCATTCATGTGTAAACCATACGAGGTGACTGATTATAAAAATATCGTAAATCAAGATCTCGATAACTATTTCAAATCACATAATATATCTTTTGCATTCTACAAATTGTTCCTATCAATGTTACTCAAATCTCAGGTGATTGTTGCAAATACACCCTCTTCTAGAGGTCTTCATTAAGAAAGATATTTTTAATATCTAACTAATGCATTTTATTTTTGTTAGATGTTGACGATAATATAAGAATTCATACGAATGTTGTCTTAACCACATAAAAGAAATTATCATGATAATTCACATCAAATATATGAGTGAATCTACTTTCTACAAGTTTCTCCTTGGAGTGATATGTTTCTCTCATTTAGACATGTTTTTCTAGTAAACACTCACTTGTAATCAATAATTGATCTTTCCAAATAATATGAAACTAGTTCCCAAATTTCATTAGACTATAAAATATCTATCAAATCCAACATATATTGACATCATCATATGTAAGATAATGCCTCAAAATGAACTGAGTAACCTAGTACTATCAAGAAAAATAATGACTAAACAAAGAAAATTTGAGCGTGATAAAACTTATGAAATCATGTATCGAGGATAATTTTTTTCCCCCTTCTAAAGAATAATTAGAATGTCAAGATCAATGAGTTTTCTACATGATCATATGATCTTTGATATACTCATCTCTAGTATTAGCAGGTTATGTATGTATTGTTCTCCTTGTATAAACTCTTAGTAATGGGTGATCAAGTCTCATAGTCTTCCACTCATCATAAGACTAGACTAAAGAAGAATTGTGGCTTACTATATTATCAAGACTAAAGAAAGATTTTTCAATTATCTCAAAAATCAACTTGATTTAGGCTTGTTGATACATATGATAACTTTATAAGAATGTTCATATTATTAGTCAACAAATTCATATATAATTGATGGGTGATCCTCATAATTGAAAATTTAAGTGGTACATGCACAAAAGAGGAGTAAAAAAAAAAGAATGGATTCAATTGTATCTTTTGTACTTTTATTCTTTCTAGACTTGCTATATAATGATTCTGACTCTAAATACAATATCAGTATTCATTAAAACTGACTAGACTCAGGTTAAAAAAATTTATGCCTTCTTTAGGCAAATTGTAACCAAGAAAGATACACTTAAAGGTCATAGGTGTTTTCTTATCCATCTTGGTAAAAAATCATGAACAACACAAATATTTTCAAAGATATTGAAAGGTGGGCTAAACAATATTTCTCTAATTTGTAAGATCTAAAAGAATATATGCTTATAAAGAATAAAATATAATATCCGATTAATAAGATGATTCATGACTAATACATCTCCCTAAAAATAATTGAGAACACTCGTATTAAATAGAAATGTTCGAGTTGTCTCAACCATTTTTCTAATCTTTATTTCTACAAACTTATTATGTGGGTGTATATAAGTTGAATAAATTTAATATATAATATCATAATTTATATAATAAATATTGAATATGTTTAACATATATTTTAATGCATTATTATTTTTTTATAAATATTTTTATTATATTTATATTTTATCATTTTATGAAATAACTAAAAAAAAACTTATGTTCAAGTACAAAAAAAGAAATATCAATATAAATTATGAATAATCATTAGTAAAAATAATTAAATATTTAAAATTTTCTCAGATTTTATCTCTATTAGAGCTTCATATGTCTGAGTATATTTAATTGAATGAATCTCTATTCACACAAATTTGACAAGCACAATAAAAAGCTCTAGTATGTTCCATAATTAACTAATCATGTACTCTAAGATAAAAACTCTTAAAACTTAAAAAATATTATTTTTTATCATTTTATGAAAGAATTAAAGATAAAAAAACTAATGATATAACACTAAAAAAGAAATATCAAATTAAATTATGAATAATCATCGATAAAAATAATCACATGCTGAAAACTCTATCAAGTTTCAATTCTATTATGTTCTCATACATTTAAGTATATACAATTGAATAAGTTTTTACTCACACAATTTTGGTTGCCATGAAAGAAGCTCTAATGTACCATTAAGACTAGAAAAGAATATTTTCATCTTAAGCAATTATGAGTGACCAAGATTGAGAGACTATACAAGTAAATAGACCAATATGTTCAACCACTTAGTATAAGATCTTAGAGTAAAAAACAAGATATATAATTCATCCTGGTCAAACTCAAATAAAGTATTTCTTAAAATCTTCAGATCATGTAGGCAAGCAATAGTAGACAAAAAAAAGAAATTAAAATTGAGTTGCTTGAAAATATAACACACAAAAAAAAACTACTAGCACATTTGAGAATAAACAAAATACAAGAGACCAAGATAAATAATGTCATACTCAATTATTTTTAAAAAAATTATCATTAGTTATCATAATATTTAAGAAATAAAAAAAATAGTAAAACAAAAAATAATTAATAATTATATAAATATTGATTCATATGTCGATAATCCAAGAGTTTATAGAGAGAGAATAAGTTTACAAAGTTGTTTTTACTTCATTAGAAAAGAATTTTATATACTTATGTTCACTACTAAGTATCATAGTGCATAAATTATATAAGAATCCTCAATCACTTTAGTTGTCAGCATGTCTCTCTTAAGTCTTTATATTTTTTTTTACACACCAATTATTCATGTATGTGAACTATTCATATATTTTACGCACCTACACATAGTACATATATTGTTCACATCTACTATTCACTAACGTTGTAAGATGTCCCAATTCGATATGCCTCTTGTATAAAAGCCTAGTTCGTATACATTTTATATAATGTGATTTCATATGTTTTTTTCTTTTAGTTAGTATTTCTGTAGTCCCAAAGAATGAAGATATAAAATACTACTAATATGATCATTCTATGAAATAATAGCTATCAAATTAGCTTGTGATGATAATATTTTATTCATTCAAAATAAAGGTGTCAAATGGGTCATGCCGGGATGGCCCGGGATGTGTTTCAACTATCCAACCGGGCTACCATGCCGGGCCAGACATGACATGGTTACTGTACCATGCCGTGCCTGGCCCGGCACGGTACTGTGGAGGTCAGGCTCGGCACGAGCCTGCGACACCTCTAATTCAAAGTTGAAGCTTAGTTTAATTTGCAAAATTCATTCTCTTCCCGACCAACTAATTTGTAATTAAAAATATAAGAAATATGATCATATAAGTGAAAAATATATATTGAATATATGGATGATGCTAAATCTCAATTTTACTCTACGTGATGCAATAATTAAATATTCTCCACATTCGCATATAAGGATTACAATAAGTAAACAGATAATTGAACATCAATTACAATAATCAACTATTCTCAATTATTACCTTAATGTGATTTTTCTAATAAGTATTCTAAGTGTCTTTAACTTGCAAAACAATCTAACAATAATGGACCAAAATGCATAAGTTTGTGTATCTATTTTTCATTGAGTAATTTCATGTGATACGACATTCATAGAAATAGGTCTTTAAATAATTTAGAAAACGAATACCACAAATGAATTATATATTTACAACAATTTAAAGAAATACTATAGCAACTAGGTACAACCAAGTGTAAATTCTATAGAAAATCAAAGAAAACTATATAATTAGGTTGAGCCTCATAGTAGCCAGGTTAGGGTACAATAACAATCAAGTCACTCATCTATAATTTAGATAACACGATGAATATACCAACATTTGAGCTTCTTTACTACACACTTGATGGAATCGATCCAAACAACAAATAAATTTAAAATTCTCAATTAGGCTTTAGTACCCAAGAAGTTCATTGTTCAAAAATTCTTCCAACTATTTTAGGAAATGTTGTAGAGAATAAAAAATTAGTCAAAATTCAACTGCTTTTAGGTTGCAATGGTACTGATGCTAATGATTTCGATGTTGTCGATGATGGTTAACATGGTGGAGGTAAGCAGTTGTGATAGTGATCATGACCATTATCATGGAAAAATTTTTTATTGTCACCATATTAAACTCTTGTAGTTTTTTTTTGTTTTTTATATTTTTGATAAGAGTATCTGAATTGTGTATTTTTCTAATAATTTTTGTTATTAAATAAATGTATTTAATATATGAATTTTTTTTAGAGAGTGTTATTACAATTATATTTTTAGTATTATCTATTGTAACATAGTATTAGAGTTGAGTTATAACTAAAAAAATCACAAGTATTCTAGCAATAAATGTACATGGTGGTGGTAGCAGATGTACTCATGGTGGTAGTATTAGAGGCACACATGGAGGTGGTAGGAGAGGCATGCATGGTGGTGGTGACCTGTGTTGCACGGATACGGCTAGGGAGTGCCGTGTCCACGTGTTGGACACGTGGACACGGCGACACGGGTCGGACACGTGTCGGATACGTGTCCGAGCCGCCACGTGGCGTATCAGACACAAATCCGTATGGGATACGCCATGTGGCGTATCGGATACGCGTCGGAGACGTATCAGATGAGTTTTTCGGAAACAATCGTTTACCTCCAGACGCGTCGTTTACCTACCGACGCGTCGTTAGAGGGTTTCGGAAAATCGGGTGGAGGGGAGGGGGTTTCAGGGAGGGGGGGTTTCGGGAGGGGGGGGGGTTTCGGGAGTGATTTTCGGGAGGGGGGTGGAGGGGGGTTTCGGGAGGGGGGTGGAGGGGGGTTTCGGGAGGGGGGTGGAGGGGGGTTTCGGGAGGGGGGTGGAGGGGGGTTTCGGGAGGGATTTTTGGGAGGGGGGAAAAAGGTTCTGGACGGGGGAGGGGGGAGGGGGGAGGGGAGAGAGGGTGTTAGAGGTTTAATTTTTTTTTAAATTAATTTAAAAAACAGAATTTTAAATTATTTTAAAATACTGTATCTTATATTATTTTAAAATATTGTATTTTAAATTATTTTAAAATACTGTATTTTAAATTATTTTAAAATACTATATTTAAAATATATGTTAGAGAGAGTTAGAAGCTGTAACGGGAGGGAGCAGGGGTTAGAGGACTTAAATATATATTTTTTATATTTTAATTATTATTGTTTGTTTAATATATATACAAAATATAATAAACAAATAATTTATTTTAATTTTATTTAAGTCCTCTAAATTTCTATTTATCAAAATATCTTAATATTTTTTTTATTTATCTAAATTTCTGTTAATGGATAATATTTATATTTAATTTTTTTTCATGCCGTGTCCTAGCCATATCCGTATCCTAGTTTTTTGAAATTTGTCGTATCCCCGTATCCTGCCGTGTCGTATCCCCGTGTCCGTATCCGTGTCCGTACAACATAGGTGGTGACAATAGGTGCATACTTAGTGGTGGAAGCAGATGTGTTCATGATGGTGGTAGAGGCGTACATGGTGGCTGTAGTACCAGGTGAGTGTGGTAGTTGTAGTAGGGATGTACATGGTTGGTTGCAATAGACATTTGTGATAGTAGGTGTGCAGTGGTTGCATGCGACAGTATTCTAAGTAGAAACCCTAGTTGACACATGGTGGCGCATAATGATATTTTTGGGGAGAAACCATAACTAGGGCTTCAATAGATTTATAAAGGAAATTGAAATTAGGGTTGCAAAAAATCTGAATTGGGTATAGTCTTTATTTGAAGGAATCATAATATTGAGATACTATATAGAGAGATATTATCATAAAATAGATAGTTAGAGGATAACCTTATTTTAGTATCTCTAAAACAAAAGAATGAGTCATATTAGAGAACTATTATATATTATATTCTAATAATTTTACATATTATTGAGAAAAACATCTTGACTATCAGAGTCATCCATGACTTATCATCCATGACTTGTATTTACTTGAGATGAGTATTAATTTTTTTTTTCTAAGACAATAATAGACTTAGATTATTATTAGTTATTTTACTCTTGCATTCAATTAAAAATCATATATTATCAATATATGAATTAATATTTGCAATATTGATAATCATATCTTATTTATTATATTTTTTTGCTCTGTAAATATTTTTGTTGTCATTGACAAATATTTAAAAAGCATTAGATATGATAATATAAGCTGAGTTTTATTACTTTCTCATGTTTTATTTATCTTTGATTATTCTATTAATTTACTATTTATAAGATATCTTTTTAGATAATATAATTCTGATTTTATTTTTACTTTTACTGGTATTTTTGTAGGATCATGAGATTCTAAGTAAGCATTCATTTGATATTGAATAAGATAAATTATATATTCTTTCATTGATAGTAAAATTTTCTTTTAGATGCTTGATTGTATTAGATTTTTTACTTTTGCATATTTACCTTAATTATTTATCATTAGATAAATTAAGAATATTTTATTCTACTATTAAAGGTATTTTGATCCTAGAGTATAAGATATGCTAGAAAATTTTATCATATTTTCTTTATCCAAAGATTTTTATTACTTTCTTGTATTTTACTTATTCTTGATTATCTTGTTAATTTATTTATACTATTTATACTATTTTACTTATTCTTGTATTTTACTTTCTTGTAATTTATTCAAATTATTTTTTTAAATAATTTAATTTTAACTTTTTTATTTATACTATTTTTTTTGCAAGATCGAGAGGTTTTAAGGAAATCATTTGGGATTGAAAAAAAGTAAAATGTATATTTTTTCTTTGATGATAATATTATTTTTTAGATGTTTGATTATGTTAGATTATTTATTTGATAAAAATATTTCTTCTTTGATGATAATATTTAAAATTTTATCATAGTTATGAAAGGCATGCCTGAGGCGTGCCTAAAGCTTAGGCGCCACCACTCCTGGTGAAAACGCCTCACTTTAGGTGAGGCGCAAGGGTGTGAGCCACCCAAATTTTTTTTGGTGAGTAGCTGTTTCAATACGTGACATTCTCCTTCTTTTCATTCTTTTTATTTTTTTTTGTTTTTTTGGTCGTCGAAAATGGAGAAACATTGTTTGAGAAGAGCAGTGGCTTGATGCTGTGACGTCGGGGAGAGGAGTAGAAGACCATAAGTTTCGCATCGAGGGGAAGAAGACGAAGCACTGAGCCCTAACCCAAAATGATGTCATTTTGGGTTGGATTAATTTTTTTAAATCAAAACACCCCAAAACGATGTTGTTTTGGGGATCATTTATTTTTTTAAATTAGAATTTCTTAAAACGATGTCGTTTTATGGGTTCTGTTTTTTTTTTTAAATGCACAATCTCCAAAACGACATCATTTTGGGCTTCTCGCAATCAAAACGATGATGTTTTGGGGTTTCTAAACCTAAATTTCTATAAAAGCATTCTTTTTCTTGGATTATATCATAAAACTCTCAAAAAAATCTTTCAAAAATATTTTCCAACTGCCGTGAAGAGGAAAGAATAAAAGAAGGCTTAAAGAGGTATTTTTCATTTTCTTTTTTTTTAGTGGAAAAAAATTCTGAAAAAATCAGTGAAACATTCTTAGAAATTTCTTAAAAATAGGGAAAAAAGTTTTCAAAAAAACTTTTTAAAAAAGTAGGAAATTTTCAGAATGTTGAAAATAGAAAAAAAAAAATCAAAAAATTAACTAAGAAATAAAAAATAAATTATGAAAAAAATATGAAACAATTAGAATAAAAATTTTAAAAAGTTTTATAATTTATAGATTTATAATATATAATAGATTATGTATATTATATATTATAAAAGTAGAGAAATATTTTAATAAATTTCTTTAAAATAGAATAAAAATTTTTAAAGAAACTTAAAAAAAAGGAAATTTTCAGAAAATTAATGTATAAAATAGGAAAAAAAATATGAAAATTAACAAAAAAACAAAAAAAATTGTGAAAAAATATAAATCAATTTAGAATACGAAATTTAAAAGTTTTATAATTTATATATTTATAATATATGATATATTATGTATATTATATATTATAAAAGTAGACAAACATTATACGAAATTTCTTTAAAATAGGGAGAATTTTTTAAAGAAACTTTAATTAAAAAAATGAAATTTTTAGAAAATTAATGTAAAAATAGAAAAAGATGTTAAAAAATTTAGAACATAAATTTTAAAAAGTTTTATAATTTATAGATTTATAATATATAATATATTATGTATATTATATATCATAAAAGTTAAAAAATATTATAAGAATTTTTTAAAAATAGGGGATATATTTTTTAAAGAAACTTTGAAAAGAAGAAATTTTTAGGAAATTAATGTACAAAATAGGAAAAAAAATATGAAAATTAACGAAAAAATAGAAAAATTTGTGAAAAAATATGAAACAATTTGAACAAAAAATTTAAAAAGTTTTAATTATTTGGCAAACGTTAAGTATGTTTATAATTTATAGATTTATAATATATAATATATTATATATATTTTTTCATATTTTTTCAATATAATTGTTATTTCATTGTTGACTTATTGTAAATATACATAAAAATGGATGAAAGATTGAAGTTGAAGTAGCGGCTGCAAGTGGAAGAAGAGATTCGGGATGGAAATATGCTTATTTATTAAAAGAGAAAGATACAAATATGCTTATTTTTATTATTTGTAATAAAGTAACTAAAAGGTATTTATAGAAAAAAGTAACACCTTTTTGGAGGATTTAAAAATTTGAAAAAGTATATAAGATATCTCAAACATGTTAGGAAAAAAATAGAGATTATATGCTATCCAAAAAAACTCAAAAAATCAATTGAGTTTTGAGAGTTATAATGTGAATGATGATATATTTGGGTTTTAAAGATGAAGATGATGAGGATCTAGAGGTTATTAGCAAAATGGGAAAGAATTTTTTTAGTAGTGGTAGTAATGAAGGGGGGAAGTGGTGGTAGTGGTAGTGACATAAAGAGAACAATGTACAAAGGTCTTATGGATTATTTCTTCACTCCTAATCTAGAAATAATTATTCAAAATAGAAAAAATATTCAAACTACTATCAACAATGCCTACAAGAAAGAGGTCAAGGGGAGAGTCGATTTACTATTTTGTAAATGGATATATGATGCCGCGATTCCATTTAATACAGTGAACTAGTTAGTTTCCAACCAATGCTTGAGACAATTGTTAAATATGGTGTGGGTCACAAGCGATCAAGTTTTCATGATGTAAGGGATACTAATCTCAAGAAAAAATTGATCCTTACAAAGAACTCATTGAAAGATTATTTTACTGAATGAAAGTAAAATAGATGTTCAATTATGTCAGATGGATTGACTGATTGAAAGGAAAAGTTGGTGAATTTCTTGGTAAATTCTTCAAGAGGGATCATATTTATGAGATCTATTGATGCTTCTTTTATGATTAAGACGAGACATAAATTATTTGAATTACTTGACAGTTAGGTGAAAGAAGTTGGTGAAACTAATATTCTTCAAGTGATAACATATAATTTTTCAAATTATGTAGCGGAATGTATTTATAATTTAATTTGAAATTTTCATTTACTTATGTATGTATGTGATTATATCTATTATCTATTTATTATATTTTTAAATTATGCATGGAGGTTGTTGGAAAAAAAAATCACATTTATATTGGACATCATGTGTCGCATATTGTCTTGACTTGATACTAGAAATATTAGAAAACTACCACGCTTCAAGAAGATAATAGAGGACCATATCCATAAGCGGCTACATCTATAATAGAATATGTTTGCTCAACATGATGAGGCAATTTCTGAGCAAAGGGAGTTAAGGCCTACTAAGACTCTATTTGCAACAGTCTTTATTATCTTATTCCGTATCAATGAACAAAGAAACAACTTGAGGAAGATGTTTACTGGTTCAAATTGGCTAGAAAGTAAATGGGCAAACGAGCAAAAAGAAAAAAATATAGCCAATATAATTTTCATGTCTTTTTTTTTGGAATAATGTATTGTTTTGTTTGAAGGTGTCGGGTCCTCTTGTACGTGTGCTTCATTTGGTGGATGGTGAAAAGAGGTCTCCTATTAGCTACATTTATGCAGTCATGAAAAAAACAAAGGAAATCATTGTCAAAAGCTTTAATGATAATGAAGAGAAGTATAAGGAAATCATGAAAATTATTGATAGGAGGTGGGAGGTTCAACTTCATCGGTCTTTGCATATAATTGAATATTTTTTGAATCCACAATTCTTTTATGATACAAAAGGATTAGGAGTGAAGTTAGATTCAAAAATTTTTGAAGATGTATGTTTCATGTCGATATTGTTGAAAAATAGAGATTAACAAGATGCAATTATATTACAATTAGACTTGTACATGCATTATAGAGTCCTTTTTGGTAATGAGTTTGTCATTAGAAAAGGAAGACTAAACCTCCAGGGTAGTCCTTTAGTTTTATTAGTTAGTATTGAAATTATTATATATGATTGGTTAAAATAGGTTAAATGTTCAATTAATAATTTATTTATATTAATTGTAGCTGAATGATGGGATATGTTTAGATCAAGTACTAAAAATTTGTAAAAGTTTGTATTGATGATTCTCAACCTAACATATAGTATATCGGGTTGTGAAAGAAATTAGTATATCTTTGAGAATGTAAGTTAATAGAGCAATTCTATGCTATTGAATTTGTGTCTTTAGACTTTTTACAACATTCTTTAACGTAACTTAAATTCTTAAAAACTAAAATACTAAGATATAATCGTGAAAAGTCATTGATTTTTTCAAATTCACAGCAAGAGAAGAAATAGGTTGGACCATCAGCGCTTGAATGATTTAGTATATATTAAATACAACCGACCCTTGATGAAAATATATGTTTAATGTCATACCATTGATCCCATTATCTTGAAAGATATAAATGATAGCAATGAATGATTGATGGGAAGAATAGAAGATGAAGGTGCTGTAGAAGATGATTTGGTGTTTGAGAGCGATGATTTAACATGAGGTGATGTTGCAAGAGTTAGTTGAGCTGAGGAGCTTAGGGTTTATACAAGAACTAAAGCAAGCAAAATACCAACACCAAAATCAAACTCAATACCATCTAGCCCTAAATATATTCATACTCTTGTTTTGATTGATGAAGATGAATAGATGATTTATTCATCGGGAGAGGAAGATGAATAGATGATTTATTCATTGTGAGAGGAAGATGAATAGATGATTTATTCATCGGGAGAGGAAGATGAAGAAGAGGGGGAGTGGAAGATTGATGATGAAGATGATGTCAATAATGATTTTCTTGATTTAGATATAGATGCAGATGTATGAGTTTTTATTTTGTTTTAGAACTTTGAATTTTTGTGATGATAGGAATATTGATGATGTTTGTTATTTTATTTTGAAACTTTGAATGTTTGGATGATGAGAAATATTTAATTTTTATGTTTTGATGTTCTTTACTTTCTTATATTTTATCATTATAAAAACTATAGATAATATTTAGTTAATATATATAATTTTTATTTGTATTAGGTAGGGTATGCCTTAAAAAAAAAACTCGCGCCTCAAGTTTGCCTTGTACCTCAAGGTCCCAAGAGGTTTTTGTGCCTTGGTTTTTCTTGCGCCTTAAATAACTATGAGGAAAACTTATTAGAGTTTTCTATCCTATCTACTACTTTGACTTGAATATGAATCAATTTTATTTGATATATTTAAATATATGATGATCTAATAGAGATGTGATTAAATATGTATTTAAGTATTTTATCTTTTATTGGTTACCGCTTGCCATATATATGGATATATCTCTTTTAAATTAATTAGAAGTTTTTATTTTTTAAATTTTTATATATTTTATTAAATAATAAAAAATCAATATTGATTAAAATATTAAAAAATTAAGAATTAATAATGCATTAGAATATATGTGAGACATACTCAACCTTTTACTATATACATATCTAATTAATTTTAAATGCATATCTAATTGCAAGTATACACTAAATTTTTTGTATCAGTATACCCTTATAAAATAAGATTGTTGAAATGAAGAATATATATTATAATTAAGATAGCTCAAATACTTTAACTCAGAAAGAATATTTTAAAATAATTTTGGCAAGATTAGAGGTGTCAACTGGGTTGGGCTGGTCCGACACGAGGCATGACATGATTCGGCCGTGCCTGGGCCTGCCTAGCACGAGAATTTTTTGTGCCCGTGCCGTGCCATGCCGTGCCATCCCGAGGTCAATCGAAACTCGTGTAGTGCCTGGCCAGGCATAGTACAGTGACCCATTGGTACGATATCACCGCACGAGCTGAGAAATCTCCCCAGTGGTAGAAGTTGAGCCCGACGGATGAAACTCGCTGACCCCCAATAGTGAAGAAGAATAGTGGAGGGAGAGCGGCGCGGCGGCGTGCTGCCAAACCCTAAATTATTTTCAATTAGGGCTGATTCGTGCCGCGGGCCTGTGCCGGATTGACCTCTACAAAATCGTGCCGAGCCAGGCACGACATGGTACAGTAACTATGCTGTGCATGATCCGACACGGAAGCATGGTCAGGCCGACTAAAAATGAGCCGGGCCAGCCTGACACGTTTCGTTTGACACATCTAGGCAAGATGTGGTTTTAATTTACAATATATCGTATCAATTATATTTATATTTATTTTTTTAACATATAATTTTTTAGAATCTATATCATGAAGTATTTAGTTTGACTTGTATAGTTTTTTGATGCACCTGTTTTATTCTCAATTACACTTCAATAAGGGGCAAATTGACATCTAGGACTTTGAGATGTATCTTCCTTGGAGGGTACAAGTGATTTTCACTATACATTGATAGAATCTTAGTGAGCATAAATATTATTTTTTTGACTAGGACTTATTTTTTAGTGAGACTATGAAAAATATAAATATATATGATGTATTTGGATGTATTATACTTTCTTTTATCAATAGTTATATTTGGATCATTACTTAGTAGAAAGAATTATCCATTAGTTACAGTTGAGCATGTTAGTATTCAATATTAATGAAGATATCATATCCACCTATAAATTTTGATTATGTTGAGTTTGTTGAGAGTGAAGTGTTTTGGGAAGAGAGATCTCTTCTAGGCCTAGATAATATAGTAAATGATTATTCACAAATACAAACTCATATTGAGTTGGTAATTAGGATATTTGACTACTTGGAACATAAAGTTTATACCAGGAAAGAAAGGCATATCTAGTATACTTAGACCAAAGACAACCATGCCAAGGAGTCAAATAATCTTACAACTAACCTCTCAGATTTTGATTTTTGATCACTTTCTGTAAAAGATACAAGAGTTATACTAAAACACTAGATCTTATAGGTCTTGTTGTATTATCATCTTGTTTATTTTTTTGTTTTTGTTTTTTTTTTTTGATGATACTAAGATTCTAAGTTTCTCTTTGAGGTATTATCTTATCTAGGATGGTGCTAGATCATGATGAAAGAAATATATATTTTTTATTTTAATTAAAACCTGGAAACTAATATCGCGATTTTCAAAAATGTTTGTTGTATGTGAGTGTTTACCATGAAGACATATCCAATTGAAAAGGTAAATTACTTTTAAGCAAAGATTAGTATTGTAGTGAGAAGATTCATCTAAATATTAGATGTGATTTGTGAACTACTAGGATTATTTTTTTTAGTGGTTAAGATTACCTTACTTTGAATTATTATTTCTTTTGTAGTATTTCATAATCAGTAAATATATCAGTTAGATGTGTAGAATATATTGTTTCATGGCAACCTTGAAAAGATGTGTAAACTTGATATTGACTTTTTGATACTAAATATTTGATATTGGATTGTCCATAAAAAATGAAAAACTGAGTTAAACTTGATCTGACTTGTTCTGAATTGGGTCACCAGGGAAAATTCACCAAACTGGCCACCTTAATTATGTCTGGTAATTTCTACTGGATAAAAATGATCTGCCCAAAATAATTTTTTTTTTTAAACCCTGTGATATAATAATCAAAAAGTGGCTGTTGCTAGTAGCAATGTTTGATTGGTCAATTTTATTGATAAAAACTAATTACATTTACACATTTATTAATACAAAATGCTCATTTCTATTAATGTTCAAATGAGATACAATAACGAGAATATATAGATGAAATGACCTGGAGCATCCAAATTTAATTTGGATACATAATAATACGAAGAAATTAAAAATGAATCAATACTCCAACATGGGAAAGTAGCCATTTTTTTTTCCAACAGCAAGGCATCTCAATTCCCATAAAGGTGAAGTTAGTGAGAACCAATTTGAAATTCTCAGGAAAATGCAAATCCAATTAAGCATGGTCTGTACTATACGGTTAGGATAGAGATAAATCTGTGAGGTTTACTTTTTTGTTCTTAGCGCAAAAGGGAAATACTATTGCATTTTTCTGAGTATTCTACAACTTTTATGATAATACTATTGCATTTTAATTATTATTATTATTTTTTTAAATCTATTTAGCTTGCCATGATTTGTGTTTTATGTCTCATGTTGATTGTAAATTTTTTTACATAACATTAAGATATTTTAAACTTTTTATATACAGATTTGGGATACATCTCAGTGTAAGAGAGTTAGGACCATGGATGGCCATCAATTACGTGTCAGTGCCTTGTCTTGGAGCCTTGCTTTCTTATCTTCTGGTAGCAGGGACAAGATTATTTTTCAGCGAGATATACGTGCTCAAGAAGATTTTGTTAACAAGCTATATGGGCACAAATCTGAGGTTCAACTCCTGCCAGTTCAATAGCAAACATAAATTTGATGAATCCAACCAGTTTTGCATCATAATTGATTTGATATTATATAATTGGTTGCAATTTAGGTTTGTGGGCTGAAGTGGTCTAGTGATAATCGGGAGTTGGCTTCTGGAGGAAATGATAATAAAGTTGGTGATTGCTATTGATTTTGTAGTTTTGTGACAAGAGATGATTGCTATTTTTTTTTTTAGCAATGACTCATTTCTTTTTCCTCCACTTGCAGCTTTTTATATGGAACCAACATTCAATTCAACCTGTCTTAAGATACTGCGATCATACTGCAGCAGTAAAAGCAATTGCTTGGTCACCCCATCTTCATGGACTTCTAGCTTCAGGTGGTGGTACTACTGATCAATGCATACGGTTCTGGAACACAACCACCAATTCTCGTCTTAGTTGCTTGGACACCAGCAGCCAGGTAAAATATTTAAAATATTATCATTGTTAGTACTTAGTACTCTTTTTTTGATAAAAGAGAAGTTGCAAGCATAGATACATAATCTTGGTTGATGAGACGGGATAAGAGATATATATGAAAACAAAAGTAAAGAAGGGTGACACTTGAGTCAAAAGAGTTTAGGATTGCTTGTAACAAGATTGAATATTTGAAATATGAGTTTGTTGTGGGTTGTTTAGTAGGTAATTTTTATTTTTATTTCTCTTTTTCATTATTTGGGAGCACCCAATTTGTGGGATGCCTCAAACAACGCACATATATACACTCATATATATATATACACATTCATATATGCATGCATGCATACATACATACATATACATACATAGAGAGAGAGAGAGAGAGATAGAGAGAGAGAGAGAGATAGATAGATATTTTGATTTTAAAAAATTAATGAAAATATTTTATTCTTTTTTTGCCCTCATTTTCTCTCCCTCTCTTGACATTTCTGAAACTCTAACAATGTTTCATTCATAATATGATATCATAACTATATAAAGGTAAAGTAAGGGCGATACACAGCATTTTGGGTGGCGACACATCCTACACAAGTGCCAGCAAAGAGGTTCATTTCCATTTGGTGTCAAAGATGATAGTGTGGGTTTTTGGACATTTTCTGTCACATCAATTTTTTGGGTATTTGGTACAAGTGTTTGAGTAAGTATAGCTTTGGATGTCTGACAACCATTTTTTGGTGGTCCAGCAAAAATATGGTGGCCCCAAGGCAACTATCACATTGGTTTTTACCATGATGCTATTGCAGAACTTCTGTAAAACTAATAAGGGGCCATGGGGTGCTTAGACTAGTGTTGAGTTCATGTTTTTTGAACTTTTACATGAAAGTGTGTGATTTGTGATGTTTTCGTACATTTGGTGCTTTGAAAAGTTGTTTGTGTACATGCTATTTTGTTTAGATAGATTACTTTGTGAGACTATCGTGGTATAGCAATCATGCATATTTTTTTTGTGGTTAATTCTTGTTGAAGGAAATGATGCAATTAGCATGTAACAACTTGGGATAACATGATAAAAATTTGAGGATGAACAAATATTAATTGTGGTATATCTCAATAAGTCACCCTAGGCCAAGTCAGATGAGTGTGATGAATGCACATATTTACTAGTATATGTATTATAGTTGATTTATTTGAGTGTATTCAATATATTTGATTCTTGTGATACATGTAATAAAATATAAGATTTGATTATATCGGAGTACTTATTGAGGATGTTTTGGGGTCTAGAGGCTGTGCAATAGATTATTGGATCTTCCACGTGTATGCATATTGGCCTTGATATGCTTAGTCTATGGTTCAATCTTCTCAAAACTTCATTTGACTTGTAAGTCAGATTTAAGAGCTAATATGCATACCACATGTGATTATAATTTTTTTTTTGTTTTTTTGTTTTTTTGGTAATGTTTAAAACATTTGATATTGTTATGATCAATAATATTATTGTATGAGTTAGAGAGCATGACAACATCAATATATATATTTTTTTGATATGAGTTTTTCTGTTATAATTTTATTATAATTTATTTTAAATATTTATTTTACTGAATAATTAAATTGTAAAATTATTTTTTTATCTTTTAATATTCTTATATGAGATTAATAGACTTCCTTAAGAATTGAGTTATATGGATTGTACTTATTTTTTTTAATGAAGGAGATTCTCCAAGTGCTTGGCTATCATTTAACTAATGGCCACATACTCTTAGCTTGAAAATTCATTACTAGATAAATTGAAAATTATGTATTAAAATATCATTGAGATAATATTTATTAACTAAGATATTTTAGTTAGAAAAATATACTTGATCTTCTTATCTTGCACATCAAGAAGGTATTAGAAGTGATCCATAATCTATTCATTCTAGTTTATTTTGATATTTGGGAACTCTATATGATGACAACACATGATGATCTAATATATTTTATTACTTTTATTGATATTTGTATTGGATGTACATGATTATTAATTTTCAAAGAAAGATTTCAAATTTTATTAATCTTTATGAAATTTTATAAAAGAATAACTTGAAGCGCTCGCTTCGAGCTGCTTCGCCTATGCTTTCTTATGGAGAAAGACTAGTCGTTTCTTATATTTTTTAGTTAAAAGAATAACTTATTAAAATGCTGAGAAGTATGAGAAGTGATGATATTAAAATGATGAGAAGTGATGATATTTTAAAATATATATTTTTTTAGTTTTTTTATTTTTTGAGGAGTATGAGATTATTTACCAGATTTTTTGTATTAATACTCATGAGCAAAATAAGATAGTTGATATAAAAAATTGATTATTGATTGAGACGGTTAGAATCTTTCTATTACATATAAGTGTTTCTAGTTGTTCTTTGGGAGAAATAATATTAATTATTAACTTATTAATCAATTGAATGTTATTTTTTATTCTCTTAGGTTATATCTTATAGCAACTTTTATATTCAAGAGAGAAACTTTTTTATTTATTATTTAAGATTTTTGGGTATATTTATTTTGTTCATGATGTCTCTCTAGGAAGAGAGGAGATGATTGCATGTGCTATCAAATATAATTTTATTAGATACTCTAGTATTCATAAAAAATATATTTGTTATTCACCAAATACATAACACTTATTATGAGTGCTTATATGATATTCTTGAAGGACAAGTTCTTTTTCAATGATTTAATCCAAGAGAATATCCCTTTAGACACTGAAGTAGCATCTTCGTTCTCGTATCTAGTCATTACTCATCACATATGCATAATTGTTGATTCTGGTCTTACGCATGCTCTTGATGTTGTTAAACATAATTTATTTTGAGGAGAGTAATGAGTATTCTACTAGTGCTTTGTGCTAGGAAGAGAATGTAAAGTTTGGGAGACTTGATAATTTCAAACTGAAAGTATATACTAGATGAATATGTCCATAATTTTTCATAGATAAGTTTCTTGTCATGTTAATTAATTTAGTTTGAAGTTTTGATAAACCATCCAATTGCTATATGGAAGGATATAGGAATATGTTTTACCAAGTAATTATTGTTATTCTGATTTTAGTATTATATATTTTATTTTTTGTTATTTCTTGATAATTGCCTAATTCATGATATGATTTTTGAGGTGTTGTCATCTAAATGATAATATAGTATATTGTAAGAATTGAGCACAATCACATTAATTCATTTTTAAAATCAAATTTTGAAATGTTTAAGTAAGCTTGTAGTCGGATGTGAATAAGAGTACACAATTAGGATCATTGAGATATGTTTGTCTTTGTGTCAAAAATTATTTTTATTAGGTTGTTTTTTTATGCATTATCGCATAGGAGGTGGTGTTTATGTAGCAAACTCAAGTTTTAATTTTTTTTCGAGTACAAGCATGGTGTTTAAATTGTGACATATTTGTTATAAACTAAAATAATTTCATATATTATAATTCAACAAGTTTTTTTTGTGCTTATTATCTTTGGGCTTATGAGTTGTGTCAGATTATTTATGTTTTTTTGTTGTGATTCATAGAAATAGTATGTCATGTTAAAATATGTTAATATTATTTTGATTATACAAGATGATCAACTTGATATATTTCAATAGAAATTGTTCCTACAAACTGATTTTTAGATAAAGGTGTCAATGGGCCATGCTGGCCCAGCCTGGTCCAGCCTGGCCCAGTTTTAGGTTGCCCAACCGGGCTACCGTGCCATGCTTGACCCGACATGGTTTCATCATGCTAAGCTCGGCACGACCCGTCGGCCCGACAAGTAATGAAACTATGCCGGGTAGGGCCCATACGCACTAGTTTTTAATTTTTAATATATTTAAAATTTTTTTATTCAGAATAGTTAATATTTATATATTTTTAATACTTTAAAAGTTTTTATTATTGATTTTAGGAATTGTAATTAGTTAATGTTAATAGTTAATAATAATTGTTAATTATAAATAATTAATTATATTTTTAATTTTTATTTTATTAAATTTAATAAATCATTAAGTTTATTTATTAGAATAAATAACTTAAATTTTAAAACTAAATGTGTATCAATTTAAGTGTATAAATTAATAAAATATTAAAAATTAAATATGAATAAAAATTAAAAACCAATATAAAAAATAAAATTCACAAAAAAAAAATATTCAAGTTTTAATTTTCAAGCATCAATCCATAAAGACACAAATTCAAAGTAATATCACAAATAAAAAATAAACAAATACAAATATAATATAAATGAGTAAATTGAAATCAAATATCAGACATCAGTGTCTCAATCGTTAATTGTCAAGGTTATCAATCATAATATAATCCTCAAAAATAATATCACACGAATCATTATCAGCAATCAACTCCTTCGTTTTTGCTCTAGTCCAAGCACGCTCTTTAATGTTCAGGCTCGAATTCTTCTAATTTTTCATACATGCTAAAGCCTCAACAATATATGAACGTAATCTCGATCTCCTATCTGAAATAATATTTATTGTAACAGAAAAAATAGACTTTGATGCTATGCTAGACACCGTAGGAGTCAGTAGATACCGTGCCATCTTAGATAGCATGAAAAATATGGACTCGTATGATTTCTACCACTGTAATATATCAAGATTCTTAGTATTAGAAAGTGATAGGATTGAACATTAATTGATATCTAAGTATCGAAATAGCTTGCTCAAATTCGATGTTCCACTTTGTCGTTTTTTTCTCGCTAACTGAATGAAAAAGTTATCATCTTCGAATATGATATCCATGTTCGTACTCGAAGCCTTACTAGTACTACCATTATACCTAGTAACATAGTATGTAAAAAGTTCAGTTAATTTCTCGTGAATGAACTATTCAGGTGGGTCTTTCAGGTTCATGCACGAGGAAATGTATGTCAAAATATTTTCTATCCCTTCAATCTTAATTTTTAGGATTTATGTAGGCATTCAGATAATAAAGAGATAAAATGGAAGAGCAGTACTTTAAAAACTTGATTTTTATTTCTAGAACTATATCGCTAGGTGTTGAGTCATCTCGATACTTTCAAAATATACTACTAATATTGCATAAGCACCTTAGTGCAATCCAAGTTGTGAGAATATAAACTGACGCAAATATATTCGTCGTATCATAAAAAATTTTCAGGAATTTCATAAATGAAATTCTTGTAGTCATGTAAGTGTCGTCAATAATAAATTCGTCTTTCTTACTATTAATCTAGTCGGATATTACGTGTTCGTATCAAATACATGACTCTAATATCATGTATGTGTAATTCTAACGGCATCTCACATCCAATTGAAATTTCTTCTTAAAATTTTCAGACAAACAGAGACTATCGAACTTCTTTTATCTACGAGACGTGTAAATATATTTTAGTGAGTTATGTATGATTTCTAAAGCAGAGACATACACCTTCATCTCTGTGTGTATTATCAGGTTAATGATGTGACACAAACATCTAACGTGGAAAATCTTTCCTAATTGTCACACCTAACAAACATGTTAATCATTACTCTATTATTAGTAATGATTAACATGTTAAATGGGTTGTGCTATGCCTGCTTTGCCCATTTTTTAAAGGCACGGCCGTGCTACTATGTTGGGTCATGCATGACATGATTAAATTTTCGTGCCATGTGAGGTACATCACAGTGGCACGGTCCAATATGGCCATGCCCGACCATGCCGAACGACGAAGATGAATGGGTCGTGCATCTTCATCATTACTCGACGGAGGCATGACAGAGTGCACGATCGTGATGGCTGATGAGTCGTCGACTTATGGGCCGGTCATTGAGGTGTTAAATGGGTAGTGTTGAGCCGACAAGGCCTATTTTTTGGTGGCCCACTTGGGCAATCATGCTGTGCTTGGCATGACACGATATAGGAGTCGTGCCGTGTATGGCACGACATTACTCAAAAATGGTAGGCCGACATGACCCGATCGACCTTAGTTTTCGAATTTGGGCTGGTTCATGCTAGGCCTTGTGTGTTTCGTGTTGGGTGGTGTCAGTGGTGCTGGGTGGCCCCGAATCATGCCGAGACGTGTTGTTTTGGCTCGTTTGGAATTTGATCATTCCTAACTTCTAAATATTTTAAATTTTAATATTAAATTAATTAAATAAATAAATTATTGCAATAAAAAAATAAAATAATAATCACGAGTCTCAATTCGCAACTCACAACTCAAAAAAATAACATAATATAAATATTATAAATTTTAATAACTTCATTTTGATACATAATACAAATACAAATTACGTAATAACAAAACAAGCTCAAAATACAAAAATTAATATATTAAAGATCAACATAAATCTAGTAAGCATTTGAATAAATAAAGAACAAAATAATAATGTAAGTAGCAAGCTCAAATGATAAAAATTGATAGAGAATCAAAAAAAGATCAATCTCGTAAGTGTATGATGATATTACTAGTGGTAGGCCATAGATAGTAGGCTCAATCTTAGTCGTCATCAAAGTTCCAAGACTCATCATCAGCCACACACTTTTCATCTCTTGCAGTAGTTGCAATACGATTCTGGATGCCCAAATTAAAATTCTTTTAATTCTTCATGCATGCTAATGTCTTAAAAATATCAGGCCACAACTCGATCTTCTATCTGAAATCACATTCACCATAACAAAAAAAAAAGACTCTGATACTACTCTCGACACTTGATGAGTCAGTAGATCCTGTGTTATATTAGTCAGCATGAGATAGGTGGACTCATATGATTGTTATCATTATAAAATATCAAGATTCTTTAATATCGGTATGTGATAAAATTGAGCAGTAATTGATATCTAAGTTAGAGGTGTCAAACGTGCCGGCCCGGCCCAGCACGAGGCACGGTTCGGCCGTGCCTGGGCCGGCCCGTCACGTTCAAAAACCGTGCCCGTGCCTGGCCCGGCACGGGTCCATCCCGTGCCGGTTCACGCAGGCACGCGTGGCACTGGCGGCGTGCCGTGGCGTGAGTCACGACTCACTGAGTCGTGACCCATCCGGCCCCCCCCCCCCCCCCCCCAGTAAAAAGACCGCGGGTCGGGTCCAAACAGACCCGACCCGCGGTCTTTTCTGCCGAAACCCGACTCCACAAGTCTGATCCGAGTATTTCCAACGGCAAAAAAAAAAAAAATTTCAAACTTGAGCGATTTTCAGCCCTTGGATTCACCTCCAACGGCTAGGGGGCAGAATCCAACGCTCCTCGTGATTCTGCCCCTTAAATATATTCAAAAAATTAATAAAAAAATATTTTTTTTTAAAATAAAACTTTATTTAGCCTATAAAATATACCCCCCTCCCTATAACATTTATGTTTTTCAAAAACATAAAACCTCTCAATATTCTCTCTCACATAAAACGTGCATCTCTCTCTCGGCCCTCGTGATTTTGATTTCGGCTTGGATTTTCGTGAAACTCAACTTGAGTTTTGAACATCAGAGCTTCCTGCGGTGCACCTTGCACGTGAGTGACCTCATTGCTTTTACCGGGTAATATAATTTACTTTTTTTTTTTACTTTCTCTCTCTAAAGCTTCTCTCTCTAGAAAAACTTACGAAAAATAAAAAATGACAAAGACACCTAACATGTATTTAAATTTGGAAAATGAAAATGTTAGTGTTACACATACGTCTGTGGCTCCTGAAACTTTGGTTTCTCCTGTCATCTTAGCCCAAAGTTCTAAAAAACAAAAAACTAGGAGGACTTCTGTAGTTTGGACATATTTTAAAATCATAACACAAGTAGATGTTAGGGGTGAGGAACATGAAATGACACAGTGCAAATATTGTATGAGACTTTTAACATGCAAGAGTAGATGTGGGACTGGGCACCTCAAGAGGCATGCTGAAATATGCTCCAAAAAACATGGACCATTAGATCCTAGGCAAACCCAACTTGGCACTACATTTTTTGAGACTGGATCGAGTTCAGTCTCAAAGTTTACTCCCTTCGTATACTCCAGCGAGTTGGGTAGGGATGGCATGGCCAGGCTCATCACATTGATGGGTCTTCCGATCAGATTTTCGGAAGATCCGAGGGTAGTGCGCATCTTGCAGACTTATTTTCAGCCATCCTATTGTAGTATTCCTAGGTCCACATCTAGGAGTGACATACTAAAGATATATAAGTTAGAAAAACAAAAAATAATTAAGGAATTTTTGGCATTTAGTGGAGTGTTGTCCGTGACGTCCGATATATGGACATGTCATGATGATTCTTCTTATGCATGTCTCACGAGTCATTATGTAGATTCAAACTGGACAATCAATAAAAAAATATTAGGATTCACTGAGATTCTTCATCCTCATGATGGCCCGGCCATTTTTGAGTGTATGATGAAAATATTTAGGGAATATAAAATTCAAAATAAAATTTTTAGTGTCACTTTCGATAATGCTGCGAATAATGGAGTAGCGATCAATATGTTTGTTAGGAATATTAGAGACGCACCTTTAGGAGAGATCTTTCATGTCAGATGCATGTGTCATGTTATTAACCTGATAGTTCAAGTGGGTATGAAGGTCTGTTCCCCCACGTTGGAAAATATACGTAATGCACTCAAGTATATTCGCACTCCTCGCAGACTACAAGAGTTTGGTAATCTCTGTTTGTCTGCGAATCTTAAGAAGAAGAAATTCCAATCGGATGTGAGACATCGTTGGAATTACACGTACCTGATGTTGGAATCATGTGTTGGATACGAACACGTGATATCCGACTACGTCAATAGTAAGAGTGGCGAACTTATTATTGACGACACTGACTGGGCTTCAGGAATTTCATTTATGAAATTCCTGAAGATATTTTATGACACGACGAACATGTGTTCGTCGGTTTATACGCCCACCACTTGCATTGTACTCCGTTGCATATGCAACATTAGTAGCATGTTTAGGAAGTATCGAGCGGACCCGACGCTTAGCCATATGGTTGCAGAGATGGAGACCAAGTACCTGAAGTACTGGTCCACCATTCCATCTCTTTATTGCCTCGCAGCATGCATGAACCCTAGGACTAAGGTGGAAGGGGTTGAAAATACCCTGATTTTCATTTTCTCGTGCATGAACCTGGAAGAGCCACCTGAAGGGTTCATTTACGAGAAGTTGACAGACCTGTTCACATACTACGATACTAGGTATGGTGGTGGTGGTGGTGAGACTGTGAGTACGGACACTGATACTTTGTTCGGAGATGATGATTATTCCATTAACCTAGCGAGGGGGAAACGTAGGGGTGGACCTTCACATAGGAGCGAGCTGTCTCGCTACTTAGATACTGATTACTGCTCAATCCTATCACCTTCTGACAATAAGAATCTTGATTTATTACAGTGGTGGAAATCATTTGAGTCCGCCTATCCCGTGCTATCTAGGATGGCACGGGATCTACTGACTCTTCCGGTGTCGAGCGTAACATCGGAGTCTGCTTTTTCTGTTGCAGTGAACGTGATTTCGGATAGGAGATCGAGATTACGTCCAGATATGGTTGAGGCCTTGGCATGCTTGAAGGATTGGGAGGAATCGAGATTTAGCATCAGTGATCGTGCTGAAGCTGGGACTGTGACAGACACTGCAGTCGCATCCACATCCACTACGATGGCGGAGGAGCTGATTGTCGATGATGATGATCCATATGATACTGATCTTGATGTTGCGGCTGATGATTCTCATGATATGCCACTTGACGAATGATGGTCATCTGTTGTTTTTTTTCGATGTTTTTTTATTTATTTTATTTATATACTTTGTTTGTACTTTGTACCATACGTTGTGTTGAAACTTATACTTGTTTTGTTCCGACTATTGGTTTCAAATGCATGAATGGTAATTTTTTATTTGTGTAGTTTAATTTTTTTTTAATTAAAATTTTTACTAACTTAATGTTTTTTTTTATTATTTTACGATTTAAATTTTATTTTAAAATTTATTAACTTTAAATTTTAATATATAATTAATAAATTATAATAATAAAATATGCTAAACTTAATTGAAAAAAAAAATTTTTTTCTAAAATTTGTTTGTTTTATTTAATTTTAAATGTAATATTTTTTACAAAAAATTATATTTTTTAATTATTACTAATACTCTAAAGTATATACAGAAACTTGATAAAAAATTAAAAAAAAAAAAAAATTTTCTAATCTGCCAAGCACGGGCCGTGCCCGTGCTTGGCTCCCGGGACCCGGACCCCGTTTGAGCCGGTCCAGCATTGCGGCTCCCGCCCCGCCTGCCCTGCCGTGCGCCCGTGCCGCCTGGCCAAGCCGAGACGTGCCCGAGCGGGCCGGGCACGGCACGGCCTTGCCGTGCCCACGGGCCGTGCCGTGCCCGACTTTAAAACACCGTGCCATGCCTGGCACGGCACGGCAGCACGGCCGGGCACGTGAAAAAAGGGCCGTGCCGTGCTGGGCCGGCTCGTTTGACACCTCTAATCTAAGTACTAAGATAGCTCGTTCATATTCGACAATTCATCCCATCGTTTTTTCCTCTTAATTGATTGGAGAAGTTATTGTCTTCAAATATGGTATTCATATCCTTATTTGAAGCCTGACTATTACTACCATCATAACTAGTATCATAGTATATAAATAGCTTAGTTTACTTCTCGTGAATGAATCATTTAGGTTGGTGTTCTTGGATCATTTACGAGGATATGTATGTTAAAATATTCTCTATTCATTCGACCTTAACCCTAGAGTCCATGCAGGTCGTCAGACAATAAAGAGATGAAATGATAAACTAATACCTTAAGTATTTGGTTTCTATCTCAAGAGTCATATCACTAAACGTTGGGGTATCTCTAAATTTCTTAAATATTCTGCTAATATTGCATATGTATTTGAGTGCAATGCAAATTGTGGAAGTATAACCTGATGAACACATGTTCGTCGTATCAAAAAATTTTTAGGAATTTTATTAATAAAATATTTGTAGACCAGTCAGTGTTATTAATAATAAGTTTGTCATTTTTACTATTGACGTAGTCAGATATTACATGTTTCTATCTAGCACATGATTTCAATATTAGGTATGTGTAATTTTAATGGTACCTCATATCTGATTGAAATTTTTTCTTTAGACTCATAGACAAATAGATTATCACCTACTTATTATTTGTGAGACATACGAAGAAATTTTAGTGAGTTACACATGTTTTCTAAAGTAAGAAACAATTTTCATTTCTACTTGTACTGTGAAATTAATGACATGACACTTGTATCTAACGTGAAAAATTTCTTTCAATGATCAATTTCTAATAGTCATAATAAACATTTTAATGACTAGTTCTTTGTTAGAAGTATTATTGAATATGATACTATATATTTTATTTTAAATATTATATTCTCTAAATATTCTCATTATGTACTTATAAATCGCTAGATCATCACGCGGATGAAAAACCTCTGCGAATCCTAGTATTTTTTTAATATTCTTTTAGAATCTACATAGTGGAAGGTGAAACAAGCATAAGATGCATAATCACGATTAGTCCAGATATTAGATGTCACAAATATCACGTCACTATTTTTTTTTATTTTATTAATTATTATTTTTTTTCTAAGTTATAGTATTTTAGTATGTCGTTTCTAGATGTAGACCTAGGAATTTTATGATATGCATGTTGAAATTAAGTTTGCATGATATCAACTATCATTGATCCTCCGAAAATCTAATCGGAAGACCCATTGTAGTTATCAGTTTAGTCATGTATTCTCTTCTTAACTCGTTGTAGTATGGAAGCGGGTCGACATAGTGGCTGAATTAGATTCAACCTCAAAGATCCTACCACTGAGTTGAGTTTGTCCATGATCTAATATATCATATATTTTGGTGCATTGTTCGGCATGCCTTTCAAGATGCCCAATCCCATATGAACTTTTTTAAGTTAATATTTTTTATAATATTTGTAATATACTGATTTTTCATTGACATCCCTAATATTTTTATTTTTGTATAATATTAAAGTGAGTCCAAACTATTTATTTTCTTCTAATTTTTTGTTTTTTAAATATTTGGGTCGAGATTATGAGAGAAAATAAAGTTTCGGCAGTCTCAGACTTTTTCGTAGGATTATCATTATCAAAATTAAAATTTTCTATGTTTACATTAATGTTAATTTCGTTATCGTCATTTAAATTATTATTTGTTATTTTTAATTTTTATTAGTTTATTAATTATTTTCTAAATTATATTTTTTTAAAATTAAATATTTTTTTATATTAAACTATTAATTAAAATAAAAATAAAAAAGTAAACAAAATTTTAAAAATAATACCTGTAAAGCATAAAATTCGGTTTGTTTAATGATATGCGATCTTCGATAACTGATGTTTGTATCGTAATTCGCACCTGAATCCTAAAAAGAGAGAGAAAGAGAGATGATACGAGAGAGATAAAGGCAATGAGAATATAAATAGATAATGGATATAGATTTGATAATTAGAGGAGGTATATTTATATATTTGAAAAAAATAATTAAAAAAATAATTAAAAAAATATTTAAAAAAATTATTTTTATTTTATTTTTTTTTATTTTTTAAGGATTTTTTTTTTAATTTTTTTTGGCAGAATTTTAATAGTTATTGGATTTCTATCTATTCCTAGCCGTTCGAGCTGAATCCTACCGTTGAAATTTTTGAATTATTTTGATTGTTGAGTCGATTCGACTTAATGGTTCCAGAAGCTTTGGCTTCTGGGCTCGGGCTGAGCTCGACGGTTCACGGGCAGACGTTCGAGCGGTCGAGTTTGGACGACGCTCGAACCCTGGCCTGAGATTTGGGGCATGGTTCGGGTCATGTCGATGAACCATGCCTTCGGGACAGACAATTGGGTCGTGCCGAGTTGACTCTAGGCACGACACAAACCGTTTTTAGAGCCAAGCCGACACAAACCGTGCTAAGAGTCAGCTCGGCACGACTCATTCGAGCAGTGCCTCGGGCTGGTCCCGGGATGCCCTATTTAATGGGGTGGTCGAATTATTATTTTTTTTTAAAATTCGACCATCTAGGTGACTGCCAAACTGAGACTATGTTAGGTGGCCCCTTAGGTTTGTTTAGTTTGCCGACGGGCCAGGCACACGGGCCATGCCTGGCTCAGAACAAGGCATGACTCATGCTAGCCTGAGGCATGCTTTTGGATCATGTCGTGTCAGGTCAAACATTGCTGAACTATGTAAAGCCATGGGACGTGTTTGTGCTTCCCGGCCCATTTGACACCTCTAAATTTTAGGTGTCAAACGGGCTGGCTCAGGTCATTTTTAGGTGGCCCAATTGGGCCATCGTGCTGTGCCAAGCATGACATAGTACAATAATCGTGCCGTGCTAGGCACAATACAGCTTCAGCAGAGACGGCCTGACATGAAGATGGCCCGTTTGCTCGTCTTTTAATTTTTTCGGGTTGGGTCGTGCATGGAGTTGCCAGATCTAGCCCATTCGGGCTGAGTTTGGGCTGTTTAGAAAAATGTTAAATCCCAAATTCAAAATTATAAAAAAACTAAAATTTTACTGCTTTAATTAATATAATTATTTAATTAAATTTTAATTAATTAATTTAATAAATCATAAACAACTAAAATTTAAAAACTAACAAGTAATATTTAAGTTTTAACAACTAAGAATTCACAACTAAAAATACGTAAAAAAATACAAAATAACAATTAACAAAGCGACTAAGCGAGATTAAAATTGAATAATTAAAAGATAAAAAATAATACATTAAAGATAAACTCATAAATATAAAATAAGAATCAAATTCAATGCCAATCACAAAAACATAAATATCTTAATCAAGCTTTAAAGTAAAATGACAAAAGATAAAAAATAAACAAAGATAATTCGAAAGTGATAAATGCAAATGATAAATATCATCAGAATATGATCAATGATGATATCAGTATCAGTGTATCAATAGTAGTAGGTCGTAAGCTGTAAAATAGGCTCAAGCGCCTCAGCTTAATCATTAATGTTTCTATCTCATATTATATATCAATTATCATCAATATTACATGAATTATCATCAACAACTAACTCTTTTGCTTTTGCTGCATCTTAGAACGATTTTGAATGTCAAACCTAGAATTTTTCAAATCCTTCATATATATTAATGTCTCAATAATATCTGATCGTAATCTTGACAGGAATGAATAGATCCCGTGAAATTAATGGATCCCGTGCCATCTTAGACAACACGAGATAGGTGAACTCATTTGATTTTAATTATGATAAAATATTAAGTTTCTTATTATCAGTATGTGATAGGAATGAATTGTAATTGGTATCTAAGTACTGAGCCATCGCGCTTCTATTTGATGGTCCACCTCATTATTTCTCACTCGCTAATTGAATAAAAAAGGGGGCACAATCCCTATCCCAGCTCCAACACGATTCTGGATGCTAAACCTCGAATCCTTTTATTCCTTCATGCATGTTACGATCTCAATAATATCTGGATGTAATCTCGATATCCTATCCGTAATCACATTCACTGCAATAGAAAAAACAGACTCTGATTCTATGCTCGACACTAGGAAGTCTGTAGATCCCGTGCCATCCTTGATAGTACGGGAAATGTGGACTCATATGATTTATGCCATTGTAATATATTAAGATTCTTAGTATTAAAATATGATAGGATTACGTAGTAATCAGTATCTAAGTACTGAGAAAGCTTGTTCCCATGCGACGGTCCACCTCGTCGTTTCCCACTGGCTAACTGAATACAAAAATCATCTCCGAAGATGATATATATGTCCGTACTCACTGTCTCACTGCTACCACCACAATACCTAGTATCTTAGTATGTGAATATGTCAGTTAACTTTTCGTTAATGAACCCTTTAGGTGGGTCTTCTAGGTTAATGCACGAGAAAACTTAAGTCAAAATATTATCTACCCATTCCACCTTAATCCTAGGATCCATGCATACAGCAAGACAACAAATAAATAGAATGACAGATCAATACTTTAAGTACATGCATAAAGTGTTGTGTTAGCTTGATACTTCCTAAAAATGTTACTAATGTTGCATATGTATCTGAGTGCAATGCAAGTCATGGGAGTATAAACCGACGAACATATATTTGTCGTATCATAAAAAATCTTCAGAAATTTCATAAATAAAATTTTTGTAGTCTAGTCAGTGTCATTAATAATAAGTTTGTCATTCTTACTATTAATGTAGTTGGTTATCATGTGTTTGTATCCAATACATGACTTCAACATTAGGTACATGTAATTTCAACGATGTCTCAGATCCGATTGAAATTTTTTCTTCTTAAGATTCGTAGATAAACGGAGACTACCAAATTCTTGTTGTCTGTGAGGCATGCAAATTTATTTTAGTATATTATGTATATTATTCAACGTGGGGGAACACATCTTCATACCCACTTGTATAATCAGGTTAATCACGTGACACATGCATTTGACATGAAAAAACTTTTCTAATGGTGTCTCTAATATTTATAACAAATATGTTAATCACTACTCCATTTTTAGATGCGTTATTGAATGTGATATTAAAAATTTTATTTTGAATTTTATATTCTCAAAAAAATTTCCATCATACGCTTAAAAATGGCTGGGCTATCATGAATATGGATAATCTCAGAGAATCCCAAACTTTTTTATTCATGGTTCATTTAAAATATACACAGTGGGCGGTGAAACATGCATAAGATGAATCATCGTGACTTGTTCAAATATCGGACGTCACGGAAATCACTCTACTATATGTCATAAATTCATTAATTATTATTTATTTTTTTAACTTATAAAATTTTAGTATGTTATTTTTAGATGTGGACCTAGGAATCCTATGATAAGCAGGTTAAAAATGTGTCTGAATGATGCTTACTACCTAGAAGTTTCAATCGGGCTGGCCCGGCCCGGCATGAGGCACTGCACGATTCGACCGTGCCTGGGCCGGCCAAGCACGAGAATATCTTGTGCCCGCACCCGTGCCATGCCTGGGTAAGGCACAACCCGTGCCGTGCCGAAGCCAATTGGGCCTCGTGCCGTGCCTGACTCTGCATGATTCGGTGGCTCGTAGGCATGATCGGGGTCACCTTTCACACCCAGCCCGGGCATCCCTCACCAGCAGTCCTGCACCCTCACGGGTCACGATGGGTTCATAGTGACTTGGGCCACGGCAAGCCCTAAGTGTTTCGTTCATCTTTTCGCAAAAAAGACAGCGGGTCAGGTCCAATTAGACCCAACTCGGGTCTCCGACCCAACCCAATCCCCCCCCCGCCCGCTCCCCAACGGGCAAAAAAAAAATTAAATTGTAGCCGTTGGATCTCGCCTCCAACGGTTAGGGGGCAGAATCGAACGGCCCTCATGATTCAGCCTCTTAAAAAATTAAAAAAAAATAAGAAAAATGACTTTAAAAAAAATTATTTTTTTAAATCTATAAATTTTATCCCCCTCTCTATAATATTTATGTTTTTCATAAATATTTTTTCTCTCAAATCTCATATTTTCTCTCTCAAAAATCTTGCACCTCTCTCTCGGGAAGTCATGATTTTATCACTTTGTTTGGCTTTTTGGGAATCTCAACTTGGGTTTTGAATTTTGAGATAGACTAGGGTGCACCGTGCACGTGATCGACATGACTGCTTTACCAGGTAATTTATTTTAAGTTTTTTTTTTTACTTTCTCTCTCTAGTCTCTCTCTCTAGACCTAAAATAGATAAATTTAAAATATATCTAGTCTCTAAATAAGTGTCATGATTAACAAAAATCCTAAAAAATGACAAATACTAATGAAACATATTTGAATTTAGAAAATAAAAATATTACATAGAGGTCTGAGGCTGCTGAAACTTTGGTTTCTCCAGTCGTCTCAACCCAAACTTCTAAAAAAGATTTCTGTAGTTTGGACTCATTTTAATATAATAAAACAAAAAAATGTTAGGGGTGAAGAAGAAGAAATGATAAAACTATTTTTTACCCAACATGATCATGTATATATATACATAGTTTGGGGGAGCCTATAAGTCAAGTGATCCCGAACAAATAAAACAATGAAAAAGTAATACACAAAAATCTCAATATTAATAGTATATCAATGTTCTCTAAGTTGATAGACCAATATCTAATACTTCAAGCTTGAGAGAGAGAAGAAAAAAATGTATTCTCATTAGTTTCGTGAAAATATTATCTATATAATCTTAAGAACATATTAGTGTTGAGAAAAGGTGTCAATATGGGTTGGGCCTAATGACTTGGCTTTGTCTCCTAATTTTATTACAGTGTAAAAATTTATCATTTGTAATATATTCTCAAAAGCTTATCGGATGATACTTTTTGTCTAATGTAGTTCTACAAATATCTCGGTTATACAAGTAATAAAAATGAAACGTAAGTTTAAATATCGATCTTACAAAGATTGTGTAGGCAGTTTGATTAACTAAGTCTTGCTTGTGTTTGTCATGACTTTACGTCTAATTAGGAGTTGAAAATTATGCAACCTAGGGTTTTGCTAGAGGTGTCAAAAGTGCTGTATTGTGTTGTCACAACTCATTATAGTGTGACATGGTCGTGCCACCATGCTGTACTGGTCATGACATGAGAGGCTTACTATGCAATGCCATGCACGACATGAGAATCATAATGATGGTTTGACATGGCATGGTGGCCTACAAATTGCAGGGCCATGCTAGGCATGTAATGGGTTGTGCTGTTTGGGTCGGTTCATGCTAACACATTCAGTTCTGTTAAAAAAATATTTTTTATTTTTTTTTTTATTTTTTTAATTTTTTTAATTTTTTTTATTTTTTTTTTTGATTTTTTTTTGATTTTTTTTTGATTTTTTTTTTCTTTTAAAATTGGCCAGAATCATGGCAGTCACCAGATTCAACCACAATATGAATTGCAATTAATTTTTTGATGATTGTAATACTAAAATATATAATAATTTTTTTATAACTATCTGGGTAGACAAGTACAGCAACATGCCATGCCTGTTGTTCTTCCAGTCAGAGCCCATTGCTTGAAAACACAATGGGCGGGGTATGGGAGGCTTGGGCTGCCCAAATGCTATCTGCCCTCGGTCTATAGCTGGTCCTAGGTCACTTGACCTGTGGAGCATGCCATCGGGCTAGACACAATCCGCGTGCCTTTCCCAACACAAAGCATAGCTTCCACCAGCTCAGCACAACATTAGCTGTGCCATGAGCTGACACGGTCTAGGATTAGACATGATACTAGATTGTGCAGTGCTGTGGGTTGTACTCATCCTGCCTAACCTAATTGATATCTCTAGGTTTTGCATACTCTTGAGCTTAAAATCTGCTTTATTTATTTATTTATTTTTTTTGTGAAAAATTTTTCAAGCTGGACTTTACGGCACTGAGTTGATGTTATGATCTTATCATATCTTTAAATCATTTCTAAAGTACAAAAGTTATGATAACAAATGAATGTCCTGATTAAAGTAACTATTCTCTATAAAACAAAGTCACTGCAATAGAAATGACATGATTAAGATAATTATGCTATGGAGCATAAAAGCGTGGCAATAGGAATGCCGTGACTAAAGGTGTCAAATGAGCTCTGTTGTGTTGGCAAGATTTAAATTTTGGTGGCCCAGTCGTACCATTGTGCCATGTTGGATGTGATACAAAATGGGTGCCTGGGTCGTGCCATGCCGACACTTTTACCCAGGTAGGTCATCCCAACATAGCTTGTTGGCTCGTCTTTGCCAGCTGGGCTTGCTGGTTCATGTTGATTTGGACTGGGTGATATTGGGTTTGGTCAGCAGTGACGCGAAACTACCATTGGTGATTGGCCAGATATAAACAACCCAATTTTCATACTGCTTTGCCTGGCCCCACTGGTCTCTTTCTTATGTTGTGGCATGTGGTCCAACTCCATAGGTGATAAGGTGCATCCACAACACATACTCAGAGGATAGTGGGTAGTCTAGTGGGTTGTGGCCAATGGGCACCCAACTTCAGCACTATGAAGTTCGGTGTCAGTCCTGGAATCACTATGACACTAGCTTTAATTTTGAAAATTTAAGTTTAAAAATTTAAGTAAAAATTTAATTTTAAAAAATAAAATAATTAAATGAGATTGTACTATAAATTAAAATAAATAAAATTCATAATTCAATTAAACAAAATATATATATTTCATTTTCATGTCTTGCAGTACCATATGATTAATAATGATAAATTGAAAATTAAAAAAAAATAAATAATAGTTAAATTACAATATTACATTAGCAAAATCAAAATAATACACATTACATGTCAATCTTTTAATATTTATGATCAATTTATGTTTGTAGTAGATGTGTCATATAGGCTATGTCGTGTCGACGCAATCTAAATTTTAGTGGCCTAATTGGGTCATCATACTATACTAGACAAAATGACATGAGATTTCAATCACTCAACCCAATAAGACCTAATTGGCTCATAGCAAGGCTTTTTTGTGCTGGGTCATGCCTGGTTGATTCTAAGTCATGCTGGGTATAGGTATCATGAATGTCATATTTAATTTTTTTTTAAATTTTAGTTTTTCATTTTTTAGAATTATTATATTTATATATTATAATAATATAATTTCAAAGTGCATTGCATAAATAATTTAAAAGAATTAAAATCAAATTAATATTAAATAAAATATTTTACATTCAACTCAACTCAAAATTTAAAAAGTCATTTGAAAAAAAATATAATTTAAAATATGATATATAACATAAGATAAAATACAAATAAATAAAATAAGCATTGTCATCCCATGACATATGAGTTATATGTCTATGTCTGTAATATGCTAGTACAGATATAAATCATTATCATCATCTATGATTCTGAATGTAGTGTTAGTGGTGATCTTAATATTTTTGGTGTCCCATGAGTCATCATTTATCAATAACTTTTTTATTTTATCTTGCATCAAATATGTAAGTATTTCTATGATATCTGATCTTATTTTGGATATTCTATCTGAAATAATATTAGCAGTCTAAGAAGTACGGACACGAATACAGACACGGGGATACGACACAACAAGATACGTGGATATGATAAATTTTAAAAAACTAAGAAACGGATACAGCTAGGAATCGGCATGATATAAAAAATAAAAATAAAAATAAAAATTTTCTTTATAAATATTAGATATTTTATAAAATAAAATAAAATAAAATAATTTATTTTATAAAATACATATTATTTTTTATTTTATAAAATAAAAATATTTTATTTTATAAGATAATATTTATAATTATCTTATTTTATAAAATAATATTTTATAAAATAATATTTTATAATTATCTTATATTATAAAAAATATATTTTATTATGTATTTTATGTTTCCTTGCGTGCCCACCAGCCCACAGAATCATGCCTCCCCCCTCGCTGCCCCATAGAATCGCGCCAACCCCCGTCGTCTCACAGAATCATGCCAATCCCCGCCGCTCCACAGAATCGGCCATTCTGCGTCGTGGGCGATGTTGGCTGCTCGACGTCGGCCACTCGGTATTGGCGGCATGGATACGGCATCCGATGCATCTGTCTGATATGCCATGTTGTGTATCAGACATGGATCGGTCAATGATACGTCACGTGGCGTATCAGACACGTATTCATATCCTGTTCATATCGTGTCTATGTGTCCACATGTCTGACACGTGGACATTGCTATAGGGAGCTATATCCATGTTACCTTGTTAGCAGTCATAAAAAGTAAACTCTGATATTACTAAATATTATAAGAGTCAGTAAATCACGTGTCATCTTAAATAATATGAGATAAGTAGATTCATATAATTTTTACTAATTTAAAATATTTAAATCATTATTATCATTTTATGATAGGTTAAAATATTAATTGATATCTAAGTACCGAGATGCTTGCTCCTATTTTTGATGGGCTACCATGTCATTTTTCTCTAGCTAATTAAATAGAAAAGTTATCGTTTCCAAATAGTATCAATATCTGAACTTAGAGCATCATTATAATTATCATATCAAATATCATAATATATAAACATGTTAGTTAATTTTTTGTGATTAAAATCTCCAGGTTCATATGTTTGGTTCATTTAAGGTGATATGTATGTTAATATATTTTTTGATCCTCTCATCTTAATTCTAGGATTCATACATGCTTCCAAGTAATATAAAGTTAGAATGAATGATCAATATTTAAAATATTTAGTTTTTATCTTAATAGTCACGATACTAAATGTAGGGTTTCCTTTTTACTTATAAAATATAATACTAATATTATATATTTACATAAGTGTAATGCAAGTGGTGAGAGTGTATACAGACGAATATATATTCGTTATATCATAAAAAATCTTCAGGAATTTTATAAAATAAATTTTTATATCGTAAATTAAATCATCAATAATAACTTTGTCACAAATACTATTGATTTAGTAAGATATCATGTGTTGATGGTTAACATATAGCTATAATATCAGATAAGTATAGTTTGAACAATGTCTCATATCTGATTGAATTTTTTCATTTTTAAGTCTTCTGACAAACATAGACTGCTAAATTCTCATTGTATGTTAGGGATCCTAAGTTTTATAATTTTTTATTTTTTGTAATATGAGAAAAATAATTTTTATTCATACTTGTGCTATCAGGTTAATTATGTAACATATATATCTAATATGAAAAATTTTATCTAACGATCAATCTCTAATAATTCTGACAAAATACTAATGGTGATTTTATTATTTGAAGCATTATCAAATGTAGTGCTAGAAATTTTATTTTGAATGTTATATTTCTTAAAAATTTTTATCATACACTTATATGTGGTGTGCCATCATGAAGATGAATGATCTCATGAAATCCTAAAATTTTCTTATAAAGTTTCACTTTATATCTATATATTAGGCGGAAAGACTTGTGAATGATGTATCATTGTGACTAGTCTATATGTTAGACATTATAGGTACTACTCTATTATATTTTTAAAATTTTTTAATTATTAATTATTTTGATAACTTTTAATATTTTATTATGTCATTCTTATTAGTAGAATTAAAAATTCTATGATATTCAAGTTCTAAGTAGGCTTACATAATAATGACTATCTTAGGATCCTCAAAAAATCTAATTAAAAGATCAATGATCGTAATTAATTTAGTAATGTTTTATCTTTCAAAGTTAATGCAATAAATGAAAAGGGTCAATGAAGTTGAACTCGATCTAATTTTAAAGGTCCTGCTGCTCAGTTGAGTTTGTCTCTAATATATCATATTTTTTGGTATATCGATTGATATACCTTTTAAAGTGATCAGTGCTACATGTACTCTTATATGTTTATATAGTTTTTATAATATATACACTATATTGATTCTTATTTGGCATTTCTATATTTTTTTAATTTTTTTTTTGTTAATATGAGTGCATATTATTGATATTAGTTTTAGATTTTTTGGGCAAATGAGTCAAATTATTGGAGATAACCTAGTTTCAACCTTCTACTTTTTGGTTGAATTATTATTATTAACTATATTTACGTCTAAATTTGTATCATTAAAATTATAACTTCTATTTATTTTATTTTATTTATATTTTTAGTTTTAAAAAATTTAATTATTTTAAAATTTTAAAAATTATTAATTATAACACGTTATACGAATTCGTAAATAAAAATAAATATATGTCATAACCATATAAATTTATTCGAGTAGGATTTCATACTCATATCGAAATAGAATACACAACACAAAAGGAAATAGAAAAAATAAAGTTGATAAAAATTATGAAATTTGTAATCTATATTTATAAAAATTTGTTATCTTAAAATAATATATATATATTTTTTATTTTTAAAAATTTTTTAATCTAAATAGGTATAACTATGAAACCATTAGATTTCTGTGTAGTTTGAATAAAATCTGATGGCTACAAGAATATATAATTTTGATTTTTTATTTTTTTTATGCAACATGGAAAGCGATAGACATGACATTGTTTTTCATGCAAGCACCCATTACATAAAAATGTAATTGGTAGCACTAGCAGTTGTTGGTATCATTATTTAAAAAAAACTTGGCCACGAGACTATGATCTATGACCTATGATGTGTGATGGGTCATATGTCATCGTGTCTGTGGATCATGTCAACAGGTTTGGCACGTGTGTTGTGCCTGGCTCGGCATGAGACATTGCTGCCCCTGATCCAGCATGACATGAGTTTTGAATCATGTCGTGTTGGGAAATACACTAAAATTTTGGGCATTGCCTTGTGTCATGCTTGGGCTACCTGGTCCACTTGACACTAGTCCATAGCTTCAATATCCTCGATATTGCATGAGTTATCATTCACAAACAACTTTTTTTATTCTATTCTAAATATCTATCTTTGAAGGTTCTCCATCATTTAAATGATTTTTGGTCATATTCTAAATTTCTTATTTGAAAAATATTTAGTCATAGAAAAAGTATATTTTAATCTCATGCTAGTTATCGAATGAGTCAGTAGATCACGTGTTTTCTTAGTTAGCATGAAATAAATAAATTCATATAATTTTTTTTAACTTAATATATCTAAATTTTTATTATTATCATGTGATAAGATGTACTAATAAATAATATTTTAATATCGATATAACTTGCTACTATTTGATATACCACCTCATCGTTAGCTCATAGCTAATTGAATTTCTTAGTTATTATATTCGAATATGATGTTCATGTCTGTATTTATAGGTTTACTAAAATTCTCATACTTAGTGTCGTAAAATGTAAACTTGTTATTTAAATTTTTATAAATCCAACAATATGGTTCTTTTACTTAGTTTATACAAATGTATATGTATTTTAATATATTTTTTATTTTTTATAACTTACCTACGATGCATACATGTAGTCAAGTAATAAATAGATGAAATGAAGTATTAATATTTTAAAAATTTGGTTTTTATTTTAACAGTCATGACACTAAAATTAGGATATTCTTGATATTGTTAAATATAATATTAATGTTACATATACACCTAAGTGCAATGTAAGTAATGAGAATAAACACATACGAACACATATTTGCTTAATTATCAGGAATTTAAAAAAAATGAAACGTGTCATAGTCTAAATTATTAATAATAAATTTATCATTTTTATTATTGATTTATTTGAAATTGTATTTGTAGCTAACATATGAATCTTATATAAGGTATATATAATTTTAATACTGTCTGATATATATTTGAAAATTTTTTTGGTTTGTTGATAAACAAAATATCAAATTCTTGTTGTCTGCTATATGTCCTAAGATAATTTAATAAATAGTTAATATTTTTTAAAATGAAAGAAATAACGTTCATTCTCACTTATACTATAAGGTTAATTACATGATACATACAATTAATATAAAAAATATTAACTAATTGCTTGTTTCTAATAGTTCTGACAAACATGTTTATTGTAATACTATTATTTGAAGTATTATCAAATATAATACTAAAAATTTTATTTTGAATATAATTTTTATTAAATATCATTTTTAGACACTTATATATTGTGAGACTATCATGAGGATGAATAATTTTAGGAAATTTTAAAATCTTTTTATTTAATTTTCACTTAGACTCAAAATAACGAATGGTAAGACATGCGAATGAAGCATTATCATATAGTTTAGATGTCGAATACCATGTATAGCTTGAATATCTTATTATTTATTATGCTTTTAATATAAAATATCTTATTATGTGTTTATTATTGGTGGAACTAAGAATTATATGATAAGTGGGTTAAAAGTAGGTTCGCATAATTTGAACTATTTTATGATCCTCTAAAAATTTAATTTGAAGAGCCATATAAGTAATTAAATTTGTCATGCTTTGCCTCTCAAAGTCAATGTGATAAATGAAATTGGACGATAAATTTGAATTTGATTAAATTTTAATGATATTGTTGCTAAGTGATTCTCAACAACTAAAATTATGTCAAAGTGATTCTAAACAACTAAAATTTGTGCTGAATTTTATTTGACTTATCTAGTATTTTTATTTTTAATTATGTTAAAGTGATTCTAAACAACTAAAATTTGTCTATTTTAAAGTTTTTTAGGCATGCATATATTGACCATAAGATAGAAATTTAGTTTTTTTCTCGAACCTAATGATTATATTATTGTTATTATTTATGTCTAATTCTAATTCATTTTCATTAAATTTATTATTTATCATTTTTTAATTCTATGATACTGAACTAGAAATTTAAGAAGATACATAATTTTTAATATGTTTTAATTATTTTATTTTATTTATTACTTTAATATTAACTAAATAAAAAAAATAATTTTAGCATAATCACAATGTATACCTTAATTTTATGTGTGCATCAGCATACTTTAGATTCCATATCATTTTTTTTGTATTTGGTAGTTTCTGCTCATCAACAAACTAATACACGTGCTCTGCAATATTAAAATTATAAATCATTGAAAAAAAGTAGTCATAAAAGAGCATAATCAATTTGAGACTGAAGAGGAGAAAAAATTATAAATTAACTGTGAAAAATAAAATATATTAATATTATTTTCATATAAATATTATTTAGGATATTATTTGAAATATATATCTTACAACCGTCAATTTTTTGTAAATGAACCATAGGATGGAAACTGATGACTCAATTAAATTATAAAAATATTTTTTTATTAAACCTGACAGGACATCAACATGCACTGTCCTGTCACTGTCATCTTGGGGTGCCAGAATGGATAAAATAATGCAACCTCTTTTAAAAATGGTTTCTTTGTTTTTAAATTCAACCATGATGCTATGAACTGTGCTAGGCATGCGGCCCATTCTTGGTATGACACGAGTCCCTAGCAATCCTGGCCTAGTACGACATAAGTACTGCTGTGAGCTGACACGATTATGGTTCAAACATGGTTTTGAATCTTGTTGTGCCTAGCCATGCATGAATGAGTTGTGTTGTGCTTTCGCTGCCCTGCCCACTTTATATTTATTATCTAGAATGCAAAGTTGTGGTGAAGAGAATGATTTTGATTGATATATTTACTCTCTCAAATATATTGTTATGATATTGAAAAATTCGTAATTGATATCATTGTTCTTTGGGGCATAATGTCATGAATGCGAGAATGTTGTGACTAAGAAAAATGTTCTCTCCAACACAAAATTGTAATTGAAACAAAGCTATGTCTGAGATATTTTCTCTTTGTATCACAAGTCATGGCACGAGAGGAATGTCATGACAAAAAATTATTTGGTATTATTTGATATTTTGATTTGTATCGAATAAGTTTTAGTGTTGAAAAATATTATGACTTTTTATATCAGTGAAGTAATTAATTATCACGATGTGAAAATAAAATTATGATTATTAATGTATTTTATAAATAGTGTGGTTGCGAATCCAAGAAAATATTCCTGCTTGATAGTTGAATTATTATATACAAAGATTACTTGTTTTCTAGGATCATAGTCATGAAATGCTGCCACAACTTCTCAATATACTTTTGAATAGTGTAACTAAGTCACGCCATGCGAAATAACATGATTTTTTCTTATTTTTTTTACTTTCCAAGTTATTGCTCAATCAAATTTATCAATTTTATCAAATTATATATGATTTTATTATTATTTATCTAATTTCATCAAAATTATAATTTAATAAAATCTATTCATTTGAAACTTACATTAGTACAAACATATCAAGAAATTCATGTCAAATAACTCAAAAAAGTTGGCATGTAGAGTGTTGAATAAACTCATTCTAAAATATTGCTCGTCCTCTAGTAAGTCTATCTCTCTTTTAAACTTATCATCAAAAACATTAAGAATATAATATAATATCACAAAGAAAAATAAATACACAATGTATCATCGTGAAAAAAAAAGTTTGGCGGTGTGATCAACTTCGATATCCAAATCTTTTAATGAGAATTATGTTTTGGAGGGCTCAAATCTAGGTATGAATGAGGAAGATTTATTTGAATCTCTCTTGTTGCTCGTTATCAATTTTATTATCTTTATAATCACACTGCATAATGCATCTTGTCATTTTTAAATAAAGTTTAATCATTCTTCAAAAGTGCCAAGTACAAAGTATTTGTATTTTTGGATTTCATTAGAATTCTCCAAATATCCTATCCACTAATTTTGATAAACACCACGTGATTCTTAATTTTTTTATCTCAGTCTTTTATTATTTTTTGCTGCTTGTTTATGACGGACTCATAGATCTATCCAAATGCTTTGACACTTATTATTACTTTGATCTTCATCATTTTTGTCTTTTAAAAATCATTATAATTTAATCTTTAATTTTTTTGGGCAGAAATGAATATGCACTTTTTTTTTGTTGAAATGCATACATCTTGTTTCTCTGTTTTTGTTTTGTCTTCTTTTTTCTTTCTTCTCACATACTATTCTCATTTATTGTCTATTCTCTTCAATTTTGTTATTAAGGAACTATGCATAGATTTTAGTTATATTTTCTAGTGAATCTCACTATCGTTGACTTTCAATTTCATATTTTTTAATTGATTGATGATCTCTTCCGGCTTTGTTTTTGTCTACTTAGGAAAATTGTATCAAAGCTTTAATTCTTCTTCAAATTTGTCTTTATTTTTTTTATAACTTTTTTTTTGGCTTTAGGGAATGATGACACTTTTCTCTCAATCTTGGTTGATTCTTTCCTTTCAAAAATTAATTCTTTTTATCTCATTTAAGCTCTCTCTATGCACTCGTCAATATCATGAGTACATCCGTGAGCATTATTCATTTTTATTTTTATTAGTTGAGACTTTTTTGCTTGATATAACATCATAATGAAAGAAGACTGAATTATTTGATCTAAGATTATTTTTTTATTTAAAGTTGAAGGTGAATTTCTCTAAGATTTTTCGCACATGGATCTTATATTCTCTCATTAGGATGCAAAACAAGATTGTTCTATCATGCTTGATGGTGGAGTGATGAAGAGTCAAGTACAAAATAAATTACAACAAATATAATCAGACATTGCTCTCTTCTTGGAGTTATCTGTAAACTAAGTGTTCATAAATATTTTTTGATAAAACTTTTTACGTTTTATTTTCATCTATCAATGTTTTGGCAATTACCTTATAATTTGATTCTCTTTAGGAATTTGAAGGCTCTGCTATCTATGATCCCATGCAATTTAAATATTTTATTTATAAATTTTTTATCAAAATATATCCAAACTTATTGGACGTAACATTGTTTATCTTGCATGTCTTTTATGTTGAAGTAAAGCTTTTTCATGATTATCCTATTCTCATATTTCATGTGAGTTTAAAATCAAACCTAATTTATTTTTTTTGAGGTGTCAAACAGCCTAGGCTGGCCTGGCCTGGCTCGGTATGATGCACGACACTATTCAGTCTGCCTGGCCCGACACAACACACTACAGTTAGAGGTGTCAAACAGGATATGCCAGGCCGGCTCGACTCATTTTTTTTGAGCACGCCCGTGCTTTTGTGCTTGGTCAGACACGTCACGGTTACTGTATAGTGCCGTGCCTGACCCTACACGGTTTATCAAAGCCAGGCCTGACATGGCTTGCTGGCTCGACAGTAAAAGTTTCGTGCCGAGTCATGCCCTTACGGGCCTGGTTAAATAAAAATAATTTTTTTAAAAAAATTTAAAATATTATATTAAACTTTATATAAAATATATATTATATTATATATAGATAATATATAAAATATTAAATTTGTAACATGAAAATTGTTAAAAATTTAATAAATTACAAAGTTTAAAATTTAAATTGGTAACTTAAAAATTATTAAAAATTTGTAACTTGAAAATATTAATAAAGTTTATGTTTTTTTTATTAATTTTTAATAAATTTAGATTATAGGTTATTAGAATTTAATTATAGAGTTTTAATATTTAAATGAAAATTTTAAACACAAAAAATTAAACAAAAAATTTCGTTAAAAAAATTACAAAGTCACAAAAATAAAAGTAAACCAAATATTCAATCGAGCAATAGATACCAAACAAAAGCAAATACAAGTTACAACGTAACTTAAAAAAAGCATACAATTAATAAAAAATAATATATCGAAATCAAAAAGCAGAATCAAGAATAAATCATAAAAAACAATTGTGTCCGTGAGCATGAGACACCAAAAATCAACATCAAGTGGCAATGACAAATAGAATGTGGCATGGCGTGCTGGCGGGACGTGTCATTGGCAATTGGTGTTTGGTAACGGGCAGGGGAAAATAGAAACCACGTTAATCGTCAATTGACATATCATGAGCATCATCAACTGCAGCATCAAGATCACTATCATATGGATCATCATCATCGGCAATCAACTCCTCTGCTTTCACAGCTGATGCAGTCTCTGTCTCAGCTCCAACACGATCCTGGATGCTAAACCTCGAATCCTTCAAATCCTTCAAACAGGCCAAAACCTCAATAATATCTGGACGAAATCTCGATCTCCTATCCGAAATCATGTTCACTGCAACAGAAAAGTAGACTTCGATACTAAGCTCGACACCTGAGGAGTCAGTAGATCCCGTGCCATCCTAGATAGCACAGAAAAGGTGGACTCATGATTTTCACCATTATTATATATCAAGATTCTTAGTATCAGTATGTGATAGGATTGAGCAGTAATCGGTATCTAAGTATCGAAAAAGCTTATTCTTATGTGATGGTCCAACCCATCATTTCTCGCTCGCTAACTGAATGAAAAAATTATCATCTCCGATGAAGGTATTTATGTCCGTAATCATAGTTTCACTACTACTACCACAATACCTAGTATCGTAGTATGTGAACAGGTCAGTCAATTTCTCGTGAATGAATCCTTCAGGTGGGTCTTCTAGGTTCATGCATGAGGAAATGTAAGTCAGGATGTTATCTACCCATTCCACCTTAACCCTAGGGTCCATGCATGCATTGAGACAATAAAGAGATGGAACTGTGAACCAATACTTTAAGTACTTGGTTTTCATCTTTGCAACCATATGAATAAGTGTCGGGTCGGGTCAGTTCGATACTTCATAAACATGCTACTAATACTACATATACACTTGAGTGCAATACAAGTCGTGAGAGTATAAATTGATGAACACATGTTCGTCGTGTCATAAAAAATTCTCAAGAATTTCATAAATGAAATTATTTGTCACTCTTACTATTAATGTAGTTGGATATCACGTGTTCGTATCCAACACATGACTCTAATATCAGGTACGTGTAATTCCAACAGTGTCTCACATCCGATTGGAATTTCTTCTTCTTAAGATTCACTGATAAACAGTGACTACCAAACTTCTGTTATCTACGAGGAGTACGAATATATTTTAGTGCATTACGTATATTATTCAATGTGGTACACATATTTATACCCGCTTGTACAATAATATTAATCATGTGACACATATATCTGCCATGAAATATCTCTTCTAATTGTGCGTCTCTAATATTCCTAATAAACATGTTAATTGCTATTCTATTATTAGATACGTTATTGAATGTGATACTAAAATTTTATTTTGAATTTTATATTCTCTAAAGATTTTTATTATACACTCAAAAATGACGGAGTCATCATGAGGATGAAGAATCTCAGAGAATCCTAAAATTTTTATATTTATTGTCCAGTTAGAATTTACATAGTGGCCGATGAGACATGCGTAAGATGATTTGTCGTGACTTGTCCAAATATCGGATGTCACGGACACTACTCTATAATTTGTCATAAATTCATTAATTGTTTTTTATTTTTCTAACTTATATAATTTTAGTATGTCATTCCTAGATGTGGTCCTAGGAATCTGACAATAAGCATGCTGAAAATATGTCTGCATGATGTGCACTACCCTTGGATCTTACGAAAATCTGATCGGAAAACTCATCAATGTGATAAGTCTGGTCATGCCTTTCCTATCCAACTCGTTGCGGTATATGAAGGGAGAACTTTGAGACTAAATTGGATCCAATCTCAAAAAATATAGTGCTAAGTTGAGTTTGCCTATGATCTAATGCATCATGTTTTTGGTGTATAATTCGACACGTCTCTTAAGGTGCCTAGTCCCAAACAAATTCTTATAAGTTAAATTTCTCATACAATATTTGTACTGTGTCATTTCTTCTTCCTTACCCCTAATATTTTTTTTGTTTTATTATATTAAAATGAGTTAAAACTACAAAAGTCTTCCTAGTTTTTTATTTTTTAGAAGTTTGGGTTGAGATGACTGGAGAAATCAAAGTTTCAGCAGTCTCAGACTCCTATGTAACATTTTTATTTTTTAAATTTAAATATGTTTTATTAGTATTAGTTATTTTTTAGAATTTTTTTAAAAAAATAGAAGGTAGGGACTAGATGATATATTTTAGATTTTATTATTTTAGGATTAGAGAGAGACTAGAGAGAGAATGAGAGAGAAAAAAAAACTTAAAATAAAATACCCGGTAAAATAGTGAGGTAGATCACGTGCATAGTGCACTACAGTTTAGTTTAACATTTCAAACTCGAGTTGAGAGTCCCGAAAAACCGAGCCGAATGACGAAAGCCCGAGTCCCGAGAGAGAAAAGAGCAAGAGTTTTGAGAGAGTGAGAATTTGAGATTCGAGAATAAATGTTTATGAAAAACATAAATATTATAAAGAGGTGAGAGAGATTTTATAGATTAAAGGAAATAATATTTTTTTTTAAAAAAGTATCTTTTTCATTTTTTATAGATTTTTAGTGGGCAGAATCATGAGGGCCATCGGATTCTGTCTCCTAGTCATTGGAGTCAAAATCCAACGACTATTTTTCTAATATTTTTTTTATCGTTGGGGTGGGGGGGATTCATGTCGGCCGGGACCGCGGGTCGGGTTGGATTGGACCCGTGCTCGTTCATTTTCACTCTTCCCTTTCCACACCTTGGTGTGGTGCTGGCGTGGTGATGGGGTGGGGACTCATGTGGGGACTAGGGACATGTGTCGTGGGGTGCAGGTCTGTGGGACCCGTGCCGGCGGGCCGTGCCATGGGCCACTGAACCGTGTCAGATCAGACATGGCACTAGGCTCGGTCGGCCTCGACACGGCACGACACGATAGGTGCCGTGGCCGGGCACTGCGCGAGCCTGGGCACGGGAAGTTGCCGTGCCGGCCGGCCCTGCACGGTCGAATCTTGCCGTGCCTCGTGCCGGACCGGGTCAGCCTGGCCCGGTTGACACCTCTAGTTATAGTGCCGTGCTTGGGCCCGTGCCGGGTCGAGGGAATTAGGCCCGCGTGCCGTGCCAGGCACAACACGAGGTCCTAGCACGGAGGCACAACACGCGTGATCACGCACCAAGCGTGGTTATGGCGAGCTTACGCCTGAAGGGCGAGGCTAGCCGAGCTTCGAAAGGTCGAGGGTGGCTCGGAGGCGCAGCAGCGCACCCCAAAATCCTAATTTTTTAAAAAATTAGGATTTCGTCCGAACCCGAACCGGGCAAAATCAGGCTGATTTTGGGCTGCGGGTCCTGTGCCGGGCCTGTCCTCACAAAACCATGCCAGGCCAGGCATGACACGGTACAGTAACCATGCCTGGCCCGGTATGGAAGCACGGTCGGGCAGCCTAAAACTGTGCCGGGTCGGCTCGGCATGACTTGTTTGACATCACTATTTTTTTATCAGTAATTAAAAAGATGAAATTAATTTACCAAATCCTTGTTTATTCATAAAGTCTTTTTGGCTAGAACAAACGTCATTTGTCTCCTCTCCCATAATATTAGAAAAATTAGTCTGGGCACCGTGACTTTGGAAGAAGCCTCAGTGGTGGGTTATTTTTATTTGTTTTCCTTAGGCCTTGCGAATTGTCTTAGTTTATTCTCTCATCATCATTAGTTTTAAAATTAATGTCTATTCTTTCATGATAGCTTAGATCTTTAAAAAATAGAGTTGCAGTGAGTTTTGCATGAATGAAGAAGAAATATTTTTTAAAATTAGGGTCAATGTTTTATATAGGGTTAAAGTTAAGTCGTGGCTAATGAAAATTTTATTGAGACTTTGTGCGTGATCATGACTTTTTTTTTAAAGGATGGTTGTGACTAGGTTTGACTGTTGAGACTTTGTTTATAATGTGAGAAAGTCATTGCTGAATATGATTGCCACAATTTCATTTGTCATGTGAGGACATCACCTAGTTTGAGTGCTATGATTTCATTTTGAGTATTTGTAATGTACAAGTGTTTGAGTGTATATTAATGCAAAAAAAAATTATTATATTACACAACACAGAATGTAAATTTTTGGGTTGTCTTCTAAATAGTACTATGCTTAATTTCTTAACTAAATTAATATCAAATCTTTAATTAATTTGTCATGTAAGGGATATTTTCGGTGGACGCTGACTTTGTGAAAAGTGATAATATTGTTTCAAATGATCATATTCAATAAGGCCATGACTTATTATGAAATTGTGACATCAAGAATTATTCTTTCGATCTTTTTTATCGCATCTTTGAATAAGTCATGATAGTTTTAAAATCTTGTTTCATCAATGTTGCAACTTCATCTCTGGCTATGACATTCTTCATAGATTTTGCATGAAGTGTATTTTTCAAAAATCATGATTCTTTTCGTTATAATAATTCTTTTTATCTTATGATGTTTAATAACTATTATGTTTTTCCCAACTTTCTCTTCTAATAATTCAATGAATAGTAATAGATTTTCATTTGCTTGTATTTTTTTTGTAATCTAAAAAATTTTCTTTGTAAATTATGTGTTTTTGAATTGAGAATTTTGTGGGTTTAGTCTCTTATTTCATATCTTCGCAGTATGTTAACTTTGATTATATGGAGGTCATGACTTTGAAAAATATCATTACTTCATAGTAATTTTTTTTTCTTCTAGTTCACTTGCTCTACTTTTTTTACTCTAAGTTATCACTAATTCATTATCTTTATTTTTTTTGGGTTGACAATCTTTTATGAAGTTTTTTCATATGAAATATATATTTTTTCTCTTGATTGTGTATAAGATTATCCATTCTCCAACAAGTTTTTTTGTATGTTGAATTTTTTGGGCAAACATAGATTTTGCATGGAGTCATGCATTTTTCAAAAGCACTAATTTTTTCCTTATAACAATTATTTACTTATCTTATTTCTTATGTTCAAATACTTGATATGTTTGTCTCATCTTTCTCTTCTAGGAATTCAATGATCAATAATGAATTTTTTTTTCTTGTACATTTATTGTAATCTCAAAAATTTTTTCGGTAAATTCTATGTTTCTAAATTGAGAATTTTGTTGTTTCAGTCTCTTCTTTTGCATCTTCGGGATATATTGGCTTTGATTCTTCGAAGATCGTAACTTTAAAAATATATCACGATTTCATTATAATTTTTTTTTTCAAATTCACCTGCACTACTTTCTCTTCTCCAAATTATCTTAATTTCATTGTCTTTATTTTTTTTTTTGGCCAACAATCTTTTATGATGTTCTATATGAAATATATATTTTTTCTCTTGGCTATGAATATGAAATTATCTATTCTCCAACAAGTCTTGGTAAATATTTGAATATCACTTACTTTTAATCTACACGAAGTCTAAATTTACTTTCTTAATATCTATTAACTACTATCTAATAGCTAAAAATAATTGTCCTAAGATTAATAGTGTACACCAGTCTTCCTTCATATATAGCATAACAAAATCAATAAAAAATATAAACTTATCAACTTTGATTAATACATTTTCAATAATCTCTTTCAGAAATTTGTTTGATCAATTGGTTATTTACAATGAGAGAGATATTGGAATAATATCACTATGATTTATTCTTCGTACTATGTACAATGACATTAAGTTGACATATAATTTTAAATTGTATGTCTTTGGGAAAGTGTACTCTCTAATAATGCATAAAATCTTAAAACTCATTGAATCTTTGAGATTTCATAGAAGTGTACATTGAATATTTGTGTTATTACATCTTGATTATGTTCTATGTCTTCAACTTTTTTCTTGCTATTCATGATGTCCATAAATTTTATGCAGTGAGACATCCGAGACAAGGCATAAGGCTTAGCGAATGGGATGTTAGTTTTTAATTTTTTGAAAATATTGAGAAATCTTTCCAATTGTTTGTCTAGCTTTTTTTTTTATAAAATGTTGCTGTAAAGAAAGATTATATGAGAGATTTTGTTTATCGTTTGCATGATCATTCTCTAGTAATTTATTCTTATGTTTTTTGTTTTGGCTAATCTGTATTTTTTTTTCATGTTCATTTGTTCGTGTATCATGACTAGAGGCATGAATTGAGTAGTAGGTTTTATGGATGTCATGATTTTAGAAAATATCATGACATTAGATGGCGAGTAATGAAAATCACAACTTTGAAAAAAATTATGACATTGTTTGTCACAACTTTCTCCTATGTTTCAACATTTTTTTGGCTTTCTCTTTTGCTTTTTCCTCTTAACTATTTATTGTTTTTGAATGTTATGGATATGGCTGTAACCGAGCCGAGCTACTCGCGAGCTACTCGGCGTTCGGCTCGTTAGAAGCTCGCTCGAACTCATTTATTAAGTTAAATGAGTCGAGCTCGAACATCATTTTGAGGCTAGTAAGTTAAATGAGCCGAGCCCGAGCACCCTCAAACTCGGCTCGGCAGCTCGTAAACTGGCTCGTGAATAGGCTCGTGAGCAAGCTCGTTAACCAGGCTTGTGAACAAGTTCATGAACCAAGCTCGTGAACAGGCTAGTAAACATGGAGAAGACTTGATGCACAATAAATTTTTCCTACAAATAAATATGATGAATATTTTAACTCTCGAACTTCAATCAAGTTAATTGAATTTTTATTATCTTATCTTTTTAATTTATTTATATGTTGGCTATTTTAGATAAACATTTTCTTTAATTCCCGAATATCATTTTGAAGCTCGTAAGTTAAACGAGCCGAACCCGAGCACCCTTAAACTCAACTCGTCAGCTCATAAATAGGCTCGTGAATAAGCTTGTGATCAAGCTCGTTAACCAGACTCGTGAACAAGCTCGTGAACCAAGCTCGTGAACATGCTCATAAGTTAAATGAGCCGAGCCCGAGCACCCTCAAACTCGGCTCGTCAGCTCGTAAATAAGCTTGTGAACAAGCTCGAGTCTACTTCTTTAAAACTGAGCCGAGCCGAGCCTGCCTAATACTCGGCTCGACTCGGCTCGACTCGGCTCTGTTACACCCCTAATTATGGATAAGCATCTATTTAGATTAATATCGGTATTACTTAGTAATTCATTTATGCTCATCCCTTTTATCGATAATATTAGTTATCAAAGTTTATTCTCAATAATTTTTATCATCAAATTTGTGTATTCGAGCGTTGTTTTAATATGTTATATTTATTTTTTCTGTAGGGCATTCATCTTCTTTATCTCCATAAGTAGCATAACAATGTTATCCTCACATGATGACTTTGTTATTCTTTCGGGTAGTTGTAACTGGAACTTGATGTTCCTTGCATTTAATATTACTTTGAGTTCCTACAATTTTTCTAAAATTATCTAATGTTCTGTTGTATGTTCCTATAACATCTATATGCTACTTTTTTGTGATTTCTTATGTTCAAATAATATTATGTGAGAACATTGTTATTAAGTTTTAACATCCATTCTTTATTCTGCAAAATATTAATTTTCTCCATTTAATATATGAGGCTGGAATTGGCTATTTTTTGCTGTTGCAAAATGATAATTTCTTTCACACTAAAGTCTTTTATCATTATGGGTTTTGAATTATTGAATAATGCATCAAGTTTAGTCTCTATCATCGATAGTCCCTCCAACTTTAATTGTCTAATTTGCTTTCTTCTAAATATTTATTCATTTAAAATTTGATAGTTATTCTTGTTAGTTTTTTAAATAAAAAATAAGCCTTATTAGTTGACATATTCATGATTAAACCATTCAAGATCGCATCAACTGTGTATCTGATCATGTAATTCAACTCATTGTAGATAATCTAAGCTTTCAATTATAATTCAAATCAATGTGGTGGGTATATCTTCAATAATTTTTTAAATTGATTCCAAACATCAAATAATATTTCATACTTTTTTTATTGAAATTGATTTATTTTTTCCTTAGTTGAGAGATGATTAAATGTAGGAAGAACTTGGTTAGGAAAGCTTGTATATATTTGTCATAACTTTCATTCTATCAATTGGATAAGAATTGGAATCAACTTTAGATAGTCTCTCAAAGAAAAAGAAAAATATCTTAACCTTATTGTAATGGGCTAATTTCATTTATCTCTATCATATCACACAACTCCAAGAAAGTTATGATATATTTATTCGAATATTCTAAAAATCATTAGCATTGGAATTTGCCTTACTAATATTGTTATATTATTATCTTAGCATAATTGAAGAAGAAAAATGATACCCAAGTCAATTGGATGAGTGTTTAAAGCAAGGATAATCAAATTGAGCTTCAACTCAAAGTGATTCACTTGTATTAGTTGCATTTGAATTGCAGAGTAATTGTTCATCAATATTGACAATCAATAGTCTCTCAAGGTACATTGAGGAATGAGCTATTGCATAACTTGTTATGCATCTCTGTGGTTATTTTCGTTGCTATTATTATATTTCTTGTTTTCTCTCTGCTTTCTGTCCTAATAGATTCCTTCTTATTCTATTAATTTATGGGTCTAGATATGTTAACTTAGTCGCATAGCTTCAATTCATACAATGTGTAATGACTACAAAATAAAAACAAAAACAAAAACAAAAACAAATATTTCATACTAAGCAATAATTATTATCCTAATAATTGGAAATAAAACTGACTTTTGAATGATAGTTACATTAATTTCAGTTGACTAATTAAATTAAATAATTCTTAGTAGCAATGTCAAAAACTTATTGTAATTTCTCAACTGTGCCAAAATTTATCATTTGTGACTTTGTTTTTAATGTTTGTTGGGTGATAATTTTTATCTAATAGAGTTCCCAAGTATATGAGTCATACAAGTAATAAAGATAAATATAAGTTTAGATATTGATTCCACAAAAATTATATAGGCAGTTTGACCAACAAAAATGAATTACTTATTATTTGAGTTGAGTAAATATGCTTGAATTTTAGAAAGATACTTAAACTAAATAATTCTTAGTAGTATTAGCGGTATCAAAAACTTATTGTGACTTATTAACTATGTCAAATTATATCATTTGTGATATTGTTCCTAAAATTTGTTGAAGATAATTTTTATTTAACGGAGTTTCACAAGTATATGAGTCATTCAATTAGTAAAAATGAATGTAAGTTTATATATTGATTTCATAGAAGTTGTATAGGCAGTTTGACCAATTAATAATGAATTAATAACTACTCGAGTTGAGTAAATAAACTTGCATTTTAGAAAGATAATTAGATTTTTGGATTGACTTATTGGTGTATAATGAGATTTCTTTAGTATTTGGATAATATTATGCTGGATTATCTAACTAAAGGTAGATTGATACGAAAATACTTTAGTGTCCTCTCGACATTTAAAGTGATTATCATCATTTAATTATATTGACACACTAATATTATACTTGTTCCATTCAAGGGTTGTTTCCATATATATTCTTTTTAGTAGGTAATATGTTAACACTCTTTGCTGGCTGCTTTGAGTATGTATTTTTTATTCTTTAATATCTAATATTGTAATGACATGAAATGATGTGATAATAATTTTGTTAGTATTTTTAGTTTCATAAGTATCATACCTGAGTAGGGGTGTCAACCGGGCCGACCCTGCCCGGCACGAGGCACAACACGGTTCAGCCGTTCTTGGGCCAGCCCGGCACGGAAATTTTACGTGCCCGGGCTCGTGCCGTGCTCGACCACGGTACAATCATGCCGTGCCGTGCTGAGGCCAACCAGGCCTCGTGCCGTGCCTGGCCCGACACGGTACCGTGGTCCGTTGGCACAGTACCGTGCCAAAATCAATATTTTTTTTAAAAAATTAGGGTTACGGGGGCGCCGAAACCCTAATTTTTTTAAAATTAGGGTTTCGGGTGGGCCCAATTCCTATTTTTTTTTTAAAAATTAGGGTTTTGGGCGAGCCTGATTCCTAATTTTTTTTTAAAATTAGGGGTTCGGGTGCGCCAAAACCCTACATTTTTTAAAATTAGGGTTCGGCCCGACCTGGCCGAACCCGGCAAACCGTGCCATAGGCCAATGCCGGGCTGAACCCCCACAAAACCGTGCCGGGCACGAAAGCACGGTCGGGCCTGAAAAAAAATGGGCCGACCCAGCCTGACACATTTCGTTTGACACCTCCATACCCGAGTCAATTAATATACATCTTATCATCTCATTTATAGAAGTCATACAAGATGAAAAGATTTGTAGGACTATCATTATTATATGATATACCTTTACTTGTGTATGTTTCATGACTTACTTGTCATTGTCCATTAAGGCTAATAATACTTTCACACTATGTTGAAACCCATATATTATACATTTTATATAACTCACATTTCATTCGAAAGTTAATTTTTTTAAAATATGCATAATAGATTAATTATAAACTTATTTATGCTTTTGGTTTCATGATTATCATTTTGTAACAATTAAACTTATAAACATTTAAGAACTTTCATGCATATGTTTATATCATACAATAAGATTAGAATGAATGTTATTTTCTTTATATTGTTCCTCGTGAGCATTTCTCATGATTTACATAATATTGTCTGTCATGAAAAATACATATTAACCTATGATATAATGAAAATCTTAAATTTTAGTTCTAAATATCATTAATATCTATTAATATCCAAATCATAATATTATCACAAATAAACATTATATAATCATATTATTATAATACAAGCATATTAAATTAATCATAGATCCCAATTTAGCTTGACATTGGGATTGAATTCTAATGAGATATTTAGTGGGATATTTTATGGAATAGCGAGTTACCAATGATATACCTATTGTTGATCTAAGTCTTAAAATTTAATCCCAACTAATTTTTGTCCATTTGTTTGTTTTAGATATGTCTTTAATTACTAGATGTGTTAAATGGGCTGTGCCTAGAGATGTCAAATGTGCCATGTCGTGCCGGTATGATCTAGTTTTTGGTGGCTCAATTGGCCCACCGTGCCGTGCTTGGCACTGCACGACTAAATTTTGGCCAGCCTTGCTGGGCCATCGGCCTAAGTTTGGCTGGATTTGGGTTGGGTCATGTTGGGTGTGCCGGGCCGTGTTAGTTCGGGCCTAGTTTTCCAGCTTAGCTTAGCCTATGACCTAGCTTAGCTAGGTCATAGGATGCTAGGACTTTTAGTTCGAGTCCGAGATCGATTCAAACAGTTGGACTTGTAAATCGACTCACCATCTATGCCTTGGAATTGTGGTTTAATTATTTAAATTTTTGTATACAAATTTCATATTTTATGTTCTATATAATTTATTTTGATAAACTATTTGTATAATTAAAATTTGTTTATATTCTAATATTTTCATGTAAGTGCAGGAAAATAATATTAAGAGGCTTGGAATGCAGTAATAGCATAATAACGGAAGTCTCGATGTTCGATCAGCGGGCCGAAAAAAATTTTGGAGCAGAGCTTGGCTTGCCCGAGTGATCTGACCCGCTCCGGTTAATTAAACTAAGAAACTGTATTAATATAAATTATTTTTTTATTTTTATTTTTACCTGCTATAATTTTGGTGTGGAATTGTTAATCTCCATTTTTTTCTCTGTGATTTCTATCGTGATTGCTTCTACGCACATACTGCAAGAATATTCTGTTTGGTTATAATCTATAAACGCTTATGTATTTTTTTTAGTGGATGTAGCTAGTTATGTTGAATGACTAGTGAATCATATTATTTTGTGTATTCTGGTGTGGTTTCTTTTTTACTGTAGTGTTTATTTTGTCGTAGTTCTGTTGGATTGTGATGGTGGATATATATATCGTTTGTTATTGTTTTTTGTTGTTTTTTTTTTCTGAATCCCTAAAATCACAATTATAAAAGCGGAATTGCCTAATATTTTAAGTTAACATTTATGAGTTGTGAGTGCGATATTACATCATATTATTTATTAAATTCACATAAATTACAAAAAATATTTAAAAAAGATATCAATTATTCATTCATTATTCAATCTAAAAATTAATAAAATAATAGTATAACACAAAGTTATAAGCATAACTCATTAAATAATAATAACAATATTAAAAAAACTATAAATATCATTAATCTCAATAAAAAAAAAATAAAAATAATAATAATGTGCATGCTCAATTACTTCAATAGCTCAATCTCATTAGCAACTCATATGAGTATGCAACTAATCATCATTATGTAAGTGTCTGATGACATCACTAGCGGTGAACTCAACCTCTTTAAAGTCTTACGAGTCATCATTTGCCAGCAGCTCTTTTACTTTTATTTCAGCACGATTTTGATCATGGATGCCCAACCTTGAATCCTCATAATACTTCAAGCATGATAGTGTCTTAATGATATTTGACCGTAATTTTGATCTCCTATTTAAAATTGTATTAACTACAATAAAAAAAAAAGACTATGATGTCATGCTTGATATTGGAGGAGTCAATAGATTCTGTGTCATCTTAGATAATATGAGATAAGCGGACTCATGATTTCTATCATTGTAAAATATTAAAGTTTTTGTTTTCGTTATGTGATATAATTGAACAATAATCAATATTTAAGTATCAAGACATTTTATTTCTGTTCTATGGTCCATCCCATTATTTTCTCCTCGCTAACTGAATAGGGAAGACATCATTTCTAAATAAGGTATTCATGTTCATACTCAGGGTCTGATTATTATTACTATCATACCTAGTATCGTAGTATATGAATAAATTAGTTAATTTCTCGTGAATAAAATCTTTAAGTTAGTGTTCTTAGTTAATATTCAATGATATATATGTTAAAATATTCTCTACCCCTTCCACCGTAGTCCTAGGGTAGAAGTATCAAACGGGCCATGCCAGGCTGCCACAACCTATTTTTTGGTGGCCCACTTGGGCTACCGTGCTGTGCTAGGCACGACACGGTACAAGAGTGGTGCCATGCCTGACACGACATGACTTAAAATGGGTAGGTCTGACACTGCCCGACCAGCCCGAGTTTGCTGAATTCAGGTTAGTATTTGCCGGCCCTAGTGGATTTCCTACAGGGTGGGGCCGAGACGTGCTGTTTTGGCCTGTAAGAATTGGGTCATCTCTAACTTTTTAATATATTTTAAATTTTAATACTAAATTAATTAATTAATTAAATAAATTAATACAATAAAAAATAAAATTACAATCACAAGTTATAACTTGACTCAAAAAAATAATATTATATAAATATTATAAATTTCAATGATTTTATTTTGGTAATGTAATACAAGTACAAATTATAAAATAATAAAACAAGCTCAAAAGATAAAAATTAATATATCAAAGATAAACTCATAAACATCAATTTTGTAAGTTTTGAATAAATAAAGAACAAAATAATAATAAAAATAACAAGCTCAAATAACAAAAATCAATTGACAATCTAAAAATGATCAATTCCTTATGCATATGATGGTATTACTTGTGGTAGGCCATAGACAGTAGGCTCAATCTCAATCATAATTAAATTTTCATGAATCATCATTATTCATCAACTCCTCCGCTCTTGCTACGGTTGTAGCATGATTCTAGATGTCTAAGTTCAAATTTTTCTAATCCTTCAAGCATGTTAATATCTCAATAATATTTGGACACAATCTCGATCTCATATTTGATATTACATTCATTACAACAAAAAAAGTAAACTTCGATGCTACACTCGATATTGGAAGAGTTAGTAGATTCTGTGTCATCTTAGACAACATTGAATAGGCGAACTCATGATTTTCATCACTATAAAATATCAAGATTTTTTTATTAGCATATGATAGGATTAAGCAGTAATCAGTATCTAAATACCGAGAGTGCTTGTTCTTATTCGACGGTCTAACCTGTCATTTTTTTCTCACTAACTAAATGGAGAAGTCATAATATCTGAATATGATATTCATGTTCGTACATGGAGCTTGATTACTACTATCACCATACTTAGTATCGTAGTATGTAAATAGCTTAATTAACTTCTTGTGAATGAACTCTTCAGGTTGGTGTTCCTAAATCATGCACGAGAATATTAATGTTAAAACATTCTGTATTTTTTTTATCTTAACCCTATGATTCATGTAGACAGTCAGATAATAAATAGATAAAATAGTGAACCAGTATTTTAATTACTTAGTTTTTATCTCAATAGCCATGTCATAAAATATTGAGTCATATCTAAAATTTTTAAATATGTTATTAATGTTGTATATGCACCTAAGTGCAATGTAAGTTGTTGAAGTTTAAACTGACGAACACATGTTCATCGTGTAATAAAAAAATTTTAGGAACTTCATAAATGAAATTCATGTAGCATAATCAGTATCATCTATAATAAGTTTATCACTCATATTAGTGATGTAGTCGGATATCATGTGTTCGTATCCAACACATGACTCCAACATAAAGTATGTGTAATTTTAATGGTATATTATATCTGATTAGATTTTTTTTCTTTATATTTATAGATAAATAGCAGCTACCAAATTTCTGTTGTCTGTGAGACGTACGAAAAAATTATAGTGAGTTATGCATGTTTTCTAAAGTGGGGGAAACAACCTTCATCCCCGCTTGTACCGTGAGGTTAATGATGTGACACATACATCTAATATGAAAAATTTCTCCTAATTACATTTCTTTAATAGTCATAACAAACATATTAATGACTATTTTATTGTTAGATATATTATTGAATGTTATATTATATATTTTATTTTAAATATTATATTATCTAAAAATTCTCATCATGTACTTATAAATGGCTGAGCCATCATGAGGATGAAGAATTTATAAAAATTCTAATATTTTTTTATCTAATGTCCATTTAAAATCTATAAAGTGGGCGGTGAGGGATGCATAAGATGCATTGCTGTGACTAGTCCAGATATCGAACTTCACGAACACCACGTCATTATATTCCATAAATTTATTAATTATTATATTTTTTAAAGTTATAGTATTTAAGCATGTCATTCCTAGATGTGAGCCTAGAAATCTTACGCTATACAGATTGAAAATAAGTTTACATGATACTGACTATCCTTGGATCCTTCGAAAATATAATCGGAAGACATATTTTAGTTATCAATTTAGACATGCTTTTTTTTAATAATTTGTTGTGATTTATGAAGTGAGTCAACATAGAGGTTAGATTAGGTTTAACCTCAAAGATTTGATCACAGAGTTCTGTTTGTTTAGGATTCAATGTACCATATTTTTTGATGCATTCTTCGGCATGCCTTTTAAGGTGCCCAGTCTCATATAAACTCTTACAAGTTGATATTTTTTTATAATATTTGTATCGTGTTGATTCTTCATCGGTACACCTAATATTTTTTTTTGTATAATATTAAAGTGAATCCAACCTATCATTTTTATTTTAGTTTTTTGTTTTTTATATGTTTGCGTCGAGATCACAAGGGAAAATGTTTTTGCAGCTTCGAAAGTTTTTATTGAGTTATTGTTATCTATATTAAAATTATTTATGTTTACGTTAATATTAAGTTCGTTATCGTTATTAAAATTATTATTATTTATTAATTAAATTTTAAAATATGTTTTTTAAAATTAAATATCACCTTATATTAAACTATTAACTAAAATAAAAAAACTAAATAAAATTTAAAAATTAATACTCGTAAAGTATAAAATCCCATTTGCTTGACGATGAGTATTGTCTGATAATCGATGTTCGTACTATAGTTATCACCCGAGTACCAAAAGAAGAGAGAAAAATAGATTATATGAGAGAGACAGAGAAATAAAGAAAGAAATAATGAATTAAAAATAAGATATATATTTAAAAAATGAGTAGGATATATATATATAGATTTCAAAAAAATAATTAAAAAAAAATATTTTTTTATATTCTTTTGATTTTTTTAATTGATTTTTGGGTAGAATCTCGACAATCATCAGATTTTTGTTGTAGTCTTTTGGGCTAAATCCAACGGCTGAAAAATAATTTTTTTTGAATTTTTTTTGAATGTTTGTTCGGTTCGACCCAACGGTTTCAAAAGCTTTGGCTTTTGGGCTCAGGCTCGGACCAAGCCTGACATTCGGGCAGTTGGGATTGGACTACGCTCGAACTCCGACCCAAGATCCGAGGCATGGTTCTGGTCGTACCGAATAACCATGCCCTAAGAAGTAGGATACGGGGATACGATACGGCATGATATAGGGCACGACAAATTCTAAAAAAACTAGGATACGGATACGGCTAGGATACGACATGATAAAAAAAATAAAAATAAAAATAAAAATTATTTTATTTATAAATATTATGTATTATATAAAATAAATTAAATTAAATTAAAATATTTTATTTTATAAAATAAATAAATATTTTCTTATTTTATAAAATATAAATATTTTATTTTATTATATTTTATAAAATAATATTTTATATTATTTTATAAAAATATTTTATTTTATGTCAGCCCTGCATCCCCACACATAGTGCCCGCCCCTGTCTTCTGCCTCAAATCCCGCCCGCTCCTACCTCTCCCCTCAAATCGCGCCCACCCCTGCCTCCCTCTTCAAATTGTGCCCGCCCCTGTCTCCCCCTCAAATCGCGCCCACCCCTGCCTCCCTCCTCAAATTGTGCCCATCACTGCCTCCCCCTCAAATCGTGCCCGCCCCTGCCTCCCCCCTCAAATCGCGCCAGCCCCCTGCCTCCCCCCCTCAAATCGTGTTTGCTTCCTGCCTCCCCCCTCAAATCGTGCCTTCCACCTGCATCGAGTGGCCAACGTTGCCCATGCGGCGGCGTTGGCCACTAGTTGTCGTCGGATGTCGGTCACTCTCGACATGGATACGGTAGCCGACACAATCGTCAGATATGCCATGTGGCATATCAGATACGGATTGATCAATGATACGCCATGTGGCGTATCAGACACGTATCCGTGTCTTGTTCGTATCGTGTCCACGTGTCCAGGTGTCGAACACGTGGACACGGTTGTAGGGAGCCATGTCCGTGCTTCCTTGACCATGCCTTTGGGTTAGGTAATCTGTTCGTGCTTGGCCCGGTACGAGGCCCATATGAACTCGACATGACACGTACCATGCAGAAAGGCAGCCTGACACAGGCTCATGCATGGTTCTGGACTGTGCCTTGCCATGCAAGGCTTAGTCGAGCCGTGCCTTGGGCTGAGCTCGGGCTGCCCAGTCTGCTTGACACCTCTACCCTAGTGTCTATGTAGATAGTTAGATAATAAAGAGATGAAATAATGAACTAGTACTTTAAATACTTAATTTTTATCTCAACAGTCATATCACTAAATGTTGAGTTATCTCTAATCTTCTTAAATATGCTACTAATGTTGTATAACCTAAGTGCAATATAAGTTGTGAGAGTATAAGCTGACAAATACATATTCGTTGTATCATACATAATCTCCAGGAATTTTATAAATAAAATTTCTATATCTTTGTCAGTGTTATCAATAATAAGTTCGTTACTCTTACTATTTACGTAGTCAGATATAATGTATTCGTATTCAATGTATGACTCTAATATTAGGTAAGTGTAATTTCAATGGTGTCTCACATCTATTTGGATTTTTTTTAAGATATGCAGACAAATAGATACTACTAAACTCTTATTGGCTGCTAGGCATCTGAATATTTTTAGTGAATTATATATTTTTTCTAAAGCATTATCGAATATTAATGCTTGTACTATGAAATTAATGGCGCGACACATGTAATTAATATGAAATTTTTTTTAATAGTATATTTTTAATGGTTTAAACAAATATATTAATAGTTACACTATTGTTAGATGTGTTATTGAATGTGATATTATATATTTTATTTTCAATATTATTTTCTCTAAATATTCTTATCATTTACTCATATATGGTCAGAACATCACGAGGATGAAGAATTTTTAAAAATCTTAATATTTTTTTTATTTAGTATTCATTTAAAATCTATATAGTAGGCGGTGAGATATGCACAATATATATCACTGCAATTAGTCTAGATATCAGACATTATGTACTTCACGCCACTACATTTTCTAAATTTATTAGTTATTATTTATTTTTTTAACTTATAGTATTTTAATATGTCATTCCTAGATGTGAACCTAGGAATTCTTTGATATGTAGGTTATAAATAGATCTGTATGATACTGACTTCCTTTGGATCCTTCAAAAATTTAATCAGAAGACTCATCGTGATGATCAGTTTGACCATCCATTCTCTTTCTATCTCGTTGTAGTATATGAAGGGGGTCAACATAGAGGTTGAATTAAATTCAACCTCAAAGATCCCACAACTCAGTTGAATTTGCCTAAAATCTAATATATCATATTTTTTGGTGTACTGTTTAGTATGTTTTTTTTAGGTGCCTAGTGACCCTAGTCTCATATGCATTTTTACAGGTTAATATTTTTTTATAAAATTTTGTATTATATCGATTTTTCATCAGCATCCCATATATTTTTATTTTGTATAATATTAAAATGAGACTAAATTATAATTTTTTTTAATTTTTTGTTTTTTTAGATATTTGTGTGAGACCATGAGAGAAAATAAGGTTTTGACATCCTCAACCTTGGTCATTTCAGTAAGGTTTTTGTTATCAATATAAAAATATTTATATTTATGCTGATATTAATCGCATTCTCATTATTAAATTTATTATTTGTCATTTTAGATTTTTATTAGTTTATTAATTATATTCTAAATTTTATTTTTAAACTAAATAATAATAATTATTAAATTATTTATAAAAATTAAACTTTAAAATCTAAATAAAATTTTAAAAATAATACTCGTCTGACATTTAGTTGTTTATCGAACGTCAATTTTTGATTGCTTAAGCCGATGATTGATTTTTGATGTCTATAGTCCCCACCCAAGTTCCAAAAGTTGAATGCCCAAATGAGAGGTTCGAGGATAGAATGTGATATGTGAGATTGATAAGTGCGAGAGAGCTATATATAGATATTATAATATATTTTTTTTAAATTATTTTTTTTTTATTTTTTAATTTTTTAGGGCAGAAACTCTACAACCATCAAATTTTTTGTCCTCGTCGTTGGGGGTGCATCCAACGGCTGAATGCATCTCGAACAATTTTTTTTAACCGTTGAGTCGATTTGGTTCGTCTGTTCCAGAAAGATCTGGAATCAGGTGAGGGTCGAGCCCGACCACGAAGCATGAGCCGAGCCTGATTGTCGACAGGTCATGCATCACAAGAGCCCAATGCTTGAAACTTGATACCAGCCTGAGTTTCGGGGCTAGGTGCTGAGTCATGCTGCTGGATCGTGTCTTTAGGCCAGGCAGCTGGGTCATGCCTAGCTCAACATGGAGCCCGACACACCTTGACCATTCACGACATGAGCTGTGCCTCAAGCCAACACGACATGAGCCCATGCATGGTTTTGGGCCGTGCAATGCCTGACCAGGCACGACTCATTTAGACCTTGCTTCATGGTGAGTATGGGCTGCCCGACCTACCTGACACCTCTTTTCATGCTATGTTGACATGACCTATTTTTTGGTGGCCGAGTTGGGTCACTATTTCATGCCTGGCTCATTCGGGCAGTGCTTTGTGGTGGAATCGGGTTGTCCGACTCAATTGATACCTCTTGCCGTGTAATGTCGACATGATCTATTTTTGGGTGACCTGACATGGAAGTTGTGTTATGCCTGACACAATTTGATTGATAGTCTTTCGCACTCGGCATAGAATAACTAACATAAATTTGGGCCAGAGTTATTTAAGGTGCAAGGTGCATTGAGATACAAAAGCTTTTTGGGGCCTTGAGGTGCAAGGTACACTTAAGGTGCTCTCAACCTATTACACATAAAAATTATATATCTTGCTAAATATTATCTTTAATTTTCATCTAATAATAAAATATAATAAAGTAAAAATCATTAAACATAAAAATTAAAATTATTAGTGCTCTCATTATTTAAACATTAAAGTTCCGAAATAAACTAACAAATATTATTAGTGGTTCCTATCATCATAAAAATTCAAAGTTTTAAAATAAAATAAATATTTATATATCTATATCTAAATCTAAATCAAGAAAACCATTATCTATATTTTTTCATCATCAATCTTTCACTTTTTCTCATTTTATTTCTCAATGAATAAATTATTTTTTCATTTTCATCAATCAAAACAATAGTAAGAGTATATTTAGAGTTAGATGATCTTGACTATAGTTTTGGTGTTGATGTTTATAGTTTACTTGGTTTAACTCTTATATAAACGTAAAGTTCCTCAGCTTCACTATCTCTTACAACATCGTCCTATGTTAAATCATTACATTCAAAGATCAAATCATCTTTTACATCATATTAATCTTTCATTCTTCTCATTAACTATTTATTGTTATCATCTATTTCTTTCAAGATAATGAGATCAATGAAATGATGCTTAGTGTATCTTTTCATCAATGTTCGATTATACTTAATGTACATCATATCATTCAAGTATTGATGATCCAATTCATTTCTCCTCTTGCTATGAATATAAAATAATAAATAGTTTTTTATGATTATATCTCAATTAATTTTGAAGGATCTAAGTTACATTAAAGAATATTGTAGAGTATAAAGATACAAATTCAATCGCATATAATTACTTTAGAACTCACATTTTAAAGATATTTTAATTCATTTCACAACCTAATGCAATACATGTTAAGTTGAGAACATTCAAATCAAATTTTTGCAAATTTCTAATACTTGATCTAAACATATTCCACCATTCAGTTATAATTAATATAAATAAATTATTAGTTGAACATTTAATTTATTTTAATCAAACATATATAATAATTTTAATGTACTAATTAACTAAACTAAAGGTCTAATCAGGAAGTTTAGACTTTTTTGTTCTAATAGCAAACTTATTACCAACAAAGTCTCTAGCATGCATGTACAAGTCCAGTTGTGATATAATTATATTTTGTTAATCTCTGTCTTTCACCAATGTCGACATGCAATTACATACATCTTCAATAAATTTTGAACTCAAGTCAATTTCTTATCTTTTTATATTATAACAGGACTGTGAGTAAAAAAATACCTAGCTGAATGCAAAGACTAATGAAGTTGAATCTTTCATCGCCTATCAATAATTTTCATGATTTTTTTTATATTTATTTTCATTCCCTTTAAAGTTTTTGATGATGATCTGTTTTTCCTTTTTCATGGCTATAAAAATGTAGCCCATAAAAGATCTCTTTTCACCATCTATTAAATGCAGCCTATGTACAAGAGAATCTGATATCTTCAAATAAAACACTAGAATATTCCAAAACAAAGACATTAAAATTATTTGGTTATATTTTCTCTTTTGCTCGTTTTCCAATTTACTTTCTATCAAATTTGTACTAGTTATATCTTCTACAAGTTATTTTTTTGTTTATTGATATGAGATAAGGTGATAAAGATCATTGCAAACTGAGTCTTAGCAGACTTTAATAACTTTCTTTGTTTAATAAATTGTCTTATCATATTGAGCAAACTCGTTCTATTATAGATATAACTGCTTATGGATATGATCCTCTCTATTTTCTCCTTGATGTGTGATAGTTTTTCAATATCTTCTAATATCAAGTTAAGACATTATGCGGAACATGGTATCTAATACATGTATAGTCTTTTCTTTTCCAATAACCTCCTTACATAATTACAACACTGAACAAATAAATAATAGATATAATCAATTACTTACATAAGTTAAAATAATTAGTACATGCCATCACATAATTTAAAATATTATTCGTTATTACTTAAACAACATTGTCTTCACCAATTTTTTTCACCAAACTATCAAGTAATTTAAATAATTTATTTTTCGTCTTGTCATAAAATAAGCATCAATAGATTTCATAAATATTTTCTCTCTTAAAGAATTCACCAGAAATTCAACAATGATATTTTCTTACTATCATGCAATCTATCTGATATAATTGAATATTTATTTTATTTTTATTATATGAAACGAATCTTCTTTGAATTCTTTGTGAGAATCAATTTTTTCTTGGGTTAATAATTTTTATATAATGAAAACTTAGTCTCTTGTATCCCATACTATTTTGCTTAATTGCCTCAAGTATTAGTTGAAAACTAGTATATTAGATTAGCTCTTTTCTTGGTATCTTTCTTGTATGCATTGTTGATAGTTTGTGTATTTTTTTTATTTTGAATAATAATTTTTGGATTAGGAGTGAAGAAATAATTTATTTCTGCCTCATTTTCTTTATGCAACTACCACTACCACTACCATCACTTCCTCCTCCATTGCTATCACCATTAGAAACATCATATTTTTCCATTTTGCTAGTAACCTCCGAATTTTCATTATATTCATTTTAAAACTTAAACATATTTTTATTCATATCATGTCTCCCAAAACTTTATTAATTTTTTTGAGTTTTTTTGGTTAATATATAATCTTCAATTTCTTTTCTAACATGTTCTAGATATATTGTATATTTTTTTGAATTTCTAAATCCTCCAACAAGATATTTTTTGTTTATAAATATATTATCTAGTTGCTTTATTAAAAAAAATATAAATGAGTGCACATGTATCTTTCTCATTTAATATACATGTATATTTTCATCACATATCTTTTTTTTTTTCACTTGTGGTATTTGCTGTGACTTCAATCTCTCTGTCCTTTATTGTGTAGCTTCACAATAATCAATAATAAAATAATAATTATATTTAGAAAAAAAATAAAAAAAATATACATCATATATTATAAATCTATAAATTATAAACATACTCAATCTTTGTCAAACAACTAAACTATGTAAAATTTTTGTTATAATTATTTCATAATTTTCATAATTTTCATAATTTTCATAATTTTTTTTCTATATCTTCATTAATTTTTGATTTTTTTTTTCATATTTTATGTATTGGTTTTCTGCAAATTTCATATATATTTTTAGAGTTTTTTTGAAACTTTTTTTCCCTAGTTTTAAGATTTTTTATAAAATATTTCTTTATCTTTTAAAGAATTTTTTTCATAAAAAAATAAGAAGAAAATGAAATGAACCATAAAATAACAATGATATTGAAACAAATTAAAAATAATATACATAATATATTAGAAATTATAAATTTATAAATTACAAACATACTTAATCTTAGCCAAATAACTAAAATTATTTTAAAATTTTGTTCTAATTATTTTATAATTTTCATAATTTTTTTTTATTTTTTATTAATTTTCAAAATATTTTTTTATTTTGTGCATTTGTTTTCTAAAAATGTCATTATTTTTTCAAAGTTTTATTGAAAAAAATATTTTTGAGTCTTCTTCTTTCCTCTTCAATCCAGTCTTGAGAATATTTTTGAAGAGTTTTTTTTTTTTTTTGAGGGTTTTAGAGTGTAATCCTAGAAAGATGTGAGTTTTATTGGGCTTAAGGATGAGACACCCAAAATAACATTGTTTTGGCCGTTGGAAGACTAAAACGACGTTGTTTTGGGGGGTTCTGTTTTTTTAATCAGAACTTCAAAATGACGTAGTTTTGGAGTTTTAAAAATTAAAAACCATTCTAAAACGACATCATTTTGAGTTAGCTTAGTTCTTCTTTCCTGACGTAGTCCTGCTGTGCTCTGCCTTGCTCCGTCTCTCGTTGCCTCTTCTCGATGTTGCTTTACTTCTATTTCTCGATGGTCCGATTATATTTCTCTATTTCTGATAGCCAAAAAGTAAAAAAAAAAAAATCGGAGAAGAAGAGTAAGATGGAGAAGAAGATAAAGGAGAAGGGCATGACAAGTGTCTGGTAGCAGCAGAGCAACTGGAAGTTGGCACACTTGTGCCTCCTTTGCCGTGCCTCACACATCTGCATCTCTCCTAAAGCGAGACATATTCATCAGGAATGGTGGTGCCCGAGCTTTAGGCGCGCTTTAGGCGTACATTCCTTAACTATGATTTGGGAAGATTCATTCTTAATGTGTTGAGTCATCTTGAGTCATGCCGGTTCATGTTGGTTTAGTGGACAACGCCACCATAGTCTTCGTTCATTGGCCACTTTTACTATCACCATAGAAATTTGTTTTTTTTAATGGGTCCTGGCGCAAGTAGGTCACAGAAATTTGGTTATCTAGTTTCTTTTGTGACTCGTGACCCATTCTTGGTTTTGGGTCATGGTCATCATGCTGGTGAATTATGTCAACGGGCCAGACATGTTGGTTGTGCCTCATCTTGCTTGAGGCATGATAGCCTATGGCCTAGCATGATATGAGTTGTGCCTCGGGCCGACATAATCTGGGTTCAGACATGGTTCTAGACCGTGTCATGCTGTATCTGGGTTGCTTGATCCACTTGACACCTATACTAATTAGTGGCGTGAAGTAATATTGTCTAGGATTTTACATGCTCTTGAGCTTGAAATTTAATTCTCTTTTTTTTTTTTGAGAAAACATATTTTTATCATATATTTCTTTTAGAATATATTTTTTTTATACAATAGAGTTCCATATGCATTTTTAACTTGAAAGTTGTAGTATTGGGTCAATGTCATGATTTTATCATATATTTGAATCATCTTTAGAGTATAAAAGGGGTGACAACAAAGAAATGTTGTGACTGAAATACTTCCTTTTAGAATACAAAGTCATTACAGCAAGAATGTTATGATTGAGATAATTTTATTCTAGAGCATAAAATCACGATCGCATAAATATTATCACTAAGATATACATTTTAGAATACAAAGTCATTACAATAAGAATGTCATGACTAAGGTAATTTTATTATGGAGCTTAAAGTTACAACTGCATAAATGCTATCACTAAGATATATATTTTCTCTAGAACACAAACTTACCATTATAAAATAATTATAATTGATGCATTTATTATCTGGAATACATAATCATGGTGAGAATGACATGACAAAGATAATCATATTGTGGAAATTAAAATTATGTCGATAAAAATATCATGATTGAGACAAATATTCTCTGAAACATAAAGTTTCGATAACAATAATTTTGTAATTGATATTTTTATTCTATGGTTCATAAAGTCGTAGAGTCAAAGGAATATCATGACTTAAAATTGTTTATTATTTAATTTTTAGCTTTGTGTTGATTAAGTCGTGTTATTTGAAAATACCATGACTTTTATTACCATGGAGTATTTGGTTGCTCTAACGTGAACATTAATTCATTATTATTAGTGTGTTTTAAAATAGTGTGACCATGATTCAAAATAAAAATTTTGTAGCTATGAAGATAATATTGTATAATGAAAAGATTGTGATAATTTAATGATAAAGTAGTGTCATACAATGATTATCATTATTTGTTTTGTAGAGTTTGGGTCATAAAATACTGCCGCAACTTTTCAATAGGCTGGTAAATAATATAATCAAATCGTGACATATGAAATGGCATGAATTTTCATTATATTTCTGCCATCCAAGTTTATCACTCCACTAAGTTCATTAGTTTTATTAAAATACATCCGATTTCATAACTATTCATCTAATTTCATTAAAATTATAATTTATTTAAATCTATATTCATTTGAAGCTCACATCAATATAAACACATCAAAAAATCTATGTCAAATAATTAAAAAAAGTTGGTACGTGAAATGCTCAACACTTGGCCCGACTTGCCTCTAGACGAGCCTTCCTTTAGAGCCTGGCTGACTTGATCCACTCTGCTATCCTGGTTAACCTGATCTACTTTTCTCGTTTTGCTGACCTGGTCCACCTTGCTTGCCTGACTGGTCCAGTCATTAGGTGAAGCTTCCAATTTGTATTTTTTTTTAATTTTTAAAATTTTTAACCATCTCTTAAATTTATAATTTATAAATACTTCATGTTAAAGATTGTCCCACATCATATATTTTGATTAAAAATGTTGTGTTTATATATGGTATGAGTTTTTTCTTCTTTTGATCTAGATTTTGGGAATGAGTTCAACTCAAGCCCATTTTCTAATACTTTCTATTCATTATTATTTTTTTTAAATAAATTTCATGATATTTTTTCTAATTTCACACTTAAAAATTTTAGTAAAATTAATTCTTTTTTTTTTCCTACCTTGTTCAATGATGGATAATTAGGAAATTGAAGAAGTAGAAATTACAACCTATTGATTCAAAAGGCAAAACACTAGCAATATTGTTTTGCCTATGTTGAAACAACACATGAAGTCCAATGATGACATCTAAAGGCCATCGGGATTTGGGAAGTGTGACAAGTACAACCTTTTGATTCAAACGGCAAAACACTAGCTATAGTGTCACATTATGTTGCTGAGTGCATTTCAACTTTTGAGTGAAAATAAGTAGGAGAGAGTCAATTTAAACAGTACAAGTTTTACAAATAAAGCTTAGCTGCTAATGTATCAGATGGAACTTGATATTTAATTTTCTATGTTGAAACATATACTTTTAAAATATTTTGATTGGAGGAAGTCAAGAAGCAGACACATTATTTTTATGTTCAACTTCATTGGTTCAGGAAGTACTTTCATATGATCACATGATTAATAGAGAATATTTAGTCCGTTTATTTGCTTCTATATATTTACCTATTAATTTCGATGTGTTTAATTTTTATAAAAAATATTTATGAACATCTTTTTTGTTCACAATTTTAAAGAGTAAATACAAATATGATTAGGAATAATGTTATAACTTATCATTATAAATTATAGCACTAATTTTTTATTTGAACTCAAGTAATTTTTGTATTGTATCAACATTTTATATTTGGGCTGCTAGGTCCAATCAAGATTATATTCATTTAGTTTAACTTTATATAGATTCATACATTAAAAAAAAATAAATAGTTTTATAATCATTGATAAAACTCATAATACTTCATTATTATTAATTTTCTAGTATTTTATGTTGATTCAATATTAATAATTATATTATCTCAATCATCTTAAATAATACTTTGTAAATAAAATTGTATTAGTGAGCATTGAATAAGAAATGATTTATTATGTGAATAATCAATTTTTATTACATCATCACTGTGTGTTATATCATTAACCATATTGTGAAAACATAAATATAATTGGTTAGTAATAATATTTTTAATATTCATAATATTATTTGTTTCTATAAATAATTTAAAAATTTGCATTGTCAAATTTAAGAGGTATTGATAAACAAGATGTTTAAACCTCAAAAATTTTTAAATCGATATGATAACATAAAACTCATCTTATTTCATATTAAAAGATGCAATAAGATATTTACATTTTATTTAAAATATTTTATAATACAAAATTTAATAGTATTTTATTAAGTGAGAGGTCTCAACAAGAGGTCTCAAACAGTTTGTGCTATGCCGGCCCAGCACTGCACTGCGCCATGCCAAGGGGAAGCCTGGGCCTGGCCCACCTCAAGGCACAGTTCCAGAATGTGCCATGTCGGGCCATACACTGCTAAACCAGGCTGGGCCCCAGGTCGAGTCGGGCCCACCCAGCCCGTTTGATATTTCTAGCCTCAACCTAAACTACTAAGTGCACATCATGAATATCATGATGTCCATCCGATCCGCCCTGATCCTTTTATTGTGATACTAGGTGTGCAATCTTGTGTGGTCTAAGAATGTAAATGAACTTGTCAGCACTCATGGGTACTCTCAAAATCAGATAATTGTATGGAAGCATCCTACCATGTCGAAGGTATAAAATTGCATATATCTATCCTCCCGTTGTTTCTAAGGTATCTCTTCTTGTTTAAAAATCTTTTGGTATCACAGCTGGCAACTCTAACAGGTCATGCTTACAGAGTTCTTTATCTTGCTATTTCACCTGACGGAGAGGTAGTACTGCATCCTATTTTGAATTTGCAGCTCACTGTTGTTTTGCTTAATAAAACAAAATACCTTTTCTTCCAGACTATTGTCACAGGAGCAGGAGATGAAACATTGCGGTTCTGGAATGTGTTCCCTCCCCTTAAATCTCAGGCAAGATATATGCATATATGTGCGGATGCATGTGCATGTGTGAGCCTCTGTGCATGTGTGCATCTCAAAGCTGTAGTTTGTAGTTGTCTTATATTGGTGATATGATATTTGGAAAAGGAAGTCTGTCATTCCACAGATCTGTGATTCATTTTGGCTTCATTGTCATTTGGTGTTTGAATAGACTTGCACTGGTGTTGTAACCAATGCAGAATACAGAGAGTGAAATAGGTGCATCATCTCATGGCAGAGCAACAATCCGATGATGTTGTATAAATCATCATTTTGAGTTCTCATGAATATGGGTTGGTAATACATCAACATTGTTGTATACAATGGAGTTTAATGTTTTAGTTGCTGTGATCCAGCAGTCAGGCTGGAGAATCTTGGGAGGAATTAAAGTAGCTAAAATTGTGATAATAGGTATGGGTTTCACAATGCGGCCTACCTTATTTTTTATGGCAGGGAAAAGATGTATTATATATATATATTATGATAGTAATTAATTTTTATTTTGTAGTTTTGTAAATAAATTTAGCCTGGAATTCAGAGCACTAAAAAAACAGTTTGTTGATAATATATGAAATGCTTATTTGATTTTTTCTTCTGGTGTGGCCTATTGTGTTTGCCTTTGTGTGTCTCTGTCACTCTGTGTGCGTGTGTATGGAAATTGATCAACAAAAATGCACAATTTGGGTAATCACATTTGGAAAAATCATATTAAATGAGTTGAGATAAATGATTATGAAATTTTAATGAAATATGAAAAATTTGTGAGAATACATTAGGATAAGAAGAAATGAAGAATATAAGAAATTGTAGTGGTTGATATTTAATCTTTTAAAATCATAATATATATAATGTGGTGTTTCATTTTTCAAAACCCAGTTTTTTTTATCATTACTCTTGAGGTTTATATTTGCTTGTTTTCTTGTATTTCTTTGCCTCTTTCCTTCTATCTCTTCTCCTCATTTCACAAAATAACAAGTCTATTCCCCTCCCCTCGCTCCAATAAAATCGTTAAGTTTTGGGAATTTGACTCCCCCTCACCCCCCTGCTCCAATCAAGTCTGCTCCCCTCATTTCCCTCCATCTTTCTTTCTATAACCTCTAACTTTTTTCCCACACCTCTATATCTCCATTGGGCTCCTCTCTCTCTCTCTCTCTCTCTCTCTCTCTCTCCCTCTCCCTCTCTATCTCTCTCTTGTGCTCTTTCTCTCACCCCTCCCACAAACACACTCCCTCCCTCCCACTCTCTCTCTCTCTCTCTCTCTCTCCCCCCTCTCTCTTTCTCCCTCCCTCTCTCTCTCTCTCTCTCTCTCTCTCTCTCCGTCTCCCTCTCGCTCCCTCCCTCCATCTCCCTCTCCCTCCCTCCCACCCCCCTCTCTCTGTCTCCCCCTCCCTCCCCCCCTCCCTCCCCCCCCCTCTCTCTCTTCCACTCTACATTTATCTGACTCCCTCCCACTCTCTTGTTCAAACTCTCTCTCTCTCTCTCTCTCTCCCACTCTACATTTATCTGACTCCCTCCTACTCTCTTGTTCAAACACTCTCTCTTTCTCTTCCTCTCTCTCCACCCGCCCTATATCTCTTCCTCTCTCTCATACACAATCTCTCTCCACCCTACCTCCCTCTCCCACCCTCTCCCCACCCTCTCTTTCCCTATCTTTCCCTCCCCCTCTCTTTGTTGCTCTCTCCTCCCTCCCTCTCTTTCTCTTTCTCTGTCTTTCTAAATCTCTCCTCTCTCTCTCTCTCTCACATGTCCCTCTTTCTCTCTCCTTTCCCCCTCCCTCTCCCTCACTCTATCTTTCCCTCTTCCTCCATGCCTCTCTCTCTCTCTCTCTCTCTCTCTCTGTCGCTCCCTCCCTTTACCTCCCTTCTCTATCTTCATCTCTCTATGGCTCTTTCTCTCCCTCTCTGTACCACCCTCTCATTCTCTGGCTCTCTCTATCTAGCCCATTCCATTTATCTCTCTCTATTTCTTTCTATCTTCAACCCTCACTCTTTCTATATCCCTCATTCCCTCTCTATCTTCATCCACTCTCTCTATCTCTCCTAGTCTGATTATCTCCCACTATCTGCATCCCTCCCTCTCTCTACTTTTCTCTTTTCCTTCCCTCCCTCTCTAAATATGTTTTCCCCTCCCCCCTCTCTCTCAACTTTTCTCTTTACCTACCTCCATCTCTCTCTTTTTATCTGTTACACTTTATCGCTTTCTCTCCCTCCTCTCCATACTTCTATCTTTATCTCAGTCTCTCTCCCTTTCTTTCTACCCCCCACCCACACACTCTCTCACTTCCTCTTCCTCTCACTCTCCCTCTACTACTATCTCTCTCCATATTTCTCATTCTTATTCTTTATCTCTCTTTCCCTCTTCCTACCATTGTCCTTCTCTCTCTCTCTCTCTCTCTCTCTTTCTATCCCTCTCTCTCTCTTTCTATCTCTTTCTATCCCTCTCTTTCTCTAAATCTCTTTCTTTCCATTGCTATCACTCTTACTCTCTCTCTCTCTCTCATTCTGGTCCTCTCTCATGCTTTCCATTTTACCTCCTCTTCCCTCTATTTCACTCTCTCCTCTTTTGCTCTATCTTTCTCACCCAATCTCTCACTCTCTCTCAGTCAATCTATTTCCCTCAATCCCTATCCCTCTCTCCCTCTCTCTCCCATCCCCTTTTTATTTCTCCCTATATACGCTCATTCCTCTCTCCACCTCTCCTCACCTCCATCTCCCCTCTCCCCCATGCTCTCTCACTCACAACTCTATTTCTCTTTCCCTCTTTGCATCTTTATTTATCTCCGTCTATCTCTTTCTATACTTGTATCTCTCTTTCCTCTCGCTCTCTCTCTCTCTCTCCCTTCGTCCCTCGCTACATCTGTCTCCCTTCGCACTCACTCACTCACTCTCTCTCTCTCGTTCCCTCACCCTCTTTTCCACCCTATTTTTTCATATCCCTCTCACTTTCTCTCTCTCTCCCACACTCTCCTTTTCTCTCGCTCTATTAATTACCCTATCTCTCATTCTCTCTCTTCCTCCCCCTTTGCTCTCTCTTGTTCACTCACCCTCTCTCTTCCTCTCCCTTCTCTCTCCCTCACTCACTCATACTCTCTATCCCTCTATCTCTTTCTCCTTCTTTCTATCCCTCTCACTATTCATATCTTTATCCTTCCCTCTCTTTATATCACCCTCTCTATTTCCTTTTCTCCCTCCCTCTCTTTCTCTTCGATGTTTCACTCACTCTCTCTCTTTGTCCCTCCATATATTGCTTTCCATCTCTCTCTCTCTCTCTCTCTCTCTCTCTCTCTTTCTCTCTTTCTCCCTCTATTTGTATCCCTCTTTCTATTCATATATTTATCCCTTTCTGAGTCTTTATATCACAATCTCTATTTCCTTTTCTCCCTTCCTCCCTTTATCTTCCATGCTTCACTCACCCTCATTATGTCACTCCCTATCTTGCTTTCCCTCCCTCTCTCTCTCTCTCTCCATCTCTCCCCCCTCTTTCTCCCTCTCCATGTCTCTTTCTATCCCTCCCTCTTCCTCTATATCACTTTCGCTCTATATGCTCCTCTCTCTATCTCTCACACACTATCTCTCTCTCTCTTTCTCCATCTCTCCCACTAATGCTATCACTCTTTCTCTACTTCTCACTCTCACATTATATCCCTCTATCTCCCAGTCTCTATCTTTCTATCTATCTATCTCTCTCTCTCTACTTATCCATCCATCCAATCCATCCAATCCATCCATCCATCCATCCACCCAATCCATCCATCCATCCATCCATCCATCCACCCAATCCATCCATCCATCCAATTCATCTATCCATCCATCCAATCCATCCATCTAAGCAATCTATCTATCTAATCTATCTATCTATCTATCTAATATATCTATATATCTATTTATCTAATCTATCTATCTATCTATCTATTTATCTAATCTATCTATCTATCTATCTATTTATCTAATCTATTTATCTATCTATCTATCTATCTATCTAATCTAACTATCTATCTAATCTATCAATCAATCAATCTATCTAATCTATATAATCTATCAATCTATCTATCTAATCAAAATATCTAATCTATCTGTCTAACTATCTAATCTACCTATATATCTATCTAATCTATCTATTTATCTACCCATCTACCTATCTACCTATCTAATCTATCTAATCTATCTATCTATTTAATCTATCTTTCTATCTATCTAATCTATCTATCTATCAATCTATTTAATCTATCTATCTTTCTAATCTATCTATATAATCTATCTATCTAATCTATCTATCTAATCTATCTATCTATTTATCTATCTATCTAATCTATCTATCTATTTATCTATCTAATCTATCTATCTATCTATCTATTTATCTATCTAATCTATTTCTCTCTATCTAGCTATCCATATAATCTATTTATCTATCTATCTATCTATCTATCTATCTATCTACCTACCTACCTACCTACCTACCCATCTATCTATCTGTTTATCTATCTGTCTGTTTGTCTATCTATCTATCTATCTACCCATTTATTTATTTATCTATCTATCTATCTAATCTATCTCTCTATCCCTTTCTCTCATACCCTCTGCACTTTATCTCACTATCCCTCTCTCTCCCACCCTCTCCTCTCCACCTCACTTACTCCCTCTTTCTATATTCATCTCTCTCTCTTTCCTAATATCTCTCTTCCATTCCTTTTGCTCTTTCCATGCATCTTACTCCCTCCCTCCCTCCCTCCCTCCCTCCCTCCCTCTCTCTCTCTCTCTCTCTCTCTCCTCTCCTTTCTCTCTCTTTATATCTTTCTCACTTTCTCTCTTATCCCCCTCTCTTTCATTCTCTCTTGCCCTCCATCTCTCTCGCTCTCTCTATCTTTTTTCTCTCCCTCTCTCTCTCTCTCTCTCTCTCTCTCCCAGTCTCCCTCTCTTTCCCTCTATCTTTCCTCTCCATCTCTCTCCCCCCACGATATCTTTCTGTCTCCCCCACTCCCTCTCTTTTTTCCTCTCTCTCTCACATATCTTTTTTAGTTCTCTCTCTCATCCTATTTCTCCCCGTCTTCACCCTATTTATCCATCTCTCACCCTATTTCTCCATCTCTCACCCTATTTCTTCCCCTCTCTCACCATATTTCTTCCTCTCTCTCTCACCCTATTTCTCCCTCCCTCCCCCCTCTCTCTCCTTGCCCCTCTCTCTCTTTATCATTCCCTCACCCACTCTTTCCCCCTTTCCCCCTTTCCCCCCCTCTCCACCTCTATCCCTTTTTCCTTTCACTCTCTCTCTTTCTCCCCCTCCCCCTCACCCCTCCCCCCTTCTTTCTGTCTCTTTGTCTTTCTCTCCCTCTCTCTCTCTCTCTAACCATCTTTTCTCTCTCTCTCTCTCTCTCTGTCTTCCTCCATCTCTCTATCTCTTTGTCTCTTCATCTCTTTCTCTCAGCCTCTCTCTTCTGCTCCTTGTCTGTCTTTCCTCTCTCTTCCTCCTCCATCTCTTACTCTCCCTTCTCTCTCTCTATTTCTCCCTCTCTCTTCCACCCTTTCTTTTTTCTCCCGCTCTCTCCTCCCCCCTCTCTTTCTCTCTTTCTTTATACATCATTATTTTTCCCCTTCTCCTAATCTACCTCTGACTCTCTCTTCCCCTCCTATCTCTTTCACTTTCACTTTTTCCCTCTCACACTCCCTCTGTCCCTCTTTCTCACCCTTCCTCTCCGACTCCCTACATCAGTCTTTCTCTCCCCCCTCTCTATCTCCCCCCTATTTATCCACCCCTCTTTTTTCTCTTTATTCCTCTCTTTCATATTTACCCCCTCTCTTTCCCTCTCTTTGTTCCTCATTTTATCTTGCACTTTTGTGCTCTTCCCTCATTCTCCTTCTCTCTACCCCCTTTTCTATCTCTCCCTCTCTTTTCCTAATCCCTCTTCCCCCCCCTCTCTCACCCACATTCTCTATTTATCTTTCTCTTACTCTCTTTCTCTCCCTCCCTCCCCTCCCCCTCCATCTCCCCCCCTCTCTCCCCCACGATCTCTCTCTCTTGCTCCCCTCTCTTTATCTATCTATCTAGCTCTCTTTCTCTCTCACTCCCCCTCTCTCTATCTACCACTCTCTCTCTTGTTCTCTCTCTCCCTACCCCCTCTCTCTATCTCTCCATCTCTCTCACTCTCAGTCCCTTACTCTCTCTCTCCATTCATCTTCGTCTCCATTTCACTCTTTCTCCCTCTCTCTTTCCCCCTCTCCCTCTCCCTCTCTCTTTCCCCCTCTCCCTCTCCCTCTCTCTTTCCCCCTCTCCCTCTCCCTCTCTCTTTCCCCCCTCTCCCTCTCCCTCTCTCTTTCCCCCTCTCCCTCTCCCTCTCTCTTTCCCCCTCTCCCTCTCCCTCTCTCTTTCCCCCTCTCCCTCTCCCTATCTATCTCTTCCCTCTCTCCCTCTCTCGCTATCTTTCTCTCTCCTTCTCCATCCTTTTCTCCCTCTCCATCTATCTCATTTTCTCTCTCTCTCTCAATATTTCTTTTTATCTCTCTCATGTGGTCTATCTCTCTGTCTCTCCCCCCTCTCTCAATCCCTCTCTCATTCTCCATCTCTTTGTCAATCTATATATCTACCTCTCTCTATCTTCATCTCTCTCTATTTCATCTCTTTCTCACCCTTTCTTTCTTCATATAACTCTCTCTCTCTCTCTCTCTCTCTCTATTCCTCTATTATCCCTCTGTATGTCTCTCCACCCTTATTATCTCCCTATCTCTTACTCTCTGTATCTCTCCCCCTTTTACCCTCTTGCTTTCTTACAATATATCTCAATGTATCTCTCCCTTCTTTTCTCTATCTCCCACGCTATATCCCTCTATCTAGAAGTCTCTACTGGGTTGATTGGCCTGGGAATGACCTAAGACATGGTATGATTCTGCCATGCCTAGTCCAGCATGACAGTCTAGAAACATGCCTAGTCCTAGACCATGCTGGTCGATGGCATAGTTCAGGCCATGTTGGGCTGGTCCAAGCTGTCCATTGTACCAAATGAGGTAAGACATTAATGCATGGCCTTGTGGCAGATACTATGGCTGCCACCCAATGGCACTAGCAAGAGGAACTGAGACTGACTATGGTTGGGTCAATGGAAATGGGTAAGTCCCATCGGGTGTCCACCCGATGGGGTAGATTTGTAAAAAGAACCAGCCACATAAGCTAGACATTACTTACGCGGCCATTTGCAATTGGGCAATCATTCTTCCCTTGTCACCCTTTGCATTTTCATGTCATAGGCTTCGACGAGAGTGAAAATGTCATGTCTGTCACCATCTATACTAATCCATATAATATAAAAATTAAATATTTAATGTGAGTTTACAATAGCCATCATATTGATTTCATAGCTACTATGGCTAGAATTCGATGGTTATCAAGATTCTTGCCCATGTTTAATTAATATAAATTTACAAATATATATATATATATATATATAAATTATCGTTTATTTTTTATATATAAATAAAAAAGAAATTTAGAAATTCATTCTCAGTTTTTTATAATCTTTCTGACTATCTAAGCATCTCCTAGTGCTAATTCTCTCTAGTCTCTCTTTTGTAAAATAAATATTATATATTTTGTTTTTTTTTATTTTGGTTTATGATTTATTTGTGCGCATACTTGATTAATAGTGGGGTGGGTGTGCATGTAGAATAGTGGAAATTTTTAGAGGTTAAAATTTACAACAAAATGGTCTATGGTATAGTACTAGTTTTTTTATTAATTAATTGTTGATAAGTATTTTTTCTTTTAATTTCATGTTCCATAATTTATTTAAAAATTGAATACTTAACAAAATTTCACATAGTATTTTTAATGATAACTAGTATGATATTAACATAGATGTAGACAACAAAAATAATCTTAGCGAAAGATCTGAAGTGGAAAGAATGTTTTATCTAATGACCAAATGCAAATCCATCCACGTAAAAAATAAAAAAATTGGTGAACATCTGCAATATAGACATACTTTAAAATTATAAATATATACTAGGAGTATCGATGAAAAATCAGCATAATTTATACTGTAAATGATATATATGCATATAAGTAAATGTGAGACTGGACACATAAAGAGGGATGCCAATTAATGCACCATAATACATGGTGCATTAGATCCTAGGCAAAAGCAACTTAGCCATAGGGACTTTCAAACTAGATCTAGTTTAGTTACGTTTACACCATCATATACCAAAATGATTTTGGGATGGAAGAAGAAAAAGAAAAAAAGAAGAAGAAGAAGAAGAAAAATAAAAACAAAAAAAAAAGAATAATAAGCAGATGAATACAAAGAAGAAAAAGATGAAGACAAAGAAGAAGAAGAAGAAGAAGAAGACGAAGAAGAAGAAGAAGACGAAGAAGAAGAAGACGAAGAAGAAGAAAACGAAGAAGAAGAAGACGAATAAGAAGAAAAAAAAGATGAAGAAAAAAAAACATTTGAGATTTTTTCAAAAAACGCTCTCAACTTTTAGAGAGAGAAAATTCTATTTTCTAGAGAGAGAAAATCACTATTTGAGCTCAAATCAAGCTCCTTTCAAGTGCAAAATGGAACAAAATGACTTATTATTAAAAAATAAGTCATTTTCCTTGATAACAAAGGAGCCCGCACCTCCATCCTATTCTCTCGGAACAAAAAATGGGAACCCCGTTATCGTTTTTTCAACCGACGAGATACAGAAGCTCAAAGAGCCTTATCAATACATGCTTATCGGGAAATTTTCCCACGGCATGCCTCGCCCGAGCGATATACAACAATTTCTCTTCTCTTTGAAGCTCACGGGAAGGGTGAAACTGGCCGATTATAATGCGAAACATATGTTTATGCAGTGTTTTTCGGTTGAGGATTATTATCGTTTATGGCATCGTGGAGTATGGCAAGTTAATGGTTTTCTCATGCGTGTGCTGAAATGGACGAAGGACTTCAGTCCAAAGGTGGAGGCGCCTCTTGCTCCGTTATGGTTCTCTTTGCCGAACCTCCCTATATATCTGTTTAATGCCAACTCTCTCTATGCTATAATCTCCTGTTTGGGCAAACCATTGCTTTAGGATGAGGCCACAGTGGCAATAACTCAGCCAAGCAAGGCTCGAGTATGTGTAGAGTGCAATCTCCTCACTCGCATGCCTAACGAAATCTGGATAGGAGAGGGAGAAAACGGGCAGAATAATGGGTTTTGGCAAAATGCCATACCCGAAAATATGCCCTCTTATTGTTTAATCTATAACAGACTTGGGCATGATAAGTCTGAATGTAAAATAGGAAGAGAGCCGTTAGACAAGGTGCAAGGGCAAGAAGCTATAAGAAGGAAAGTAGAGAAATGGATAAGGAAGGAGAAAGTGGCCCCGAAACCTCTAGGTTTAGGGGAAGAAGAAGAGGAGAGTAGGAGAGAGAATGGGAGTTTTCTCTTAGAGATGGAGGGAGATAGAAGCTATAGGGGAGTAAGTATAGAGGGAAGCAAAGAAGAAAATAAGGAAGAGAGATGGGAGGTGGTGCAAGCTAGAAGAAAAAGAGTTAGGAAAAATAAACATAGAAGAGTGTTAAAGGAAAAAATAGAAGATTATAGCTGGATAGAGGAAGATCTCTTAAACTTCCCGGATGAAGCTTCGGAGGTATTTAGTTGCCCTCAATTAGGTATAGTAGAAGCAAAGGGAGAGAGTTACTTAGGAGAAGTGAAGGATGATTTAGATATGTATGAAAAAAATGGTGAAAAATTCACTAGGATTCAATCTATGGAAGCCATAAAAAGAATGGCCATGCAACTCGGTAAGCAAGAGAAATACAATGTAATACCTCAATCAATTCCTCCTAAGAATTCGAGAAATATGAGAAAATATTTAGATAAAACGTATAAATCAAAATGCACAACTAGATTACAATCCAAATTAGGTTTTAATGGATAGTTACATATATTGGAATATTAGAGGGGTGGCAAATAACCCTTCGATAAATAGACTTAAAAATTTGATTAAAACATATAAAATTGTATTAGTAGTTATTGCAGAACCTATGACACAACAGGATTAAATAATTAAATATAGTCGAATATTAGGGTATAATAATTCGTTTGCTAATTTAAATAGTAAAATCTGGTTAATGTGGCATACTAATCTAGACATTGAAATATTAAAAAACACAGAACAAATAATGCACTTTAAAATGAATAAAAATACAGAAGATATAATATAAGTTGTATATGCAAATAATGATAAAAAATCTAGACTGGTCTTATGGGAGGAAATGCAGGACATAACATCAAAAAATACTCCCTAGATAATAGGAGGAGATTTTAATGTAATTAGAAGTTCTTTGGAAAAGAAGGGAGGAAAAACACCGAACACAATAGCGAAGTCTCAATTTAATGAGGTGATCTTTAAATCCAGTTTGATGGAAATAGCCTACACAGGTTCGAATTACACCTGGTGTAACAACTGGGGTAATAGAATGGTAATTTGGGCCAGACCAGATAGGATAATGTGTAATGCTAAGTGGGTAGCCACACATGGGTCTACAACACTTAGACATTTAAGCAGAACCTGTTCAGATCACTCTCCACTTCTCATTACAATTCACAACAATAAAAGAGGCACAAGAAGCTTTAAATTCCAAAATATGTGGGGAAAGCATGTAAAATTTGAAAAACTGATGAAAGAATCTTGGTCAGAAACAGCACAGGGTAAACCGATGCAGGTGCTAAATATCAAGTTAAATAGACTCGAAAAACATTTAAAATCATGGAATAATGAAGTTTTTGGGAATATAAATCAGAAAATAAAACAAGTAGAAGAGAAGATAGAAAAACTAGAAAATGAATATGATAATAAATATGATGATAAAATTAGACAAGAACTAAATAAGGCTAAAGCTGAACTGAGTTTAAAATTACACATGGAGGAGGTATATTGGAAACAAGGAGCAAAAATTAAATGGTTAAAAGAAGGTGATAGAAACAAAAAATTTTTTCCATAATATGAGTAAAATAAAAACTCAGAAAAATAGAATTAAAGGTTTAAAAAACACGGAAGGTACATGGATAGAAGAAGACAAGCAAATTGGAACTCTCTTTGAAGATTTTTTCAAATCACACTTGTGTGGTCAGGCGCCTCACGAAGGGAACTCCTTAATGCAGAAGATTAGGACTTCCATCACACAAGATCAGAATCAAATGATGGAAAACATACCAGAGGAAGAAGAGGTGAAAAATGCAGTTTTTAATCTAGATAAAGATAGTGCCGCGGGCCCAGACGGCTGGAATAACTATTTTTATCAGCTAAATTGGCTCATTATTAAACATGACATAGTTTTAGCAATTGCTAGTTTTTTTGCCGGAGCAGATATTCCTAAAGCTTGGGCAAACTCATATATAGTTCTTATCCCTAAAAAAGATGCCCCACAGATTTGTGAGGATTTCCGACCAATAAGCTTGTGTAATGCGATTTATAAGATTCTAGCCAAAATAATTCAGAATAGACTAAGTAATATATTGCCACTAATAATTTCACAAGAACAAATAGGTTTCGTTAAAAATAGACTAATGATTGAAAATATAAGGTTAGCATCAGAAATGATGAAAGAGATTTCAGCTAAAACAAGAGGGCATAATCCAGCAATTAAGCTGGATTTGTCCAAAGTATTTGATAGGGTCGAATGGGATACACTTTGCTTTGTGTTAAGAAAATATGGTTTTTCTGAATTATGCATAGATTTAATTTATAGATGTGTTTCGAGTGTTTGGGTTAGAATTATTATAAATGGAAATATAGGTGAAGAATTTAAACCAAAAAGAAGCCTAAGGCATGGAAACCCGTTATCTCCCTTACTATTTGATATATATCTTGAATTGCTTATTCTTAATTTAAATAAAAGAATGTCAGAAGGGAAAATTTTACCTTTTAGACAACCTAAAAATACTCTGAGAATAAGTTGTTTGACCTATGCTGATGATCTAATAATTTTTACAAATGCAAGTAAAAGATCTATAATGAATCTTATAGAATTATTACAATCATTTGAATTAGAAACAAGTCAGGTTGTAAATAAAAAGAAGTGCCAGTTTATGCTGGGAAAAAAAGCTTCGGAGAAAGATATATATAAAATTAAAAATATAACTGGCTTCACTCAAAATAAGGGAGCTTTAATTTATTTAGGCTACCCAATATTTGAAGTAAAATTGAGAGAGGAATATTTAGTACCGCTATAAAACAAATTGAGAAAGAAAATAGCAGGCTGGAAAGATGACTTATTAGGATTTGGGGGACGGATCACATTAATTTAGCACTGCTACAAAGCACGCTGGTTCATATCCTATCTGTAATACATCATCCGAAGAAATTCATAAATAAATTAGAAACAGAAATGACAAATTTCTTATGGGGTAAAAAAGATGGGAAGAATAAAATTCACTGGAAAAATTGGGGTGATATTTGTTATCCAAAAGCAGAAGTAGGACTCGGAATAATTTCTCTTTAAGATATGGCCACCGCATGGGACTGTAAAGGATGGTGGAGGTTGAAGGAAAATGATGGCCTTTGGGCAAAATATATGAGGGCACAATATTTAGATAAAAGTCACAAGCGGCTTATGAAAGTTTCAAATAATTGAAAAGCTTTGGAAAAACAAAATGAGAAAGTAGAATCTCACTCAATATTAAAAAAGAGTGGCTGGAAATGGTTCCTAACACCACATGGTAATTTACACTTAAATCGGGAAAGGAATTAATTAGGAAAAAAAAGCCCATTCAATCTATATCTAAATGGGTATGGAAGGCATGAATCCCACAGAAAATGTGCTCGCTAGCATGGAAATAATAGCAAATGCAATACCTTTGGATTCCAATGTTCAAAGAAAGGGCATTAAAATGGTGTCTAGATGTGAATGCTACTTGGAGGAAGAAGAATCAATGGATCATCTATTTCGAATGGCAAAATTGCCACACATGTTTGGAAGAAATTTGATGAAACAAAGCAAATCAGTAATAGCGAAGACGGTTTAATATAAAGAATTAAAAAATGGGAAAAAGTAACTTCTACTAATCCTACTAGAATTTGGCTTAATATGTATCTACCACATGTAATAATATGGTGTCTATGGAAGGCTCGAAATAGGAGTAGATTTGAAGGAAAGAAAATGGACACAAATGAAATAACACAAGAAATTAGGCAAAAAGTAAGTAACATATCAAATTTTAATCCTGTAATTGTAAATAAAATAGACATAGAAAAGAAAGCAGAGAGGGAATGGGTCCTTAATATAAAAATAAGTAAACAATATTGGGCGAAAAATATCTTTTGGCACAGACCTCCGGAAGGAAAACTCTCCCTAAATACAAAGGGAAGTTTTAATAGGGACACAAGAATAGCAGGGAGAGGTGGGTTAATAAGAGATTCTAGAGGGGTAGTTATGAAAGCTTTCACCACAGTTAGTGTAGCATCTTCGGCTCTACAATTAGAAATTAGGGCATTAAATATAGGACTAAGTGTTTGCAAAAAATTAGACTATAAGAATATTCAAATACAGGTAGATTCAATGTTGTTAGTTAATTTAGTAACAAAGAAAATATCTCTCTGGAAATATGAAGAGGAGTTAGAAATTATATTGAATTTCATTAAAGAACTGAATGCATCAATATTACATATATATAGGGAGCTAAACGCCTCGACAGACAATCTTGCCAGGATAGGATCGCAAAAAGGAGAAGCAGAATATGATGAGGATACTTTGCCGGTAAAAATAAAAGGTCCAGTGGAATTAGACAAGAATGCTTTTCCCTAAGTAAGAGTTAGAAAGGATAGAAATTGAGTGGTATTTAAAATAGAAATTAGAATATATAGGTATAACAGAAGAAGGAAGGTTAATTTCAAAGAAGGGGGTTCTCTTGGGAAATATGGTATATATGTATTTGTTTTCTTAGCAGCGCAGTCCACTCAAAGCTTCAAAGGAATTATTGGGAGGCAAGGGTTGTTGGTTATGCACATGTATTCTAAACCTCTTTTTTATTGTATGTCTAAATGTAATGTCTATGTTTATGGGAACAATGTTGCAAGGTCATGTGTTAATTTATTAGGATGTTAGAACACTAGGTTTTTGGGGTATTGAATAGGTCTTGCTATCATTTAAAGAAGCAAAATCCAGATTAGCTAAGGTCATATACGCCTATGAGGAAGTGAAGAGTAGTGGTTATGGGGGACAAAGTGGAGCACATGGATGCTGGGATATAGCAATGAACTCCAGGTATAAACGAGAGACATACCCTATGCTGGATTTTGTTTTTGGATGCAAGAATAGTATAGATATTAAAGATAAAAAAGGAGGAGCAAGAGAATGCCATCTTACACTCTCATATGGTAGAAAACACACAAATGAAGCCTCTTGGATGCACTACTGGAATAAAGCAAAGGCTGGAAAAAATTGTCTATTAAGAGACAAATATAAGAAGGAACATCAAGACCGAAATATGAAGACACAATAATCTAATTTGCAATCAAGTGTCTGTATATATAAGATCCCATTAGATTTGAATTTTTTGGCTATGTTAAGTTAGTTAGGATTGAGTAAAGGGTGTAAGAGGATTAAAGGGTAGATGCTAGTTTGTAAAAATGGTATTCCTCCGCCAAAAGAGAGGGCTATAATTAATAAACACCTTTAAAAGAAGAAGAAGAAGAAGAAGAAGAATACGGTTCATTTTTTCAAAAAACGCTCTCAATTTCTAGAGAGAGAAAATCCCACTTTTTGAGAAAGAAAATCTTCATTTTTGCTCAAAACAAGCTCTATTCAAGCTGAAAATGGTGCAAACTGACTTATTATTAAATAATAAGTCATTTTCCTCGATTTTGAAAGGGACCGCGCCGACTTCACGCACTCACGGGAATAAAAACGGGCATCCATTGATTATCTTCTCTGCCGAAGAAACTCAAAGGCTTATGGAACCGTTTGAATATACGCTCATCGGTAAGTTTTCTCACGGTAGACCTCGAGCGATAGAAGTTCAAAAATTTATGCAACTCTAAAGCTTAAGGGGAAGGTGAAGTTTCCAGACTTCGATGCTAAACACATCGTGCTGCAATGTTCTGTGCTGAAGGACCAATATCGACTATGGCAGCGAGGTTTATGGCATGTCGATGGTTTCCACATGCGTGTTTTGAAGTGGACAAAGAATTTCACTCCCCTGGAAGAGGCGCCTATAGCCCCGGTATGGTTTACATTACCGTATTTGCCATTACATTTATTCTCTGAACATTCTCTCTATGCTATACCTTTGTGTTTGGGCAAGCCTATGCTACGGGATGAAGCCACAGTAGCCATGTCCAGGCCGAACAGAGCTCGTGTATGTGTTGAGTATAATCTCTTGTCTAAGCCGCCTAGTAAGATATGGATAGGCAGCGGGGAAGGAGACCTGGCCGAGGGGTTTTGGCAAACAGTCATCCCCGAAAACCTTCCTTCTTACTGCCTAAGTTGCAAAAGGCTTGGGGATGAAACTATTCTGTGTAAGGTGAGGGAAGAGGAGAAGGGTAACGGGTATCGTCAGGATGGAGGAGGAAAGAAGGTCATGAAATGGTTAAGGAAGGAGGAGGATTCTCTACACAGAAACTCGCGTGATGAACAAAAGATGTAGCCATCGGTTACAGAAATGGAGGGGTAGGATAGTAGAGAAAAACCACCATTATCGTTAGAATATATAAAGAAGAAGCATGTAGCAGAACATGCTCTAGAGATAAACTCGGAGGGAGAGAAAGAGGCAGATTTGAAGGAAGGTTGGGAGGAGGTAAAATATAAGAGAAAGAATGGAAGAAAATAAAAAACCAGAATAGTGTTGAAAGAAAAGCTTGAGGATTATGGCTGGATAAACGAGGACCTCCTGCATTTTCCCGAAGACGAATCGGTAATATTTAGTTTTCCTTCAATTAACAAAGGTGATGAATCTCAAGAGGAGTTCGAGCAGAATGCTACGGATGACCTATCAATCTATAAGGAAGATTGGGGTAAGCCCTCAAGAACTCAATCTATGGAAGCCTTGAAACAAATGGCTATGGTACTCTGGAAACAGGTAAAATATAATGAGATTATGCATGAAATTACCCACACTCCTAAGACTATAGAAACATGAAGAAATATGCAAATAAGACTTATGAATCTAAGTGCACAACTAGAGCTCAAGCTAAATTAGGTTTTAACGGATAGATGCCTATATTGGAATGTTAGTGGGGTAGCTAATAGCTCCACGATAAACCGTTTAAGGCTTTTAATTAAAGAACATAAAATATCATTAGTGGTTATTGCTGAGCCAATGGTCCTGCAAGATCAATTAATTAAATATAGTGAAATTTTAGGGTTTAAAAATGCGTATGCTAATTTAAATAGTAAACTTTGGATTCTATGGAATAATAAGCTGGAAATTGAAATATTAAAAGACACTGAACAGATAGTAAACTTCAAATTAGATAAGAACTCAGATCAAATAATTTCAGCAGTGTATGCTAAAAATGATAAACAATATAGGCTATCTTTATGGGAGGAGATGAAAGATATAGCAAGTAGAAACTCTCCTTGGATTATAGGAGGGGATTTTAATATAATTAGAAGCCCTCAAGAGAAGAAAGGTGGCAAACCCCCATATAAGGTAGCCATGAATCAATTTAATGATACAATAGCCATTACCAATCTAATGGAAATAGATTTCACTGGATCAAGATATACCTGGTGTAATAATTGGTGAAAAATGGGAGTCATCTGGGCACGTCTAGATAGGGTTATGTGGAACACTAAGTGGGTCACCTCACAAGGGACTACGAGACTAAGACACTTAAACAGAACTTGTTCTGATCATAGCCCACTGCTTATCACAATACAAAGGAATCAGGGAAGCATGCTTAATTTTAAATTCCAAAATATGTGGGTTAAGCACATAGGCTTTGATAGTCTCGTTAAAGGGTCTTGGAAAGAACCAGCGACGGGTAAGCCGATGCAAGCTTAACAACAAAGCTACTAAGATTAAAATATATCTTAAAAACATGAAATAAAGAGGTTTTTGGAAATTTAAACCAAGAGTTAAAAAAAGCGGAAGAAGTAGTAGCTAAGTTGGAACAAGAGTTTGATACCACAAACAATAATGAAACTCGGTTATATTTAAGTAAGGCTAAAGGAGAATTAAGATTGAAATTACACATAGAAGAGATTTATTGGAAACAGGCTGCAAAAATAAAATGGTTAAAAGATGGTGATCGGAATACCAAATTCTTTTATAATATGACTAAAATTATATCTCAAAAGAATAAAATTAAAGGAATAAAAAATGAAGAAGGAATATGGGTGGAAGAAGAAAAGGAAATAGAACCTCTTTTTACTAAATATTTTAAAAACCAATTATGCAGTCAGTCATATAGGACCGATAATTCTCTAATGCATGAGATTAAGACAACCATCATGGAAGCTCAAAATCAAATAATGGAAATGATCCCGGAAGAACTAGAAATAAAAGAGGTAGTATTCAACCTGGATAAAGAGAGTGCTGCAGGACCGGATGGTTGGAATAACTATTTTTTCCAGTCAAACTGGCACATAGTTAAAACTGATCTAGTCCCCACAATTGCTAGTTTCTTTGTCGGGGCGGAAATCCAAAAATCATGGGCAAAGTCATATATAATATTAATTCCAAAAAAAGAATCGCCACAGAAATGTGAGGATTTTAGACCTATAAGTTTATGTAATGCTATTTATAAAATCTTAGCTAAAATATTACAAAATAGATTAAGCTCAATTTTACCATCTATAATATCTCACGAACAAACGAGATTCGTTAAAAACAAATTAATGATCGAAAACATAAAACTTGCATCCGAGATGATGAAAGAGATAGAAGTTAAAACAAGAGGAAATAATTTAGTGGTTAAGCTGGATCTATCGAAAGCCTTCGATAGAGTAGAATGGGATACCCTTTGTTTTGTGATGAGAATGTTCAGATTCTCTGAGCATACCATAGATTTAATATACAGATGTATTTCTAGTTATTGGGTGAGAGTGATTGTAAATGGAAAGATAAGCGAGGAATTTAAGCCAAATAGAAGTATAAGGCAAGGAGATCCATTGTCTCCCCTTCTCATCGATATTTATTTAGAATTATTAATTCAAAACCTGAATAAAAGAATGAAAGAAGGTAAGATAATACCATTTAGAGAACCAAGGAATACACCTAGAATAGGCTGCTTAGCCTATGCAGATGACCTTATTTTTTTTACAAATGCAAGGACAAAGTCATTAAGGAATCTTATGGACCTTCTTCAAATATTTGAGAATGAAACAGGTCAAGTTGTAAATAAAAATAAATATCAGTTTATGCTTGCCAAAAATGCAAAATTTAAAGTAGTAAATAAAATTAAAAACATTACAGGTTTTTCAGAAATTAAAGGAGCATTAATGGATTTAGGATGTCCGATATATGAGGGGAGGTTGAAGGAAGAATATTTAATTTTTCTTCAGGATAAGCTAAGAAAGAAAATAGCAGGTTGGAAAGAAGAGCTTCTGAGATTTGGGGGGAGAATAACGCTAATTTTTCTCCAGTTATTCATCCCCCTAAGAAATTTCTTAAAAAACTTGAATCAGAAATGACAAACTTCTTATGGGGCAAAAAAGATGGGAGAAATAAATTACACTGGAAGGACTGGGAAGTCATCTGTTACCCAAAAGAAGAAACAGGCTTAGATTTAATGAACCTACACGATTTGGCCTCTGCCAGGGATTGCAAAGGCTTGTGGAGACTTAAAGAAAATGATAATCTTTGGACAACATACATGCGGGCTAAATACTTAGATTATAAGAACATGAGCCCTAAAAAAGTTTTGAACAGTTGGAAGGCAATGGAAAACCAAAAGGAGATAGTAGACTCACACTCCACGCTAAAGAAGAGTAGTTGGAAATGGACTTTAACACCAGAAGGAAATTTCACTCTAAAGTCGGTAAAAGATCAGATTAGAAAGAAAAAACCTGCTCAAACTTTATTCAAATGGGTATGACAAGAAAATACCCCGCTGAAGATGTGCTAGTTCACGTGGAAGGTTCTAGAAAATGCCATACCGGTAGATACAAACGTACAAAAAAAAGGGATAAAAATGGCATCAAGATGTGAATGCTGCTCACAAGCAGTTGAAACAACAAATCACTTATTTTCCAACGGGGCAATTGCAACGAAATTATGGAAAGAGATAGAGGGAGAAAAACAAATAAGTAATGAAGATGATGGGTTAATAGATAAAGTTAGAAAATGGCAAAGTGAAACAACGAAAAGCCCCACTAAAAGATGGCTTAATCAGATATTACCGCATGTAATTATCTGGTACATCTGGAAATCCCAAAATAAAAGTAAATTTGAAAACATAAGGATGGATTTAACAGAAATAATAAAAGATATCAGAAAGGAGATAAGTAACATATCTAGTATAAAACCTATTAAAATAGAGGATAAGAACAAAGATAAGAAGCTCGAGAAAACATGGGACCTCACGTTTAAAGTAGTAAATCAGCAATTAGCTAAAAGCATATACTGGAACAGCCCACCGATCGGCAAATATTCACCTAATACGGATGGTAGCTTTAATAGGGATACTGGAATAGCAGGAGGAGGAGGGGTAATAAGAGATTATAAAGGGACAGTAAAGAAAGCTTTCACCCGTACCAGTAGAGCCTCATCAGCCCTGAAATCACAAATTAAAGCATTGAAATCGGGACTAGAGATATGCAAGAAGCTAAAATTCAAAAATTTACAAGTTCAGGTAAACTCGAAGTTGGTAGTTGAAATAGTAATTAAAAAGAAAATTTTATGGAGGTATGAAGAAGATTTAGAAGTAATTTTTAGCCTCTTAGATGAGCTGAAGGCTTGAATTACACACATATATATAGAGGCTAATAATCTAGCGGACAGTCTATCTAGAATAGGTTCAACCAAAGGAGAGATAGAATATGATGATGAGTCTATGCCACATAAATTAAAGGGCATAGCATGTTTAGACAAAATGACATTTCCTTAAATAAGAATAAACAAAGTAGCCTAGGATGGTAGGAGAAAGAATTAAAACTAACTAACTCTGCAAAGGAATTTCTGTCCTTGCATAGCTCGTTTCAAAGATACATAAAAGGTAAAAAAGGTAAGGGCTGTATTTTCTTTGTGGTTTTTCTGGTTACTTGCAGGAAAGCACTAATCAGACCATCAACTCAAGTCTTCTTGAAGCGAAAGTATAAAGTTTACATGAATCTGTATCAGCTTTACAGAGACATGTGTTATATATATTTCTGGTTCAAACTTGTGTTATTTAGAGGGTTAAGAAGTCTGTAATTTCAGAATGCATGTGTTATGTTAAATAATAAGCATTAGGCTAAGTAAGTGTCTAGTATAGAAGATTGTTAAGGCTCAATATGCGGCAAAGGGATTTGATATGGTACTCAAGATGGGAGCCTAAAGATCTCAACAAATATAGAAGGGAAAGGGCAATGATAGAGAGCAAGCAGAACAAAGGGCTGATAAAATTGGGGTATTGCGGAATAAAGGTAACTTGAAAATGGATACATTTCTATTATTGCTCTTTTGTAGGGAACATGGAAATAAAGCATAGAGAAGACGTACACCAGTAAAAGAAGATAATACATCAGGGTGCACCAGGAGAACCGAGACAGAAGAACTCAAAAGCAGAACATATATAAGCACGCCTTAGGGCTTCTCATGGTAATCTTAGTATATACTAGGAAGAATATTAGCGATAGTGACTAGAAACGGGGCATGGATGTAAGAGGGTAAAGGGTAGAAATAGCTTGTAAAAATGGTATTCCTCTGCCAAAAGTGAGGGTTATAAATAATAAAAAACAAATTTAAAAGAAGAAGAAGAAGAAGAAGAAAAAAAAAACATTTGCAGTTTTTTCAAAAAACGCTCTCAACTTTTAGAGAGAGAGAAAATTCCATTTTCTAGAGAGAGAAAATCACCATTTGAGCTCAAATCAAGCTCCTTTCAAGTGCAAAATGGAACAAAATGACTTATTATTAAAAAATTAGTCATTTTCCTTGATAACAAAGGAGCCCGCGCCTCCATCTTATTCTCTCGAAACAAAAAACGGGAATCCCGTTATTATTTTTTCAACCGACGAGATATAGAAGCTCAAGGAGCCTTATCAATACATGCTTATCGGAAAATTTTCCCTCGGCAGGCCTCGCTCGAGCGATATACAACAATTTTTCTCCTCTTTTAAGCTCACGGGAAGGGTGAAACTGGCCGATTATGTTGCGAAACATATGTTTATGCAGTATTTTTTGGTTGAGTATTATTATCGTTTATGGCATTGTGGAGTATGACAAGTTAATGGTTTTCTCATGCGTGTGCTGAAATGGACGAATGACTTCAATCCAAAGGTGGAGGCGCCTCATGCTCCGGTATGGTTCTCTTTGCCGAACCTCCCTATATATCTGTTTAATGCAAATTCTCTCTATGTTATAACCTCCTGTTTGGGAAAACCATTACTTCGGGATGAGGCAACAGTGACAATAACTCGGCCAAGCAAGGCTCGAGTATGTGTAGAGTGAAATCTCCTCACTCGCCTGCCTAACGAAATCTGGATAAGAGAGGGAGAAAACGGGCAGAATAATGGGTTTTGGCAAAATGCCATACCTGAAAATATGCTCTCTTATTGTTTAATCTGTAACAGACTTGGGCATGATAAGTCTGAATGTAAAATAGGAAGAGAGCTGCTAGACAAGGTGCAAGGGCAAGAAGCTATAATAAGGAAAGTAGAGAAATGGATAAGGAAGGAGAAAGTGGCCCCGAAACCTCTAGGTTTAGGGGAAGAAGAAGAGGAGAGTAGGAGAGAGAATGAGAGTTTTCTCTTAGAGATGGAGGGAGATAGAAGCTATAGGGGAGTAAGTATATAGGGAAGCAAAGAAGAAAATAAGGAAGAGAGATGGGAGGTGGTGCAAGCTAGAAGAAAAAGAGTTAGGAAAAATAAATATAGAAGGGTTTAAAGGAAAAAATAGAAGATTATAGTTGGATAGAGGAAGATCTCTTGGACTTCCCGGATGAAGCTTCAGAGGTATTTAGTTGCCCTCAATTAGGTATAGTAGAAGTAAAGGGAGAAAGTGACTTAGGAGAAGTGAAGGATGATTTAGAAATGTATGAAAAAAATGGTGAAAAATTCACTAGGATTCAATCTATGGAAGCCATAAAATGAATGGCCATGCAACTCGGTAAGTAAGAGAAATACAATGTAATACCTCAATCAATTCCTCCTAAGAGTGCGAGAAATATGAGAAAATATTTAGATAAAACGTATGAATAAAAATGCACAACTAGATTACAATTCAAATTAGGTTTTAATGGATAGTTACATATATTGGAATATTAGAGGTGTGGCAAATAACCATTCGATAAACAGACTAAAAAATTTGATTAAAACATATAAAATTGCATTAGTAGTTATTGCAGAACCTATGACACAACAGGATCAAATAATTAAATATAGTCGAATACTAGGGTTTAATAATTCGTTTGCTAATTTAAATAGTAAAATCTGGTTAATGTGGCATAATAATCTAGACATTCAAATATTAAAAAGCACAGAACAAATAATACACTTTAAAATGAATAAAAATACAGAAGATATAATATCGGTTGTATATGCTAAAAATGAAAAAAAATCTAGATTAGTCTTATGGGAGGAAATGCATGACATAGCATCAAAAAACACTCCTGAATAATAGGAGGAGATTTTAATGTAATTAGAAGTTCTTTGGAAAAGAAGGGAGGAAAAACACCGAACACAATAGCGATGTCTCAATTTAATGAGGCGATCTCTAAATCAAGTTTGATGGAAATAGCCTATACAGGTTCGAATTACACCTGGTGTAACAACTAGGGTAATAGAAGGGTAATTTGGGCCAGACTGGATAGGGTAATGTGTAATGCTAAGTGGGTAGCCACACATGGGTCTACAGCACTTAGACATTTAAATAGAACATGTTCAGATCACTCTCCACTTCTCATTACAATTCACAACAATAAAAGGGGCACTGGAAGCTTTAAATTCCAAAATATGTGTGGAAAGCATGTAGAATTTGAAAAACTGATGAAAGAATCTTGGTCAGAGCCAGCACAGGGTAAACCGATGCAGGTGCTAATGATCAAGTTAAATAGACTAAAAAAACATTTAAAATCATGGAATAAGGAAGTTTTTGGGAATATAAATCAGAAAATAAAACAAGTAGAAGAGCAGGTAGAAAAACTAGAATTTGAATATGATAATAAAAATGATGATAAGATTAGACAAGAATTAAATAAGGCTAAAGCTGAATTGAGTTTAAAATTACACATGGAGGAGGTATATTGGAAACAACGAGCAAAAATTAAATGGTTAAAAGAAGGTGATAGAAACACTAAATTTTTTCATAATATGAGTAAAATAAAAACTCAGAAAAATAGAATTAATGGTTTAAAAAACATGGAAGGTATATGGATAGAAGAAGACAAGCAAATTGGAATTCTCATTGAGGATTTTTTCAAATCACACTTGTGTGGTCATAAGCCTCACGAAGGGAACTCCTTAATACAGAAGATTGGGACTTCCATTACACAAGATCAGAATCAAATGATGGAAAATATACCAGAGGAAGAAGAGGTGAAATATGCAGTTTTTAATCTTGATAAAGATATTGCAGCGGGCCTAGACGGCTGGAATAACTATTTTTTTCAGCTATATTGGTTCATTATTAAACAGGACATAGTTTTAGCAATTGCCAGTTTTTTCGCAGGAGCAGATATTCCTAAACCTTGGGCAAACTCATATATAGTTCTTATTCCTAAAAAAGATGCCCCACATATATGTGAGGATTTCAGACCAATAAGCATGTGTAATGAGATTTATAAGATTCTAGCCAAAATAATTCAGAACAGACTAAGTAATATATTGCCATTAATAATTTCACAAGAACAAATAGGTTTTGTTAAAAATAGACTAATGATTTAAAATATAAGGTTAGCATAAGAAATGATGAAAGAGATTTCAGCTAAAACAAGAGGGCATAATCTAGCAATTAAGCTGGATTTGTCCAAAGCATTTGACAGGGTCGAATGGCATACACTTTGCTTTGTGTTAAGAAAATATGGTTTTTCTGAATTATGCATAGA
>JAREIK010000215.1:843642-946956 GCA_029783825.1 Sapria himalayana
AGATTAAAATGAAAAAGAGGAAGGAGAATAATAAGGAGAAGCAGAAGAAGAAGGATAAGTAAACAAAATAATTAAAAAAAGTAGTACGATGTGGAGGAGAAGCAAAAGAATGCAAATAATGAGAGGAGAAAAAGATGTAGAAACAAAAGAAGAAGAAGAAGAAGAAGAAGAAGAAGAAGAAGGATAAGAAGAAGTAGGAGAAGAAGAAGTAGTAGAAGAAGAAAAAAAAGGAAAATAATGACAAGAAGAAGTAGAAAAGGAAGATGATGAAGGAGAAGAAAGAAAAGAAGAAAAAGTTGAAGAAGAAAAGAAGAAGAATTAGAAGGATTAGAAGAAAGAGAAGAAGAAGAATTAGAAGGATTAGAAGATAGAGAAGAAGAAAAAGTTGAAGAAGGAGAAGAAGAAGAATTAGAAGGATTAGAAAAATAGAAGAAGAAGAATTAGAAGAAAGAGAAGAAGAAAAAGTTGAAGGAGAAGAATTAGAAGGATTAGAAGAAAGAGAAGAAGATCGAGGAGGAATACAACAAAAAGGAGAAGAAGGATGAAGATAAGAATTAGAAGAAGAAGTAGTAGTAGTAGAAGATGAAGAAAAAGAATATTGAGAATAAGATGAAGAAGAATAAGAAAAAGAAGTAGAAGAAGAAGAAGCTGATGATGATGAATAAAGAGAGGCAAAAGAAGAAGAAAAAGAATGAGAAAGAGATGAAGAAGAAGAAGAAATAGGTGATGCATAAGAATAAAAAGATGGAAGAAGAGAAGAAGAATAAAAATGATATGAAGTAGAATAATAAAAAAAATGATATGAAGTAGTAGTAGAAAAAGTAGATGTTGGAGGATGGGGGGGGGGGGGGGGAGGTGGAGGAGAAGTAGAAGAAGAATTAATAAAATTAGAAGAATAATAATAATACTAGCTAAAAAAAATTGGAGAAAAAAGAGAGGAAGAATGATTAGGAGGAGGAGGAGGAGGAAAAGAAAGACACTAAGAAGAAGAAGAAGTAGTAGTAGAAGAAGAAGAATGTTAAAAAGAAGGAAAATAAGAAGAACAAAAAGAAAATAAGTAGGAGGAAGAGTAGGAGGAGCAGAAGAATAAGAAGGAGGGGGAGAAAGAGGAGCAATAGAAGAAGGAGAGGAAGGAGAAGGAGAAAAAGAAGAAAAGAAGAAGAAGAAGAAGAAGAAGAAGAAGAAGAAGAAGAAAGAGAAGAAGAAGGTGAAGAAAAAGAAGAATATTAAGAAAACGAAAAAAAGAATAGAAGAAGGAGGATGAGTAGGAAAAAGATGATAATAATTAGAAGAAGAAGAAGAAGAAGAAGAAGAAAAATAAGAAGACGTAGAATATGAAGAAAACCAACAAGAAGGAAGAGAAGAATGATAAGAAGAATAAAAATAAAAAGTTGAAAAAAATTAAGAAGGATATGTATAAGAAGAAATAGATAAATGATACGAAGATGAAGAAGAAGGTAAAAAAAGAATGAAATGAAGATTGAGAAGAACAAGAAAGAGGAGGAATAGTAGGAGAATAAAAAGATGGAAAAGAATAAAAAAAGAAAAAAGAAGACAAAAATAAAGAGAAAAAAAATAATTAGAAGAAGAATAATAATAATAATAATAAAATGTTGTAGAAAGAGAAGAAGGGCGAGAAGGAGGAGGAGAAGTAGAAGAAAAAAAATAAGAATTAGAATAAGAAGAAGAATGAGAAAAAGATAAAAAAGAAAAGAAGAAGAAGAAGCAGAAAGAAAAAAATATGAAAAGGAAGAAAGTGAAGAAGAAGAAAAAAAACAAAAGACAGAAAAGAAGGAGAAGAAGAAGTAAAAGATGAAAAAGAAGAAGAAAAAGGAGAAGAAGTAGAAAAAGAATAAGAAGAAAATGATAAGAAACAGAAAAATGATAAGGAGGAGGAGGAGGAGGAGAAGAAGAAGAAGAATATGGATAAGAAAAAGTAATAAAAAGGAATAAGAAGAAGATAAAAAATACTATGAAGAATAAAAAGACGAAGAACATGGATAAGAAAATGGAATAAAAAGAAGATATAGAATAGGAAAAAGAAGAAGAATATGATAATAAAAGAGAAATAGAAGAAAAAGTACAATAACAAAGAGCATAAGAAGAAGAATAAGAAGAAAGAGGAGTAGAAGGAGAAGCAAAATGATACATTCCAACTTTCTATTTAAAAAATAATAACAAAATAACAAAATGTCATGCATGGTGCCCTTTTGGAAGTAAGAATGCCATCATCCTATTTTTTATTTAATAAAGAAAAAAAATCCAGTCGGGTGTGTAGTTTTTTTGTCTCTATTTCTAGCAACATTTTTTTTGGGCAACAGGCTTCATGAATTTCTCTTCCATATAGAAGCAATTCAACATTTCTATTTGTTCTACAATTTTTATAGATGAAGTGTTTTGACTCACTCCTCTTCTCTCCCCGTTACATGCCAACTTAGGATTGTTCTTAGTCATTTTGCTCCTATATATCTATACATACTATGGAATTTCTCTATTTATTTATGTAGTAAATTATATATTATTGTTAGTTTATTATGTATTAATTTTGTGAGTGCATATTAGAAAACTAATATTATGATTCTATAGTATGTGTGATGTATACTTGTTAGTGTTAGTATTGTTGTTTACTTTAGTTTGTGTGCAAATTGTATGATGTGTAAAATTGGAGCATGGATAGGATTCAAAGATTTAAAAAATCATTTTACATAATCTCATCTTTGGTCTAGAAATTAATATTCAATCACATTGGCAATCCTGACCCAAAAAGCTGACGAACTGAAACTATTACTTATAGAATAATATGAAAAAAGATCTAGAGTATTCACCCCAAAATAACATGTAATGAATTTTTTAGTACACATTGTTCGATTTTACAGTATTATAATTTGGACATTGATTTTTTTTGTATTGGTTTTTTAGAAATTCATATTGTTGATTTTCTAAATTTTAGGACTTTTTTATTTATTCCTTCCATTGCTCAAATAACCAAATATAATTTTTTGATTTTTGTGGTTTCTAATAAATCATGTTCGGAACATCCTACCCCAACAAGAACAACCCAGAAAATTATCTAATGGTTTATGTTCTTCCAATGCTTTTCCTCGTGGGTCATCACCCAATTTGCCCATGGCCTAATTGGGATATGGTCCCACCTAGTAACAAAAAGAACATATATTTACATATGTATTTGTTTACACATACATATGTTTATAAATACATAAATAAATAAATATAAATATATAAATATATAAATATATAAATAAATAAATAAATAAATAAATAAATATATATATATATATATATATATATAAGTTTTTAAAAAAATGGTGTGTTTTTTTAAATGCTCACATGCACAGTACAAGAGGAAAATTGAATTTAATTATATAGTATACCAAAATATAAATATTTTATGTTTTTTGTATATTTTTTACTAAATATTAAAATTATTATAATGTTTTATATTTTACTTTTAAATGGTACTTAAAAACATAATTTACCAAAAAAACTCGAACACAAGAACAACCCTGAAAATGACACGATGTTGATGTTTTATATCATTCCATTTCCATGTTGCATTGCTCTCTTTGAAAATATGTTTCTTGCTCTAGCTCATCTAGGTCTAGATTCTGCATTCTCTCCATTACCCTTCCTCTTTCTGTGTGTGCTCTAGCTCCTACTATTTGATAGATACTATAGGATTCCATTTCAATTTGGTATTGGCACTAGATTTGGAGTGAGCAAACATAATCATTTTCTCTAATGATCGAGTCTTCTCTTTTTGTTTGTAATTCAAATTGTTCAACAATCAGGTTGGTATACTTGTTCCATCCCATTTCTTTTTCTTCACGTGTTCAATGAGTGATTCTATTTTTTTTATTTGATTTCCCATTTGATCTATGGAATTGAAACTTTGATGTTGTCCAAAATAATTTGAAATTATTTGTGCAAGGAACTTGAATGATACATTTTTAGCATCGTTGTAACATGTAATGTATGATAATTTTTGAAATCCTATGCATGTATGATAACTTTTAAGTTTTTTTGTTACCAAGTTGTAACATGAATTGTAGTCTTAATTAGCAATGGCTGAAGAACATTTAAATTGGAGCTTTAGGCTCATATGCATTAATGTTGAAAGACTGTGGGGGTTTGTATTTTTATAGTCATCTCTTACTTGTTATTCTGCTTTGTAATGTATCAACAAGGACATATCCAAACTATCTTGGTTGTACTCACTCATGGTTAACTGAATTTTAATTTGTTACTTGCATGGGCAATGGGAAGGTTATAATTCAGATGTGTAACTAGGAAAATCTTATAATTATCTATTGCAACGACCATCCTAGAATTGAAACATATCATTATGAGATTACATGAATTGTGTCGTGATTCCTTTGAATGCTAATAACGATGTTCATTAATTCAAGAGATTTAACATTCCAAATAAAAGAATCATGTTATTATATGATAAAAAAATTAATTTTATATATGAATTTACTCAATTACAAAGCAAACTATTTTTGGATTTATTAAGTATATATATATAAGACATTCTAATAATTTGTGTGTGTGTGCATGCGTGGGTGTATTATGGTATACTTTATTTTAATTTTTGAAAAATACATGTTTCTCTATTGTACTTTTTTATATAATGTTAGAGATGTGAAGTACAACAACCCACTATCATGTATTATAAAATCATGTGCAATTCTTTAGTCATTGATCAATGTTCACGGTCATTGGTTCTGCTAATCTCAATCTTACTGATATTATTTTAATTAAAAAAATATACATTTTTTATCTTTGTTGATATTTGATTTAATTTAATTTTTTTGTTTATTTTTAATAAGAAGTCATGTCTTGCTGAAATGGTTAGTGTTTTAAATGGTTAAAGGCGATCTTGATGCAATTTGACTGAATGAGGTGAGGTGTAAGCCTTAAGGTGGAACAAGACATAAGTCTTGACTTAAACAAAAAAAAAACAGAAAGATAATAATAAAATCACATAAAAATGAAGTAACAAAATTATAACATTCATAAAAAAAAATAATTTATTGTTTATCATAAACTCATAATAAACTAATGATTTAAAACCCTTCAGCACTATCATCATTATTACTTGCAGGATCCTTCCAAGAATTATTATCATATATAATTGTCTTATCATCATCTCTATTAGTGTAAATGTATGCTCAATCTTCTATTTATTCACTAATTGAAATCACCTCTTTTCTTTATCTATCAATAGCAGATGATAATTATATATTAGTATCAAATTATATGACTTATTATATTGAGAATTAAGTGCATACTAACTTTTAAATCATGTACTCATACAATAAATAATGAAACTAATTTTTGTCATAGCTTTTGTTAGTGTACTACTATTTTTTGTTATTTCCTTTGTATCTTTTTGTTTTGTGCACTTTCATTTCCTTATTCTCTCTCAAAAAGATTAACCTCGAGATTATCTTCATCATTCCTTAATATATATTTGTTTGCTTATTTTAATTATATTTCTCAATGAGCCACTCATCATTAAATGACACACAATCAATAAGCAATAGATACAAGACATCTTTATGTGTTTTTAGCTTCAATTTTTGATCATTCAATTGCTTGTTGTACATAATGTAGACAATGAATTAAGCTTGTTTGTTGTCATGTAATTTCTTTTCTTAGTATGTATTTATTAAAGAATAAACAATTAAGATAAATAAGCTTAATTATATAAGATAATTAAAAATTCATTAGTATTTTAGCAACATAGTTTTTATCATGAATTCTTAATTGAATGAACTCCAATTATGCTCACAATCTATATGCAAAATAAGTAAGGCCTAAAATTCGAACAACAAATTTTTTTTTCGTTGTAGAGTGCCATCACCAAATTAAATCCACCAATTAGCTAGATCAAAGCAATTTTTTAAAAATATCAAAATTAAAATGAAGAAGACCAAAATATAATTTAAACTTCATATTTTAATGATGACAACTTTATAATTGAGTTATACCTAACTTTAGTTTTTTTGAACTAGATCAATACTTAATTTGCCCATACAAGTGTTCAAGTCTAGCTTAATCTCTAGATGATTGGAATGATTATCATCATATTGAAAATGAAACTTTAAAAAATATACGACATTATACAAATGTCAATGAAATTTATATTCCCACTTTTTATAAGTCAATTCTTTTATATTCGACATTTTTTGTTATTTCTTCATTTTGATGAATCCATGGAACCATAAAAAAATCCCATTGCTTGAAAATTTTCAAAATCTACCTATAACAATTCTCCAACTAAAGGTTTTGTGGTTTTAAGAGCACAAACCACACTAGCCCAGAAAGTTGTGTTATTCATAAATATTTTACTTACTTTCTTTCCTTCAAATTTATTGGCTCATACACTCTCTTCCCATTGCTTAGAAGTAAAAACAAATTCCAAGACTATCTTCATTAACACATGATTTGTAGAGTTAGAAAAATAGTAGCAAATCTTGTGGAAGTAAGCTGATTAAGTTCTCTCATTGTTAATGATTTCATCAATGTGAACAACCATCTATGATTATAAACGAAATTACTTATCTTTCTTGTTTTTTAAAAAATATTTATATGTTAATGTAACTCTTTAATCTTTTCAAGCATTAGATCTAAATAATTTGTAGCACATGGAGTCTAATAAAGATTTTGCCTTTTCTCCATTAACTTTTTTCATGCAAACTTACATGCTCAAGCATTATCTATTATTATTTGAATAATAAATTTCTCTCTAACTTCATCAGTAACATCATCAAGATATTTAAACAATAAGTTGACATCTTTGATTGCATTAACTGCATTAATAGAACTTAAGAAAATGGTTCCATGTGAGTTATTAATAATAAGTTAATCAAAATTCTGCTTCCCATACCTTTTCATCCTTTAGGCAATATAGAAACTCTTATTTGTGCCCATGTATTCTTCATCTCTTCAACAAATGATTTTGGTAGTCTTCCCTTCCTCCTTTGATATCCATGTGCTAAGCTCATGGATAGAAAGAGGTTTCAAACCACAACAATCTTAACCAATGGATCAACACATACTTATAAACAATGGAATATTTTTTCACAATAAGAGAAGACCATTTTCAAAGACAAATTTCTTAATTTCTAACAAACTTGATATTGCGCCTCTCTCTTTCACTTATAGGATTCATAGTAGATTGTTGTGGTAATCACTGATAAGAGAAGTCCAATTTCTTAATTTCTAACAAACTTGATATTGAGACTCTTTTGCACTTATAAATTTCTTAATTTCTAACCCATAGCCCTATTAGAAGTCCAATTTAATTTGTCATAACTTGGATGTAATGCATATTGAAAAAAACATGTTTGACAATGTTTTCAACACCGTCCTTAATGTAGACGGAAAAATAAAAGACACTTTAAAATTAAGACAAGAGCTAAATGCTTATTGTTAGGATCCTAAATTAAAACTGAATGAGGCAACATGAAAATTCCCTAAAGCTGTTACACACTTGATAAGAAGGAAAGACATATATTGTGTGAATGAGTTAAAAAATTGAAATTCTCTGATAGATATGTGTCAAATATGGGTAGATGTGTGAAAATGAAGAATCTTAAGTTATTTGGAATGAAAAGTCATGACTATCAAGTTTTTATGTAGAGATTAATACCAATTGCATTCCATGAATTACTTTTCCTAAGTGTTTGGAAGGTCCTTATAGAATTTAGTTTGTTTTTCAAACAGCTAACTGCAACCACAATCAAAATAGATGACATGGTAAGGCTGGAGAATCACATTCCATTTATTCTTAGTAAGCTTGAATGCATATTCCCACTAATTTTTTTTTGACTCAATGAAGTATTTGTTGGCCAATTTGGCATATGAAGCAAGAATAGGATGTCCAGTGCAATACAGGTGGATATACCCTTTTGAAAGGTAAATACATATAATTAGCTATGTTTTATTATTTCATATATAAAGTAATATTGTAATTTAATATAATTGAAACCTAACATTGTGGTTGTAGGTATCTTTATAAGTTGAAATTGAATGTTAGAAACAAGGAAAAAGTTAAAGGTTCAATTAGTAATGCATATTTAGTAGAAGAAGCATCATCATTTTGTTCTTATTATTTTGAGATTCATGTTAATACAAAGAATATAAATGTGCCTCAGAATGATGAAGGTCATGTGATGGTAGAAGATGATTCTGTGGACAAACTATCTATCTTCAAGTACCCTTGAATAGCATTTGGAAGAGCAAAGAAATGATGTATGGCAGATAAATAGTACAAAGTAACCCGGAGCTATGTTTTACTTAATTGTGAGGAGGTTGCAATATATATTGAGTATGTATACCCAAAATGGTCGAAGGTTTAATCATATTAATATTTTGTCCTTAATAGGAATAATTAAAAATTGATATACATTTTCTCTCTCTTTTTATATTTGTGCAGTATTTATGTTGAGTCGTTAAAAAAATATGCAACCAGCAATTTCCAGGTTCTAGCAATGATTTCAATTATATGCTAGAAACTGAATTTACGAATTGGTTCAAAAATTATGTAAGATTTATTAAGTTTTAAATCTTTGAATTATTTAATTTATTGCTGTCTTTTATTTGTTAACATCATTTTCTCAATATGCATTTTTTTTTTCAATTTAGGATGCTGACAGTAATCACTCATAAGAGAAGACCATTTTCCAAGTTATGACCATTGTCAACATTTGCTAAAAACTTGGCTATGGGTCCTTGAATTCTTGTTAAGACATAGCACCATCACTTGAGCCTTCTATTACACTTGTATAAGAGCTATTATCTTCAAAGGTTGCATGACCACCATAATAAGCTTCGAAATCAATTATATCATCATATCTTTTTTGGGTTGTTTGCCTTGTCATTATTTATTTATTTATATAAGTCATCATTTCATTTTGAATATCTTTTGGGATTTTCACACATGGTGCAATATTTCTTTGAGTTCCTCGTATATGATCTTTCATCCTCTTTGCCGGTCCATTAATACTTCTTTCTTTTGCAAAAATTACTTTGAATATAAAAATATGATTTTCCACTCTTGAGACCTTCTACCTTAATATCTTATTTTCTTGATGGATCATTTTGGTTCTCATGATCAATAGAAGCTCTTTGATCTTTTTTGAATGAAAATTTTCTCATTTTCTATATCTTATCAATAATAATAAATTTATTACCCATTAGCAAGCACTATATGCAAATAATTAAAATCAATAAATTAAAAGTTTATTATGATTATATAAATAATTATTTTTTAGGATTTTATAAAACAAAAAATGGGTGCAAAAGTCAAAAAAAGATTCATTATTTCTTGGGGTTAAAAAATTATAAATAGTTATAGTAATAAAGATATATAAGAAGAGCAAAAATTGAAAATAAAAACTCAAGATAAATAAATAAAATAAAAATTATGAATCATTTAGGACTTGGAAATACCTTGTAGCATAGTACTACACGCTAACAAAGAACAAAGCATCATGTCTTCGAAATACATGCTACAACTTCAAATCCTCCGTGATCAACCATTACATAAATAACAAATATAGTTCTTTGTCTTTTTTTTAAAAGGTAGAAGGCAACTACAAATATGATATTCTATTTTTGCATATTATCAACTAAAAAGTTAAAGATAGTTGATATACACCTTTTAAAATTAACTTGGGATAAACTCTAAGCTCAAACTTAAAAATCATTAAAATTAAGACCCAAGCCCACAAAAATATAAGCCCAAAACTTAAAAGAAAGGTCCAATAAAAAAAAGATTTTATGAACCTTAAGCTCAATAACTTCTAGAATTAAAGCCTTTAAATGGTGAGGTTTAAGCCTATATGCACTTTTTTAAAGCCTTACCTTAGAATTAGTCTCAACGCATAAACCTCAAGGGCTTTTTTTAAACACTACAATAATAAGTATCTTCATTCAATGATGTTAGATCTTGGATTTGATACATAAGAATAGTAATTTTTTTATTATTTTTGAAGATAAGGTTATCGAGATATTAACCACTCATAGACTTTGGGTACAATATTTTTATTTTTTTTTATTTTTATTATCTAGGAGTACCTGATGTTTGAGCTATATCAAATCATATATATTAACCACTCAATTTAATGATGCTTCAATTTCATCTCTACTTTTCATCTTTATTGGTTTGCTTATGTTGGACATGATATGACATTACTCTCTCTAACAACATTATTATCTGTTATGAAGCTCAAGGATTTGGTTGCCTTCTTGCAAACCAAGAATTATGGGGAGAGTTAATATTGGCTTGAAAGATAACATCATTATCAATGCTTATTTGGGTGGAGATGGTGTTAGTGATCAACTTTGTTGGAAAAGGTTAGATAACTTGATCAATTTCCAACAAGAATGTGGATTTGATAAGTCTCATCCTTGCTCAAATATGATGTTGAAACATCTACCTCAATGACAACATCTTCTTTGGTTTACAATAAATGTAATCATTATTACTTTTAGCAGCTTCTCCATCAATAAAAGAGCTATTGGGTTTTGTCTATGAGAGAGGATAATAAAAAAAATTCTAACAACATCGATGTTGCATAAAATTAAGACCCATCAAGTGTCTACGATGATGAGTTGCTATGGGCTACTATCAGATTGAATTTATTTTTGCTAATAATTCATCTTACATGAATAATCTTGTTAGTAGTAATGTATGACAACTTTTGGAATTGGTTTTGGGTTTAGTTGGGATGTCAACTATTTGGGGTTTACTCATTAGTTGAAAATTTTTCATTGAAGGAAAAATGGTGTTTAAATTCAAAGTGTTGCAATGTCAACCAAATATCTGATGACTTGTTCATCCAAAGATGGAATAGTATGCACTTAATGATGATTTCTTCTTTATTTGCTATTTATTATAATTTTGTTATACTACTTAATTTTATCAGTTAGCTAATATCCCAAAAACTTGTTAATAAGAATATCTCATAAATCGAAATCTATAAGAACATGGGTTATGTAAGTAGTAAAGTAAACTTCTATCTAGATATTAATCCCATGGGGATTGTATAAGTAGTTTGACTATTCAAAAATGAGACAACTTATTTTTAGTAAAATAGATATTTGAATTGTTAGACAATCTTATGTCCATTAATTTATTCCTTTAATCTATGTAATAATGTTTAAGTTACTCGACTTATATTATGTTGGACATAAAATAAAGATTAGGGTGCTATGCAATGATTTATTTACCTAATGACATATAAAATGGTTGTTACCATTGAGACAATCTCAATGGTACTTTCCTTATAGTTATCCCCATGTTACATTACAACTGAGATAATAATTCATCTCAACTTAGGAGTCATTCATAATTTTATACATTTTAAAAAACTTCATCAACTTTCCTTGATAGTTGCTTTATATGTGCAATCTTATTCTCTAGACTTATTTGTCATAAAGACCAGAGATTGATATTGTTTATAAGAATTTGTATTTTTGGCTTTTTATATACTATACTCATATAATTAATATATGCTTCCCTCAACTTTTATTTGTGAGAACCATATGAGTAAAAGCAACTCAGAATAGGTTGTCACTATCCTGTGATTCACCACATAGTTGAATATGTCTCAAATATTACTTATCAATATCTTTCTAGGTGATGATATGACCCTTACACTAAAGGTAAAATTTCTCAGGAGAATGTTCTATATATTATCCATTTCATTCGAGAACTCATTCTTTTGAGATGTGTACATTGTATTGGCATGTAAAAATATTTATAATTTTGGATTTGTAAGGGTCATACTCATGAAAATTAACATACTTAATTTTAAGTTAAAACATATAGGTTTATCTTGTACATCATAGTATAAAAGATTAATCATTTCTTTCTACCATATTTGTGAATGAGCCTCATGGTTTATCTATCATCATTCACTATGATAATCTCATACAAAGCTACCAATAATTAAAACCCTAGTTCAAGTTCTATTTAATCATCATCTATCAATATTTATAACACAAAATAAATCTTTCATTCATTCATAAATAAAATCAATGTCACATAACATATAATCAAGTTACACAAATCCTATACATATGATATTTATGGCTATGACTTCATAATAATATTGTAACCACTAATAATGTGTCGCATAATGAAATAATTATACTAATGAGTTGATTGAGACATTATGTATAATGATTACCATGACTAATTGATAAAGATTCATCCAAGAATAGATGTCAAAACTATGCAATACTCATTATTCTACCCACTATACTAAATACCTCCATAACCTATTAATTTTATGACTATTTATCAAAACTCACTAAAATATTAAAATCATGAAATTAATCCATAATTTCTTTTATTCCTTACTTACACAACATCATAAAGTATCAAAATACTTATGAATATTCAATAGCTTGAACACTAAACAAACTTCCATACTAAAACTATTGCTCATACTTCACTAATAATTCTCCATTTATTAAAAAATCTTCATCATCTCTAAAAATTACTATGATTAGGATTGTGTGTTGTAGGGTCTAAAAATTAGTGAAGCAACTTCAAGTGGACATGTTGATAATCACAATAAGGTTTGAGTTCCATGACTATACTTATGAGTCATTGGATATATACATTTATTTATGTGGTGTATATAGATTTTTATAGGTCATTGGATCACCTATAAAAATGTACATGCTCAAGGAAGCTACTCTCCCTTTGTATAGTTGTAGGGTGGGGTAAGGTTTTGATGATGGACACTTTTGCATCATCAAATTTTAATTCTCTAGATAATTCAGATAGTCCAAATATTATCCCATCGTTAATCATGAAGTAATATTTTTCCCAATTTTACGATGAAATTCTTTTCTTTATATCTATTTAGCACAACTAAATTATACAAATATTATTTGAAAATATCACCATAAACTAAGAAATTATCCATGAATATTTTTATAATCTCTTTGTTAAGATTGACATAGATTGCATTCATACATCTTTAAAACATAGCTAGTGCATTATTAAATCCAAATGAAATTCTTCTAAAAGATAATGCGTACATTTCTTTGACACCACTATCAACCTCATTTATTTGACACAAGATGTATGGGGCTTACCCATGGGCTCTTAGATACCACATAGATAATACCTACATTTAACAATTTCATAATCTTTTGTTACATCATCATTCATAATTGGATTTAGCCTTCATGAGGGTTCAATGTTAGCCTCACATCTTTCTCTATAAGGATCTTATGCATGTATTTTGATGGATTGATCCCTTTGATATCGTCTAATGACCATGCAAGAGTGACTTTATATTTTTTTATGAGATTCACAATTTGGATTTTTATATTCTATATTAGCAATGCTAAAAATCTAACATAATTTGCCTTGTTTTCTCTTAGAAAAGCATAACCAAGGTAATTTGGCAAGCCTATGTTTTCCCGTAGAAAAGCATAACCAAGGTTATTTGGTAAGCCTATGTTTTTTCCTAGAAACACATGTTTGTCTTCAAGATCAACCCACCTATGTTTTCCCATTCTATCGACAATTGTCCTCCCAATGTTATGGCTCCATCAAAAGTCACGACACTATCTGTTATATGATCTCTATTGACTTCCATGACATTTAGATTCACTATGGCTTTTAATTTCTCAGTGACTATGGCTTTTATTTTCTAATGACCATGCAAAAGTCACGACACTTTCACGTCTAATGTTATGGCTCTATCTTCACTATCATCAAGTTTTTCCTTAGAGATTTTTCTCTATCCTTCCATCTCGTTCTCTTTAAATTGTCATCATTTGCATCATTCTTTTAATTGATTTTATTTTTAGTCCCAAATTATCAGCTCAATCCTAGAATTCCAACTCATAAAATGGTGTAAAAAAGAAAAAAAAAGATAAAAACTACAAAAAATCAAGTAAAACCAAATCACAACTTTCCACTTTTAAACAAGTCAACTAGACTTAGTAATTAGATTCGGGAAAATTTATCAAATTCAATACTATATTAACTATTAAAATAAGTTATCCATTTATAAGGATAATTATAACAACTCATGTTGACAAAATAAAATAAATAGTTTGCAATAATGACACTATAAACCTTTTACTATTTTATTATGCCGACTAATTTTCAGCTAGATAATATACCAAAAACTCATTAATGAGATTATATCATTAATAGAGATTCACAAGTATATATTTTATGCAAATAGTAAAGTAGACTTTTTCTTAGATATCGATCTCATAGGGATTGTATCAGGATTTTGGTTATTTGACATGAAGACACATTCAATTTTAGTAAAATGGATATTCAAATTATTAGATAATTTTAAGTCCATATATTTATATATTAAATCTAAGTAACGATGTTTAAGTTATTCAACTTAAATTGTATTGGACAAAAAATGAAGGTTGGGACATTGTGTAATACCTTTTTGCCCTAATGACATATAAGGTGGTTGTTACTATTGAGCATATCCCAATGGATGTCCCCTAGTAGTTGTCCCTTCAATACATCGCCACCTAGATAATAATTCATTTTTCCTTGAGAGTCATTTATAATCCCATACCTTTTAGACAACTTCATCAACTATCTTTGATGGTTACTTCATATGCATACTCTTATTATTTGGCCTCAAGTAAAATAAAACCAATGTTTGATATGGTATATAAGTATTTTCACTTTTATCTTCGAAGCATCATACTTACACAATTAACATATGATTCCCTCATTTTTATGAGTGGGAATCATATAAGTAAAAGTTACTCACAAAGGCTATTACCCTTCTGAATCACCATATGCTCACTCATGTCCTAAGAATTGTTTGTCACTATCTTTCTTAGTGACAAAGTGACTCATAGACTAAAGGTGAACTCCTTCAAAAAAATATTCTATATAATATCTATTCTAATCGAGAACTACTTTTTTAAAGGTGTGTACAACTCAAGGGATTTCAAAAAGTCTTGCATCTCTTACTTGCTTGTGGAACACCTTAGAAGAGTAAAATTTACCCCTAGGTTTTGTTAGTTGCCATGACTTTGCTTGTTGTATGGAGGAAGAAAAAAATAATGAGAAAGATTTATCTGAATTTCTCTATCTTCTACTTTTATACTCAATTGATTTTACATTACTTCAAGTAGGAAGTTGTAATTTTCAGAAGAAAATTACAACTTCACCATTCATCTCTTAAGCATGAGATCTTGATTGTAGAAAGTGGTCATGACTCTGAACTACATCTCAATCTTTCTATAATTGAAAGTTATGACACTAGAAATGACCATTAATTGACCCTAATATCTTTATAACATGAATTCGTGGCAGTATAAAATGACTATTGCTTCAAACATTTTCTTCTTCTCTTTAATAAATGGTCATGACACTGGGAAATGACCTTGGTAGGGTAAAGAGCTTTCCATATTGATATATGGATGTGATGCTATGATAAAAGCATGATAATGGCCTTGGTCCTTCTTGATTATTATGTGGCCATGATGTTGTGATATAGTCATGCCACAGAGAAAGTATTGTGTATCTTATGTATGAGGCACTAAAAAATGACTTCAACACAAGAACTACTCATATGTCTTCAAGTGTTCAAAGCACTATGGTCTACCATGACACTGACATTCTCTTTTCTAACATATCATGTTGCTATGGTGCCTCATACATAAGTTATGTCAAGCTCTATGGGGGATTTTGACTATTGTCAATATCCCTCATAAATCCTAAATCAACATAGTTTTTAACAATAAGGTTTGATCCTTTATACCATAATTTTTGTAATCTTTCTAGATGAGTTATAAGTTGCGATTCAAAGATGTAATCTATCATGTCTACTTTTATAATAAAAGTAGATTATGTTTTAGCTATACAAGCTAGTAAAGAGATCATATAGTTATAAATGCTATTAAAATAGTTAGGACACAAACAAAAAATATTACTTTATTTTGTGAAAGTTAGAATATTCTATACTTATCAAAGAATATAGTATTTTAGTCTAAGGAAAAATATATTAGAGTATAATATCACTTTGTATGAGAAATGATACAAGAAGCAAGTGTGGACATACAAAACTTTATACTAATAAGAGCCTTGCAGATATTATGATCAAGCTAATCAACATGTAGAGTCACCACATCATTACCTAATTACCTTTAATAAGGTTGTGACTTATTATGAAGTTATTGCATCATGAATTACTCTCTAGATCACTTTTGTCTATGGCTTTATAATAAGTCATGGATTCTTCTTTAAGCTTATGTTTCATCAATATCACAACTTCTTCGCTTGTCATGAATTTTTTCATTTATTCTACTTGTAAAGTTGTGTCATCTTCAAAAGTCATGACTTTTTTCATTACAATAATGATCTTCTTGCCTTCTTTTTTATGTTCATTGATTGTTATTTCTGCCTCATTTTCTCTTCTAGTAAATCAATGATCAATAGTTAACTTTCCTTCACTTATACTTTTCCTACAATCTTGAACATTTTTTCAGTATGTTTATTGTGTTCGAATTGGAAATTTCAATCTTTTAGACTTTTCCTTTGCATCTTAAAGGTAGGTTGACTTTGATTCAATAGTCGTGACCTTGAAAAAAAAACATGACTTCATAATAATCTTCTTTCTCAAAAGTAATTGTACTATTTTCTTCACTCCAAATTTCCTCTAGTTCATCATCTTCTCCAATTTTAGGCCAACAATCTTCTAGGAAGTCCTATTATCTAAATTCTACATTTTGTATAATTCAAAAAACATGACTCGAGGTTCACCATCAATCTTTCTCATCATTGTATATAATTTAAAATATTTTGTATAAGTTGAATTTTACTTGCTCTTCACTATTACAAAATATGAATATTCTTTTATTGACATCTATTAATCTATGTCTAATAGCTAAAAATGGTTGTCCCAAGTTTAATAGAGTATATTGGTCTTCATTCACATCTAGCACAACAAGAATATAAACTTGCCAACTTTGACTAACACATCTTCGATCATCCTCCTTTAAAATTTGATTGATATGTCAGCCATCTACTATGAGAGAGTGGTTAGAGTAATTTCACTAAGATTTAACCTATATACCATGAATAATAGCATCAAGTTGACACTTTATCTCAAGTCACATAGTGTCTTTGGAAAGTATGCTAACACATAATACAATGAATTATAAAACTCCCTAGATCTTTAAGCTTTCTTGAAAGTTTACTTTGAAAGATTTCACAACACTTCTCATTCTTGTTCACTATTCCATATAACTCCAACATCCTCTCTATTCTCTTGGTATTTTTCATAAACTTCACATAGTTGTGCATTTGACAAAAGACTTTGGCAAAGAGGATGTTAACTTCTAACTTTCTAAAGATATTGAGAATCCCCTTGAATTCCTCATCCAACTCCCACTTTCTAAAACACTATAGAAAAGGTAGATTAAGTGATATATTTTGTTTACTATTTGCTTAGTTATTCTCTAGCAAATCATCTTTTTTGTTCATTGTATCAGATAATATACATCTCCTTCTCCATTTCCACTTCTTCCAGAGGCATGAATTAAGTTGTGGATTCTCTAGATGCCACAATTTTGGAAAATATCATAGCATCAGATATCATGGTAGTGGCCATCATGACTTTGGAAAACTTCATGACATTATTAGTCACCACTTTCTCCTCTATTTTAGCATCCCTTTTGTCTTTCTCTTCTATCTTATACCCTTCTAACTTATTTATGCTTTTGTGTGTTATGGACACACACCTATTTAGATTAACTTGGTAACACTTGGTAATAAATCTAAGCTCTTTTCCTTTATCGATGGTGTTAGTTTCCTAAGTTGATTCTCAATAATCTTCATTGCCATGTTTGTCTGCTCTAGCCTTGTTTAAGTTTGTTCTGTCAAGTTCTCTTACATATTATTTTGCTTCTTTGTCTATTTGGGTATTGCAAAAATATTATCTTCCCATACTAACTTTTGCATTCCCTTGGATAGGTTGTAATTAGAACTCTAGGCTACTTGCATTTGACATCTGATTCAATTGTTCCCAAAATCTTTTCAGAATTATTCCATGTTTACTGTACATTTTCATGACTTCTATATGAAAATTTTTCGTAATTTCTCACATTCAAATTATAGGGTGTGGAAGCATTATTGTTGGGTATATACACATATCTCTATTTTGTAGAATATTAGCTTCTTCTACTTGATACATGAGGTCTAAATTGGTTTGTCTCGTAGTCACAAAGCTATTATTTCTCTTACACTAAGTATTTTTCTCACTCTAGGCCTAAAAATAGTTGAAAATGTGTCTAGTTTAGCCTCCATGACTATTAATCTATCAAACTTTAATAATCCTCATAGCTTATTTCCAAATACTTCTGATAGCTTCCTTCCAAATATTCTTGTATTTAAAGTTCAATAATAATTCTTGGCTAATTCTTCGAATAAGAAATGAACCTTCCCGAGTTATTTGTTAATGATCAAACTACCTGAAGATGCATCAATTATATATCTTGTCATATAATTCAGCCCATTGTAAATTGTTTGAGCATGCAACTATAGTTCAAATCCATGTTATTGACACCTCATCAATGGTTCTTTGAATAGATCCCAAGTTTTATATAGTGTCTCATGTTCCTCTTGCCAAAATTGGATTGTCTCCCCTCTTAGTTGATAGGTGATTTGAGGTAGAAGGAACATGGTTAAGAAAGTTTTTATATGTTCATCTTAACTCTCAATCAATCCTCTAGATAAGCACTTAAACTAGCTTTGGGCATTGTCTATAAAATAAAACATAAAAGTCTTAACCTTATCATATATAGGCCAACTTCATTCATCTTCTCCATATTGCATAACTCAAAAAAAATTATGTGACTTTTTGATTCTTCTAAAAAATATCCACCATAATGTTGTTATTACACAATATCTACCATACTAGGTTTCAATTCAAATTGATCTGCTTGTATGGATTCCATCATATTATAATAGTAATTATCCATCAATATTGACCACCAATAATTTTCCATGATGATGTGAGGAATGAGCTATTGGATATATTGTTCTACATCTCATTGGTTATTTTTGTTATTGACATTACCTTTCATATTTCTTCATTTAGCTCTATCTCAAAATAGTTCTTATTCTCATTCCTAGTGGCTATAACAATCAATCCTCCTCCTTCTCTCCTCCCCGAAACCCTTATGGCAAAGAAGGAATTTCTAACAAGAGCGGCGAGGAAACGAAGGTTTTACCCTGGTCAAGGCAAGGAGGAAAAAGAAAGACCAGATGACGCCAAGAAAAGATCCAGCCCTCTTCCTCCGGAACAAAGCCAAGATTAAAGTAGATTCCTTCAAGGGCCCAGCCCCTAATGGCCCACCGTAGAAACCAGAAAAGGGTTCGCAGGCCCAAAAAAACTGTGATAGATGTGCTCTTTTGTTTTTTTTTTCTGTTGGAGGAACCTTTTTAGGAGTTTTGGGGGACGGAGTAGGGAGGGAGCCTGCGGCCCCTCCCTAATGGCTTTTCTAAGGGTTTTCTTTAGGGAGGTGGGGGCACCTCAGGGTTTGTCTGTCTCATGGTTAGATATAGGAGAAAAAAAAATGGATTTATCAAAGAATGTAAAGCTGGTCACTATAATGTGCGGTGCCCTCTCAGGCACTTGGCCTTTCATTACATTGCATTCTCTATATTGGCATACCACGTAATGTCACATGGATTAGGCCAAGTTTTGAGGAAGCTCTTGAGCCTATGCTCAAATAAGCAAAGATTCAAGAGGGGATATTTGCACCATAAAAATGGCAATTACCTGAACATCTCTAAAATTATATGTGTAGTGCATCCTTCATTTGATTCGAATGAATGTATGGGGTCGCTTATGAGTTTTCTTATACGCTGGCCCGGGAATTTTAGAGGTACGTGGGGTCTCATGTTTGCTCTGATTATATTGTTGAAATTGTGTTATTGGCTCTCATATTTGTTGGAAATTGTTCTGGACTCCATAAGAATGAGTCAATGTAATGTCAATACGGATGTCCTCAAGAGATTATCATGTAATGTATCTTATGGTTGTAACTCCTTGGAGATGGAAAAAAATATAGTGTCTGTCAGGAATTGTAAAGGGATTTCCCATCCTGCATTAATGGGCTCTGAAGGGGTTGTTGGGATTGATGCATGTGAGTGCTCCCCCTTGAAAATTAATAGCTTAATAAGATATCTTATGGGATGCAACTGGATGTTAAAATATAATGTGTCCAGTTCTCTAATATCACCATTGGCTCCTAAGGAGTATATGGGTGGCGTTAATGGCTTTTGCTTGGAAATATGTTGAAAGGGTGGTGGTAATGGCTCTTTATTGTAATGGTGCAAGAGCTGAAAGAATCTTTCCATCCCTCTTATGTCTTACCCCCATATGTTACATGTCAATGTATAAAGGCTCACATCCTAGAAAATGCAAATGGATTGCCCGCTCGGATTCATCAAATTGGATACATACGGCCTTGGTATAACTAGCAATCCTTCGCCTAAATAGATGCATAAGAATCTTTTCACGCAATATGGTCTTTAAAAGAATGAAAATTTTTAAAGTGATGCATGATTACATGAGACCTCTCTTGGAACTTTCTCCATGCTGGCACAGTGAGTTTAGGGCTTTATCTATAAGGGGGGTTTTATTGTGTAACAAGGTAAAGATTGTTGGGTTATGCCTTTGTAAGATAGGGATTTGTAAGTTCTAGGCTTTCTGGTATTGTCTTCAAAATGTAAAGAAGAATAGTGCTGTCAATGAGCCTGTAAGATCATGTAAGGAGAGTAAGAGACTTTGTAATTCAACATTGTCGGGCACCTTTGGGGTATCCCATGCATGGTTGTGAAAAAATAAGCTAAGGCATCTAAAACTGTGTGTGCTATTAATGGTGTTCTTGGGTTTTCTCTTGGGCTCTTTTTCACACTGGCACCAGGAATGCGTGATAAGAGTGGGTTTATTCTCTTGGATTTCTGGTGTATGGGTGGTTGTAATCTATCTTATCTATTATCATGTAAAGATGTCATCTCTTGTTCCTTGCCTATGGTTTGTTCTATTGTACATCGGTTTTGAAGGGGTGAAGTGAAAGCTATGCAAGGTTATCACCATTCCAGCACTTATGGGCACTTTTGGGGTGATCACTGTTTGCTACTGGATATATTTTAACATATACAAGAGATTATCAATTGAAAGGCTGTTCATGCGAAATTGTGATAGTCTGGGGAATTTTATCATATGAAAATTACCTACTTGAACTTGAGGGGTTTCAAATGCTCCTTCAAACACAAAGAAGTACTCAGGTTTTTTCATACACACTCGATTGATATCTTTGCTATTGTAGAATTCAAGGTTAGTCATGAAAAGATAGCTTAGCTTATGAAAATAAAGTTCAAAAGGCTGAATGCCTTAGATAATTTTGCTTGTCATAAAAACGGGAGAATCCTTATTTTATGAGACAATCAAACCACAAGCTTAAACATTCTCACTTGTACATCTCATCTCTCTCCAAGTAACGGACAAAGAGAGAGGACTATCCTTTATATTATCTGTTATCTACGGGATCCACTTAATCATAAGTAGAAGAAGCCTTTGGCAAAGCTTGACTGTACAGGGTAAGGCTGGCTCTTTCTCATGGACTCTCATTGCAAATCTTAATTCCCTTCTATCCATATTAAACATAGTCGGAGGTAGTATAATTACAAATTATAAGTGCTAAGATGCCCTCCAATGTGTCTCGCTTTTAAACATGGAGGATCTTCTCTTTTTCAGAAGCTATTTTACTTGGACAAACGGGAGAGTCTTAAGTAAGTTGGATAGAGTAATGGCTAACAACGAATGGGCAAACCTCCAGTTAGATAGTCTTGTAAGATTCTTGATTTTGGGAGTCTTCTCCGCTCAGTCTTATGCTTATGACCATTGAAAGTGAGACAAAATAAGATTGATTCCCTTTAAATTATGTAACATGTGGATCTCTCACAAATAGTTCACCTCTTTGTTGCTTAGTATATTGGAAAACAAAATTTCAGGTTCTAAGATGTATCAGATAGTCAAAAAATTGAAGTTGCTGAAAGCTTCTTTAAAAAAACTGAATGACAAACATTTTGGCCATATAAGTACAAGGGTTTCCCTTGCCAAAGAGGCCCTGAATTCTGTTCAAAATAAATTGCTAAATCGGCTAGTTCCTATCCTGAAGAAAGAGGAAATGGAGCTTAAAATTAACTCGAGAAGACTAGGAGAATGTAAATTATCATTTCTTAGAGAAAGGGATAAAATAAAATACCGTAAAGAGAGTGATATATTTTTCTTTCTATTTATTTATCTATATATCTATCTATATGTCTATCTATCTGTCTATCTATCTCTCTTTCTATCTATTTATATATCTATCTACTTGCCTATATATCTATCTATCTATCTATTTATCTAGATGTCTATCAATCTGTCTATCAGTTAGTCTATCAATTTATATATCCAAATTTCTATCTATCTATCTATCTATCTATATCTCTATCTGTCTAGCTATATGTCTGATTATATGTATATCTATCTATATGTCTGTCTATCTGGCTTTTTGTCTCTTTGTATATCTATCTAACTATCTAGCTTTTAATTTATATTTCTATCTATATATCTAGCTATCTATTTATCTATCTATATTTCAATATATATATCTATTTATTTGTCATTCTATTTATCTATCTATCTATCTTTTCATCTGTCTATCTTTATATCTACTTGACTGTCAATATAATTGATTGCCTATCTACCTGTCTATAAATCTACCGAACTATTTGTCAACCTGAATAACTGTCTGTCTGTTAGTTTGTGTATCTATCTATCTGTCTATCTATCTATCCATTTTTATTTTTCTATCTATCTTTCTATTGTCTTTTTATCTATCTATTATTTTATCTGTTAGTCTATATGTATGTTATACTATCAGTATATTAGTCTGTTAGTATATCAATATGTATGTCTGCTAGTCTATTAGTTTGTTAGTCTCTCAATTAGACTATTTATCTATTTGTCTATCTGTCTACTTTTCTATCTATCCATCTCTATCTCATGTCTCTTTATCTATATATCTTTCGATCTCTCTATCTCTCTATCTCTGTATCTCTCTATCTATCAATCTCTCTATCTCTTTCTCTGACTATCTATCTTTCTCTTTGTCTCATTATCTCTCTCTCTTTGTATCTCTCTGTATCTATTTTTCTCTATCTATCTATATTGATATCTGTATATCTCTCTATCTCTCTATATCTTTATCTATCAAACTCTCTATTTATATATCTCTTTATCTCTATATCTATCTATCTCTTTATGTCTCTATCTCTCTTCTCTTTATCTAACTACCTATCTATCTCTTTATATCTCTATCTCTCTAACTCTATACCTACTTTTCTATAGCTACATTCCAACCTAGCTATATGTCCATAGATCTATCTAACTAATTATCTATTTGTCTATCTATCTATCAGTATCTCTGTCTATAATTCTATCTTTTTGTATGTATTTCTATATATCATTCTATCTCTTTATCTCTCAATTTCACTATTTGTCTATCTGATTATCTGTCTATTTGTCTATATATCTATCTATCTATCTGACTATCTATCTATCTATCTATCTATCTATCTATTTGTCTATTTGTCTATCTGTCAATATCAATATCTATATATATGTTATCTATCTAACTAACTATCTATCTATCTATTTGTATATTTGTCGATCTGTGGATCTATCTATCTATTTACTAGTCTATCTGTCTATATATCTAATTGTCTATATATCTATCTATATATTTTTGTCTATTTAATTATCTATCTATTTGTCTATCTGTCTATTTGTATATATGTTCATCTACCTATCTATCTATGTGTCTTTCTGACTATCTATCTAGATGTCTATATGTCTATCTTTCTATCTATTTTTCTACATATCAATCAATCTATCAATCTATCTATATATCTATATATGTATATATCTATCTATCTATATGTGTTTTTATATATATGTATATCTATCTATATGTCTATCTTTAAATCTATCTTTCTATATGTCTATTTATATATCAATCTATTTGTCAATCTATCTATTTGTCTATATGCATGTCTCTCTATTAGTCTATATGTTTATCTATATATTTTTGTCTATTTAATTATCTATTTGTTTATCTGTCAATTTGTATATATATTTATCTATTTATGTGTATATACGATAATATATCTATATGTGTGTTTGTCTATTTGTCAATATGTTTTGTTTTCTATTTATCTATCTATAAATCTATCTATCTATCTTTCTATTTATCTATCCATATGTGTGTCTCTCTATTTGTCTATCTATTTATCTATTAGTCTGTCAGTCTATCAATCTATCAATCTTTAATCTATTAGTCTATTAGTCTTTTAGTTAGTAGTTTGTCAGTCTAACTATCTAAATATTTATTTGTCTGTATGCTTTTTTGTCTATCTATCTCTCGATAATTTTCTTTTTCTATTTGTCTTTCTCTTTATATCTATATACCTTTATATCTCTAGCTCTCTAAATCTCTTTCTATCTAACTCTCGATCTCTTTATCTTTCTTTATATGATCTTTCTTTCTCTCTATCTCTCTACTTCTCTATCTCCTTATCTATCGATCTCACTATCTCTCTACCTACTTACCTACCTAGCAAGCTACTAACCTACCCAGATATTTGTATATCTATCTTTATGTTTTCATATCTATCTATTTATTAATTTATCTATCTCTCTATCTATCTATTTATCTGTCTGTCTATTAGTCTCTTTGTCTAACTGTTTCATTGTCTTTCTGTATATCTACCTATATTTCTATCTGTCTGTCTATCTCAATATTTCTAAATCTCTTTCTGTCTATCTGTATATCGATCTAGTATATCTATATATCTGGCTATCTATCAATCTATCTTTTTATATATCTGTTTGTCTGTGTATTTATCTATCTATATGTCTATCTATTTATCTGTATATACATCAATCTATTTATCTCTTTATCTATCTTTCTCTCTATCTGTCTATCTATCTATATGTCCATCTGTCTATATGTTTATCTATATACATGTCAATCTATCTATATGTCTATCTATCTATATATCTATCTATATGTCAATCTATCGATCTACCTATTTATCTATCTATATGTCTATCTATCTATATATCTATTTATCTATTGGTCTAAATGTCTATGTGTGTGTGTGTGTATCTATCTAATTCTATATCTATCTATCTATCTATAAATCTATCTATCTATCTATAAATCTATCTGTTAATTTGTCTATATATCTATATGTCTATTTGTCTATCAATCTATCAATCTATCAATCTATCAATATATCAATCTATCAAACTATCAGCCTACCTTTATATTTCTCTATATATCTGCATGTCTACTATCTATCTATCTGTTTATTTATCTATTTATCTATTTGTCTATCTTTCTATCTATCTATTTATTTATATTTCTATTTGTATATATGTCTATCTATATATATCACTATCTATATATATATCTATCTATATATCTAAATATATTTCTATCTATATATCTGTTTTATTTTCTTAAAATATATGCATTTAGCTAGGGATTTTCCCTAGCTATTTGGGCTAGTGATAATTTTCATCGCTAGTCTTTAATATTTTGTGTAATTTTCTATATTAAAAGTATGTCAAGGTCTATAGATGAGCGATCCTTGAAAAACATAATCTCCTCATATAATTATAAAAATATGATATTATAAAAAAAATTCATAAATATATAAATATGAATAAACATTTATATTAAATAAAACTAAAATAACTATTTCTTTGATTATAAATTTTTTAAAAAATTATGGAAAATATTTTTTTTGAAAATTTTAATTATGATATTTATATATTTGTATTAAAAAACATTATATGATTTATTATATAATTATAACAAATTTTAAAATATTTTAATTAATAAATAAACATAAATAAAAATTACTACTAATAAAAAGCTAAAATAAACAGTTATTTTCTTAAATAAAAAAAATTATAAAAATATATTAATTAATAAATAAGCAAGTAAATATTTATATTATTAATGTAAAAAAAATATTTTTATGCTTATAAGATTTATGCTTATAAGAATCTTTTAAAAAAATAATGACTGAAATATTTGAAAATTTTGAATTATAAAAAAAATTCAAATTTTTCATAAATCTTAAAAGATTTTGGTTGTAGGTATCTTTGTAAGTTGAAATTGAATGTTAGAAATAAGGAAAAAGTTAAATGTTCAATTTGCAATGCATATTTAGTAGAATAAGCATCATCATTTTATTCTTATTTTTTGAGGATCATGTCAATACAAAGAATAGAAATGTGTCTCGGAATGATAAAGGTAATGTGATGATAGAATATGATATGTGAACAAACTATCTATCTTCAAGCACTCTAGAAGAGCAATTGAAAGAGCAATGAAAAGATGTATGACAGATGAAGAGTACAAAGCAACCCATAGCTACATTTTACTTAATTGTGAAGAGGTTGCATCATATATTGAGTATGTATACACAAAATGGTTGCAGGTTTAATCATAGTTTAATTTTATCTTTAATAGGAATTATTAAAAATTGATATACATTTTTCTCTCTCTTTTTATATTTGTGCAGTATTTATGTTGAGCAGTTAAAATATAGACAACCAACAATTTCTATCAATGATTTCGATTATATATCAGAAACTGAATTTGCGAATTGGTTCCAACATTATGTAAGAATAATTAAGTTTTAAAATTTTGAATTATTTTATTTATTATTATATTTTATTTGTTAATATCAATTTTTTAATTTATATCACATGCAATTGATCCTTCAAATGAAGATTCAAATATTTTCATTCAGAATATAAGTAAAGGCCCATTTAGATATGTGACAACCTATCCTGGGTATTTTGTTTATAGATATAAATTTCACACAATCGGGCATGATTCATCTAAAATAACAATGAATAGTGGTGTATGCATTAAAGGTGTTGGTTGTAGTATAAAAGAGATTGATTATTATGGTCAACACAAAGAAGTTATTGAGTTGGAGTATCCTGAACTCTAAAATAACAGAATTGTATTATTTAAGTGCGAGTGGTTTGATCCTACATGAAATGTGGGCACAAAGATTCATTCAGATTATAAGCTAGTGGATTTAACCATAAAAGTAGATATAATCAATATGAGTCATTTATTATAGCAGTTAAAGCCGCTCAAGTATATACATATCCAAGTTTATCTCGTGATAAGAGTGATTTGTGAGTGATTTGCAAAATCAAAGCTTAGTCAAAATTTGAAGTACCAACATCGCAACAAAGAAGTACTGACTTAGATATTGCACCGGCATTCCAGAAAGATGACATAAATAATATTGACCCTGTGAATGTAGATGAAGATCCATAAAATTTATGTGACTCAAATGGTGGCATAATAGAAATTGAAGATGATCAATTTCTATCTGAAGATGAGTTCGAACTTCTATCTAAATCAGATGAAATATCAGAAGAACCATTGGAGGATGACAGTGATGTCGTAATTAAATTGTTATAATCTTATGATAATATTAAACTATCAAAGACTTTTTATATTTTGTTGAAATCTATCGGTGTGTTTTATTCTAAAATTCATGCTTGTTCATCAATCTCTTTTGTTTGTTCTATGTTTTATTTTGTACAGAAGATGGTGCCTAAAGGACATGGCTGTGGTAGAGGTGAACGTGGACACAAAAATGAACCAAATTCATCTAGTATGCTACATCATGTTGCAGAATCAGTACCATCTCATAGCCACTATATCCAGACTTTAACATCACAATCACCATCTTCATTTTATCATCATCATCATTATTGTGACCTCTACTATCACCTTTATCAGTTGTAAGCCCACCACCCATTGTGCTTCCTGCACACACTTTTGATTTATCAATATCTTCTACACCACATTTTACACTAATAGTTCCCCCATTTACATAACCAACGACATCATCAAATATTGTGCCTTCCTCTGCAGTCATTGTACAGTTAGAAATGAGATTGTGGATGAGAGCTAAAAGAAATATGTAAAAATGACTTGAAAGAAAAAATTTTGATGTTTCTGTTAGTGGTTTTTTTTAATTTTGTTATGATTTGCTTGTTTTCAATGTTATTTATTTATTTGTACAGTTTTATTCCATCTCACAAGTGTTTGACTATAATTACAAAATCTTTCAAGAAAATTGCTGATTTTAAAGCATTTTCTTTGAAGAAGTTCTGAATTGACAAGAGTCCTATTTTAATGACTTTTAGGTAAAAATAACAAAACAAAAGTATTGAAAAATAATTATCAAATTGCTTAACTATTATGTTGGTTATTATTAAAGTAGTAAATAATTACGTTCTTATTGTCAATATAAATTATTTTGTGATTTTTCAATATATAGAATCAGTACACATGGGCACCCAAATTTGATGGATCGATAAAGACATTATGGAAGATCAAAGCTGCTCAACGATATTCTGAATTTGTCCATAAATTGAAGAATATGAAAGAAATGCCTGATTTTATATCTGAGGATGACTGGCCCGAGTGGCCTAAGTATTGGGAAGTGGCATATGTGAAGAAAAAAATCAGATATTACCAGCAAAAATCGACGAAGTGAGGTAGCTGGACTCGGCACAGAAATTTGTCGACACACAAGAGGGTCAAAGTCAAACATTGAGCACGCTTGAGATATGGTACAATTTTAAAATTGTAAACATTTATATATTTAGTGGTTATCCTATTAGTCAAATAAATCAAATCTCTGCATGGTTTTATAAATTTTGTTAAATTTTTGTATCATTTGTTTTTTAACGACTTAATAAAAACATATTCTAGGTTGGAAAATTAGGTCGAGATCCAAATTTTTATGAGATTTTTAGGAAGATGCATGTGGAGAAAGTGGATGGTCAGTTTGTTGACAACAAGTCTCAGATGATTGATGTAAGAACTTGTTATAATTATAAGATTTTCTAATTCTACAGTATATTTTGAAAATTGTTTGTAATGCAAAATATTTATTTTATTTTTGTATATCTAGAATAGTTTTTTTCTCTATTTTATCTCAGGACCTAATGGAGGAACGTATGACAGCTGCTCATCAACAAGTTGAGAGTTCTATGGATCTTCAACCAAGTGACTATGATCCTATTTATTTGGAGACCATAGGAGGTCGTAAGAAGCAGCAAGTGTACAGAATTAGCTCGAAGGGATTGGCATTTAGTTTTAGCAGTCGTGCTTCTAATTCATCTATCTCATCAATGGTGGATGAGGTGGTCGAACAACAAGCAATGGAAACAAATGAACATATTGTAGTTATGGAGACCAAATTGAAAAGAAGGATGAGCAGATATCTCATTTGAAGGAAGAAATATATGAAATTAAAGAACATAATGATAAGCAAATATCTCATTCGCAGGAAGAAATATATGAAATTAAAGAACAGAAGGATGAGAAGTATACTAATTTGATGGAAGAAATGCAAGAAATTAAGAAATGAACGATGAGATGAAAAAAATTAAGAATGTAATGCAATAGCAGATGTTCTATAGGGAGTCACAGTTAGTGGCATTGGCACAACAGATAGCATTCCCATATCCAACTACAAAACCTCGTAGGAGCTGCTAGCATTCCCTACAAATTATGAAGATGATTTCGTATGAGAATTATTTCTGAACTGTTATTTATTTTTGTCTATCTGTAGCAAATAATTATGATATTTTTTTGAGGTTTCAATTTTTTTTTATTCTGGTTTAGTTCTTTGCTTTTCTGATTAACCTAATTATGAATCTTTACAGAACACATTATCTGAGACACACGAAAAAATTCAGATTCAGAGCATTCAGATATTGCCACAGTCCTTCCAATGCATGGGTCCCATATTTACCAATTTCAGTTTTGTCAGGGGGATTCTAGCTTAATTTATCTTTATTATTCCTAAAACATTTTATTTTTGCACTATCTTTATCTCTAAACATAATTATTGGGCATCTTTTGAATTTTTGTTAATGCTGTATGACAATCAAATTTAATTTGTGTTTGTTCATGGCTATAATAATTATTTTTATATATCTGTGAATATGTTTGTGTGTCCGAATTTTTTGGGTAGATTTTTAGCCTATTATAGGTAAGTAAAATACTATATTCAATAACCGAAGTAGTGGCAGCGGTGGTAGTGATGGTAGCAGCGACAGTAGCGGCAGCGATGGCAGCAGCGCAGCAGTGGCAGTAGTGGTAGCAGCGGAAGCGATAGCGGCGACAGTAGTGGCAGTAGAGATAGCGACAGTAGTGGCAGTAGAGATAGCGACAGTAGTAGCTGTAGCAGTGGTAGCGACGGCAGTGGCTGTAGTGGAGGCAACAGGGGCATCGGCTCTAGCAGAGGCAGTAGTTGCATAAGCGGCAGCGGTGGCATTAGAGGCAGTGGTGCCATCAGCACCAGCTGCTATAGCAGCAGTAGCATTGGCAGTAGCGGCATTAGCCACTGCATCGGCATCGACAGCAGCAGCGGTGGCAGCAACTACAACACCAGCAATAGTAGCCGTAGTGGCAGCGGTGGCCCCAAGTGGCAGCAGTGGCAGCGGCAGCACCGGCAACAGCGGCAGCAGCTGCAACAGTAGTGGTGGAGTGGCAGCGGCAGGAGCGACAGCGACAGCGGGAGCAGCAGTAATGATAACAAATGTGGTATATACGTACGTATACAGTCAGTATATACGTACATATAATTTTGCAATATTTTAAGTACATATATACTTAGTATATATGCACTCAGTATATATGTACGCATAATATTGTAGTTTATATGTACATATATTGCAGTAATATATGTACGAGTGAAATGCTAGTTCATATGTACATAATTACTGTAGTAACATATATTTATCAAAATATAGTTTTTGTTTTATTTATTTTGATTTGATTGAGTGGTATAAATTTTTTACAGATATGGTACCATATTGTTTCCCATAAGAAGCTTGTATAAGTGAAGGGATTTTTCAAAAGATATGACGTACCGTGAATCGGACAGTTTTTTTGCCGCAGAAAGTTGGTGATCGGAGGAGCAGAGGGAGAGAAAGTAATGTCAATGCATGGATAGATTATACTTTATGCACAGTCGGTAGATACATTGATTTATAAGATGTAATATAATTTGTTATTTTTTTATTTTAGTTATTTAAAATATTGTATTAGAATAAGTTATTAAATGAATATTTTTTTGTTTAATTTAAAATTGTCATTTATAGTTTCTGTTTTAATTCTATTTAATATAAAAATATTAAATTATTTAATTAGATTTTTATTGAAGTTGTATGACAATCAACTTTAATTTGTGTTTTTTCATGTCTATAATAACTATGAGTATGTGTGTGTGTGTGTGTGAATATGTCTGTGTGTCTTCAATTTTTTTGTATAGAGTTTTAGCCTAGCATAAGTATGTAAAAGCCTATTATCAGCAGCAAAAGCAGTGGCCGTGACGATAGTCACGGCGGTGATAGTTTTGGCAGCGATAGGGTAAGCGGTAGTAGTAGAGCCGGCAGTGGAGGTAGTAGCGACAATAGAAGCATTGGTAGCAGTGCCACCGGCCACTACAGCGACAACATCGACAGTAATAGCAATCACTGTAGTGGAGGTAGTAGTGGCAGGGGAGGCAATGGCAGCATCAGCGGCAGCGGTGGCAGTTGTAGCATCAGTGGCAGCGACGGTGGCGACGGCACACATGGCAGCGGTGGCGACGGCACACATGGCAGCGGTGGCAATGGCCACAACAGCGACATCGGTGGCATCACTAGCAGCAGCGGTAGCTAAAGCAAGCACTAGCAGCAGTGGCTGCTATAGCCGAAGTGGCAACTACGGCAGCATTGGGAGTAGAGGCAGCACCGGCAATAGCAGTAGCAGCGGCAACAACAGCAGCACCGATAGCAGTGACAGTAGCAGCGGTAGCAAGGGCGACAGCGGTGGCAGTGGCAGCGGGGGTGGCAGGGGCGGTGGCGGGGGCAGCGGCCGCAACTACGGCAGCGATAGTAATGACAGGAGCGGCAGCGACAATAGGAGCACCAGCAATGACAACAAATGCGGTATATATGCACGTATATAGTCAGTATATACATACATATAATTTTGTATTATTTTATGTGCATTTTACTGATTATATATGTACTCAGTATATATGTACGCATAATACTGTATTTTATATGTACATATCTGCATTAATATATGTACGAGTGAAATGTTAGTATATATGAACATATTTACAGTAGTAATATATATTTATCAAAATATAGTTTTTTTTAATTTATTTTTATTTGATTGAGTGGGTTAAATTTTTTATAGATGTGGTACCACATTTTTTCCCATACGAAGCATTTATAAGTGAAATAATTTTTTAACAGACATGAATCATCGTGACTCGGACAACTTTTTCGCAATAGAAAGTTGGTGATCAGAGGAGTAGAGGGATAGAAAGCAACGCCAAAGCATGGATAGATTATACTTTATGCACAGTCAATAGATACATTGATTAATAAGATATAATATAATTTTGTTATTTTAGTTATTTAAAATATTGTATTAGAATATGTTATTAAATGAATTTTTTTTGTTTAATTTAAAATTTTTATTTATAGTTTCTATTTTTTTTTAATTTAATATAAAAATATTAAATTATTTAATTAAATTTTAGTTTAAACTGTATGAAAATTAACTTTAATTTGTGTTTGTTCATGTCTATAATAATTATTTTTATATATCTATAAATATGATTGAGTGTCTCCGAATTTTTTTGTTAGAGTTTTAGTTTTATTATAGGTATGTAAAAGCCTATTATCAGCAGCAGTAGCAGTGGTAATGGCGACAGCAGCGGCAGTGACGACAGTGGTGGCTGCTGCTTTAGTGGAAGCGGCTGTGGTGGTAGTGGCGGTGGTGGCAACGGTGTTGGCGGTGGGGGTTGAAGCAGCACCAGCAGTAGTGGTGGCAGCGGCATATGCGGGGGCAGTGGCAGCAGTGATTGTCGCGGCTACACCGGAAGCTGCGGTAGTAGTGGCAGAGGTGGAAGCGGTAGTAGTGGTGGTAGTAGCAGGGGCGGCCGTGGTGGCAGCGGCAGCACCAACAGCGGGGGCAGTAGTTGCAGCGGTGACAGTAGTGGTGGGGGCATCGACGGCAGCAACGGTAGCATAGGCAGCAGCGGTAGCAGCAATAGTAGCAGTGGAATTGGCAGCAAGGCAGCAGCATTGACGACATCGTGGTAGTGGTAGCGGGAGTAGCAACAACAACAAATGTGATATATATTTAAGAATAAAGTTAATATATACGTACATATAATATTGTAGTATGTTATATACATATATAATGAGTATATTTGTACTCAGTATATATGTACACATAATACTACTATTTTTAACTTCATATACTGTAGTAATATATGTATGAGTGAAATGCTAGTATATATTTACATATATACTATAGGATTAAATATTTATCAAAACATAACTTTTTTTTATTTTAATTTGACTGAGTGGTTTAAATTTCTTACATATATGATACTGTATTGTTCCTCATACAAAGCTTGTGTAAATGATGAGATTTTTCACTAGATATTACGTGCCGTGACTCGAACAGTTTTATCGCAGTAGAAAAATGGTGATCGGAGTAGTAGAGGGAGAGAAAGCAACATCAATGAATGATATATTATACTTTATGCACTATCGGTAGATACATTGATGAATAAGATTTAATAAAATTTTGTTATTTTTTTGTTTCAATTGTGTAAAATATTAAATTAAAATATGTTATAAAATGATTTTATTTTTTGTTTATTATAAATTATTTATAGTTTTATTTTTTATTCAATTTGATATTAAAATATTAAATTATTTAATTAAAATATTTTAAAATAAATTAAATTCTGAAAGTAGTTTTGAAATTAAATTAGCTTGAGAAAAATCTCTTGCTAAATTAGCTAGGGAATATTCCCTAGCTAATTTATCAAGGGAATTCTTTATTTTAGCAATGGATTTTTCTGTAGCTAAATTTATTTAGCTATGGTCCATTTTCGTCGCTAAAATTTAGTGACCTACACTTTAGATTGAGAATCTTCTTTTGCTATTTTCATTTAGTGACAGAAAATCTCATTTAGCATGCTAATTTTGATAGGGAATTTGTCTTTTTTAGCAAGGATTTCTTTCGTAGCTAAATTTTTAGCTAAGGACATTTTTCCTCACAAAATTTTAGAGACCAGCAATTTAGATAGGGAATCGAGCCATCATTAATCTGTCACTATATCTTGTTTAGCGACGAAAAATGCCTATTTTGCTAGGGAATTGTCCTTAGCTATATGAGATTTTTTTGTAGTATAAATAGATAAACATATAGACCGCAAAACAAATAAATAGATAAATAGATAGATAGATCGATAGATAGATAGATAGATGGTTTGGTAGATAGATAGATTTATAGATAGATAGCCAAATCGATAGAAAGATAGACAGACAAATATATATATATATATATATATAGCTAGATAGACAAATTGATACCTATATAGATAGATAGATAGATTGATACACATATTGATAGACAGATAGATTGATTAAATAATATATAATAGAAAAGTAGTTAAATAGATAGATAGATATATAGATAGATAAATAGATAATAGATAGAAAGATAATAGATATATTATTAGATAGATAGATTGATAGATAAACTAATAGATAGAAAGATAGATAAACAGATAGACAGGCAGACAGATAGATAGACAGAGAGATAGATAGAGAGACAAACATATAAATAGATAGAGAGAGACAAATAAATAAACACACAGAGAGATAGACATACAAATAGATAGATATACATATACATACATACATATATATATTGTTTGGCAGACAAATTGATAGATAGATAGACATAAAGATAGAAAAATAGATTGAAAGAAAGAAAGAAAGATATATATATATATATATATACAATTGAGCGATAGATTGATAGAAAGATTTAAAGACTGCTATATAGATTGATTGATAGAATTATTGATCGACATATAGATAAATTAATTGATAGACAGATAGAAACATAGATAGATAGATATATCTATAGATAGATAGATATATCTATAGATAGATAGATATATATATATATATATATATATATATATATATATATATATATATAGATAAATAGTTATATAAATAGACATGGATAGAAATATTGATAGACATATAGATAGATAGATTGATGATAGATAGATATATCGACAAATAGTAAGATAGATAAATAGATACTTTGATAGAAAATAGATAGATATAAAGATAGATAGAAATACAGATAAATAGTTACATATAAAGATAGACATATAAATAGATTATTAGATAAACACATAGATAGATAGATAGATAGACATACAAATAGACAGATAGATAGATAGACAGATAGACAGATAAACAGATAGATGGATAGAAAAAAAGTGATATCAACAAATAGATAGATAAAATGACAGATAGATAGATAGATAGATAAATATACAGATATATAGATATATAGATAGATTGATAGATAAATAGAGAGATAGATTTATAAATATATAGACAGATAGATAGATAGATAGACAGACAGACAAATAGATAGATACATAGATATATCGATATAAGATAGATAAATACACATATAGATAGATAGACAGATAGACTAACAGACAGATAGATAGATAGAAAAATAGAAAACTAGATTGACATATAGATAGACAGATAGATAAATAGATAGATTGATTGAAAGGTAGATTGTCATTTAAATAGACAAATAGATAGGCATATAGATAGAAATATAGATAGATAAATTAAGAGAAAGATAAATACATAGAAAATTAAACAAATTAACACATAGACAGACATACATACAAATAGATAAATAGATACATAGATAGATATATAGTTTGGTAGAGAGATTGATAGATAGATAGATAGATAGATAGATAGAAAAATAGATAGATAGACAGATAGTTAGTTAGTTAGTTAGTTAGTTAGATAAAAAGATAAAAATATAAATAGATAGACAGACAGACAGATAGATAGATTAAGAAAGATAGACATATAGATAGACAGATAGATAGATAGATAAATACATAGTTTGATAGACAGAAAGATTGGTAGATGAACAGATTGATTGATAGATAGATAAATATAGACAGATAGATAAATCTATCTGTATACCCTGTCTATCTATCTATCTATCTGTTAATCTATCAATCTATCTTTCTTACTTTCTTTGTTTCTTTCTTTCTTTATCTCTTTCTATTTATCTATCTATCTATTTTTCAAACAATCAATCTTTCTATCTATCTATTTATCTACGTATCTAGTTATCTATCAATCTTTCTAACAATCTATCTACTATCAGTGTATCTATCTATCTATTTATCTGTCTATCTATCTATCTATTGATCTATCTATCTATATGTCTATCTATCTATCTATCTATTTTTCAATCAATTTGTATATCTATATATCTAGTAATTAATCTGTCTATCTATATTATTTAACTATATGTATATATATATATCAATCAATCAATCTTTCTTTCTTTCTTATAATATGCGTATCTATCAATCTATCTTTTAATAAATAATTTATATATATATATATATATATCTATCTATCTATATAAATATATATTTATTTATTTATATACATACATACATACATACATACATATATATATATATATATATATATATATATATATATATATATATATATATATGTCTATCTATCTATTTATATATCAAACTATCTATCTGTCTATCAAACTATTTATATAAGTATTTATCATTCTATTTATATATCATTGTATTTATTTATTTATTTATTTATCTATCTATCTATCTTTATATCTATCTATTTATCTATATGTGTGTCTATCTAATTTTCTATCAATCTATCAAAATGTTTATCAAATTGTTGATCTATTTTTCTGTCTTTCTATCTATCTATCTAACAATCTATCAGTCTATGAATTTGTGTGTCTATCTATCTTTCTACCTGCCTGACTATCTGGCTACCTGATTATATATATGTTTGTGTGTCTGTTTCTCTATCTATTTATCTGTATGTCTGTCTATCTATTTATTTGTTTGTCTATCTGTCAATCTATTAATCTATCTATCTAGCTATCTATCTATGTATCTATCTCTATGTCTATCTACCCACTTATCTATATATCTATCTATTTACATTTATATTTGTCTATATATCTATTTATCTATCTTTCTATCTAATAACTTATCTACATGTATTTATATTTATCTATCTATTATTCTATCTATCTATTTGTCTATTTATCTATCTATCTATCTATCTATCTATATGTTTATCTATCTGTCTACCTATTTGTCTATCTATATATATCAATCTATCTATCTAAATGAAGAATAATCTAACTATCTATCTATATTGTTTCTATTTATCTATCTATCTGTTTATCTGTCTATCCATATATCTATCTGTATGTCTATCTACTTATATATCTATCTATCTATTTATCTGTCTATCTGTCTAAATGTCTATCTATCTATATGTCTATCTATCTGTCATTTTATATGTCTATCGATCAATCATTTAAACTATCGATCTATTTGTCTATCTATGTTTCTATCTACATGTCTATTTATTTTTCTATCAAACAATCTATCTATCTTTCTATCTATCTGTTTATTTATCTATATATAAATCTATCTATCTATCTAGCTTTCTGTCAATAAATCTGTCTATCAATCTTTCTATAAATATATTTATCTTTAATCTATATATCTATCTATTTATCTATATATAAGTCTATCTATATAAATATTTATCTGTCTATCTGTGTCTATCAATCTATCTATATATTAATCTCTCTATCAATCTATTTATAAATATGTCTATTAATTTATCTATCAATCTGTCTATCTACTTTCTACCTATCTATTTGTTTATATATATATCTTTCTGTCTATTTATTTATTTATCAATCTATAAATTAATCTATCTAACTATCTGTCTATCTATCTATCAATCTATGTGCCTATAAATCAATCAATCTATTTGTCTATTTATCTATCAATCTATCTTTCAATCAATCTATAAATTAGTAAATATATTATCTATTTATCCTTCTATTTATCACTATGACTATATATTTATCTATGTATCTATATATTTGTCTTTTTTTTATCTTTTTGCCTTACTATCTGTCTATCAATCTATCTATCAACCTTTCTATTAATTTATCTACCAATTTGTCTATCATTTTGACTATGAAATAATCTATATATTTATTTGTCAAAATGATTGTATGTATTTTTATATATCTTTCAGTCTAACAAAATATCTATCTATCTAAGTCTATATGTATCTATCTATTTATATATATATATCTTTATATTTATATGTCTATCTATCAATCTATTTTTCTTTCTACTTGTCTATCATCTGTATATCAATCTACCTATCAATCTATCTATCAATCTGTTTATCAATTTGACTATCATTTTGAATATCAAATGATCTATCTATCTATTAATCTATCTATCTTTCTTATAATCATTCTATCTATCAATCTATCTATCAATCAATCTATCAGTCTATATTTCTTTCTTTCTATCTCTCTGTCTGTCTATATATCTATCAATCAATCTACCTACCTCTCTGTCTATCTATCTGTCTATCTAACATTCACTCTATCTAACTATGTATTTATCTATCCATCTTTCTTTCTTTCTATTTAACTATCTATATTTCTATCTATATATGTGTCTATATGTCTATCTATCTATTTATCTATTTGTTTATCAATTTTTCAATCAATTTATCTAATTTCTATATATATATATATATATATATATATATATATGTGTGTGTGTGTGTGTGTGTTTATGTATCTATCAGCATATCTATTTGTCTATCTATCTATCTATCTATCTATCTATCTGCATATCAATTTATCTATCTATCTATCTGCATATCTATTTGTCTATCTATCTATCATTCTATCTATCTGATTGTCTATATATATATATATATATATATATCTATCAATCTATCTATCTATCTATCTAAATACCTATTTATCTAACTATATGTCTATTTATCTGTCTATCTATTTGTTTATCTTTTTGTTATATATCTATCAATCTATCTGTCTGTCTAACTATCTTATTCTCTATATGTCTATCAATCTATCTAATTATCTATCAATCTGACTCTCAATCTGTCTATTAATCTATCTATCAATTAAACTAATAATCTATCTACCTATATATCTATATATCCATCTATATGTCTATCTATCTATCTGATTATCTAACTATCTATATTTTTGTCAATCTTTTTTTATAGATTTGTCTATCTATCTATCTATCTATTAGTCTATGAATCTGACTATAAATCTATCTATCAGTATGTCCTTCTATCTGTCTATCTATCAGTCTGTCTATCTATCTATCTCTCTTTGTGTCTTTCTATTTATCTATATATTTATCTATTTGTCTTTCTATTAACTATCTATTTGTCTATCTATTTGTCAATCTGTATAATAACAGATCTATCTATGTGTCTATATATCTGTATATCTATATATCTATATATCTATCTATGTGTGTGTGTGTGTGTGTTTGTATCTATCTATCTATTTATTTGTTTGTTTACCTATCTATCTTTCAATCAATCAATAATTAATTAATCAAGCTATCTATCTATCTATCTATCTGCCTATCAGTTTTTTTATCTATCTTTCTATCAATTTTTCTAACAATTTTTTATCTATTTATTTATCTGAATATCTATCTGTGTATCTATATATCTTTCAATGAATCTCTCTAACTATCTATTGATTAGTTTATCTATGTATCTATCAATCTATCTATTCGTATATCTTTTTATCTTTGTATCTATCTATCTGTCTATCTGTCTATCTATATGTCTATCTATCTATCTATCTATCAGTCAAACTATATATTGACTATTTAACTATCTATATATATTTCTATCTATTTTTTTCTATATCTATCTATAGTTATATCTATTTATCTTTTTATCAATCTATCTATCTGTCTATCCGACTCTATTTAAATATCAATATATTTTTTAAGATATCTATTTATAGGTCTCTCTATTTATTTATCTATTTATTTATCTATTTATCTATTTATTTATCTATCTATTTATAAATTTGACAATGATACTGACTATCTATCTATCAATGTCCTTCAATCAATCAATCAATCTGTCTGTCTATCTGTCTATCTATGTGTCTATCTTTCTATTTATCTATATATTTATATATTTGTCTTTCTATCTGACTATCTATCTGCCTATCTATTTTTCAATGTATCTATCTAATAATATATCTATCTATGTATTATATATCTATCTATCTATTTGTGTGTGTGTGTGTGTGTGTGTGTGTGTGTGTGTATCTATATATTTATTTATAGATGTATATATCTATCTATCTATTTGTCTATCTATCTGTCTATCTTTCAATTTGTCTATCTATCTATCTATTAATCTACCTATCAATCTATTTATTTATCTCTCTACCAATCTATTTACTATATTTATAAATCTATGTTTCTGTCAATCTTTCTTTCTTTCTTTTAGTCTATCTTTCTATCTATATGTCAATCTATCTATAATCTATCTATAATCTATCTATAATCTATCTATAATCTATCTATAATATATCTATAATCTATCTATAATCTATCTATAATCTATCTATAATCTATCTATCTATTTAACTATCTATCTAGCTATATATTATTCTATCTATCTATCTTTTTATCTCTCTAGCTATGTATCTATATGTCTATCTATCTATCTAATTATCTATCTAACTATCTTTCTCTCTATCTATCTTTTTGTCTATGTATCTTTCTATCAATCTATCTATGTAACTTTCTATCAATCTATCTAAATATCTATCAGTCTCAATGTTTGTCTGTATGTAAATCTATCTGTCAATCTATTTATTTGTTTGGCTGTCTATCTGTATATTTATCTATTTGTCTTTTTTCTATCTACCATATAGATAGATAGATATATAGATTGACAGATAGATTGACATATCTGTATATGGATTGATAGATATATATCTATCAATCTATCTATATATATCTATCTATAGATATATAGATTGACATATTTATCTGTCTATCTATCAGTCTCATTGTCTATCTATATATATCTATCTATCTATTGTCTATTTGTCTATCTATCTCTTTATCTATCTTTGTATCTATCTATCTATCTATCTATCTGTGTGTGTGTGTCTATCTATCTATCTATCGGTCTTTCAAACTACATATCTATCTATATATTTTTTTTTCTATCTATCTATATATCTATCTATCTTTTTAAATATCTATCTATTTTTATAACACCTATATACCTATTTGACTATCAATATGTCTATCTTTCTTTCTATCTAACTATATATATATATATATATATATATCTTTCTTTCTTTCTTTTATATATCTATATATCTAAATATCGATCTATCTATCTATCTATCTATATATCTTTCTATCTTTCTATTTGTCTATTTTTTATCTTTTTATCTTTTTGTCTTTCTATATGTTTATCTATATCTCTAATAATATATTTATCTATCTATCTTTCAATCAATCAATCTATCTATCTATAAATGTAACTGTTTATTTAGCTATCAATGCAACTATCATTCAATATGTGTATATATATATATAAATCTATCTATTAATTTATCTATCAATCTCTCTATCAATCAATCTATCAATCAATCAATCTATCTATCAATCTATCTATCAAACTATCAATCAATCAATCTAATAATCTATATATCATTCTGCATATCAATCTATCAATCAATCTACCAATTAATCTATCTATCTATATGTCTATTTATCTGTCTATCTATCTATCTATTTATCTTCCTATCTATTTATCTATCTATCTATCTTTTTATCTATTTCTAACTATCTTTCCATATATATATATATATATATCCTATCTATGTTTTTGACTATATATCTGTCTGTCTATCTATTTGTCTATCATTTTATCAATCTATCTATATATATATATATCTATCTATCTTTTTGTTTGTATATCTATATGTATATCTATCTATCTATATATTTATCTATATATCTGTCTATTAATCTATCTATCTAATAATTTTTCTATCTATCTAACGTTTATCATATGTCTATCATTCCATCAATCTATAAGTCTATCTATCTTTTTATCTGGCTATCAATCTCTCTATTAATCTCTCTATCAATCTTTATATCTATCTATCTATCTATCTGCATATCAATCTCTTGATCAATGTATTTATCATCCTATCAATCAATATGTATATTTATCTATCTATCTAAATCTCATTCAATATGTCAATCTATCTGTATATCTATCTGTCGATCTAACTATCTATTTATCTATAAATTAATCTATTTATATTGTTGTCTAGCTATATGTCTATCTATCAGTCTATCTTTTTGTTTAACTATCACTCTATCTATATATTTGTTTATCATCTATCTATATATGTTTATGTCTATTTATCTAAATATCTATCTATCTGTTTATCTTAATGTCTATCTATTTATCTATCTATCTAAATATCTTTCTATATTTCTAACTAATAATATATTTATCTAGATATCTATTTATCTTTCTATCTATATGTCTATCTATTTATCTATTTATCAATCAATCTATCTTTCTATCTTTCTATTTATCAATTTATCTTTCAATCTATCTATCAATCTATCTATGAATCTTTCTTTTTATCTGAGCATATATCTATATATAAATCTATCTATCTTTTTGTCTATCTGTGTATTTATGTCTCTTTTATTTGTCTATTTATCTCTCTCTATCTATCTATCAGTCTATTTATCTATCTAGTTATCTTTATATATGTGTGTATCTATCTATTTATTAATATATATATATATATATATCTATTTATCTATCTTTCTATCTATCAATTTAATTGTCTATCAACCTATCTATCTATATTTAATCTATCCTTCTCTCTAGATGTTTATAAATCTATCTATCAATTAGTCTATTAATATGCTCATCAATCAGTCTATCAATCATTCTATCAATATTTAAATCAATCTGTCTATAATTTTATCTATAAATCTTTCTATCTATCTATTTATATTTCTATCTATCTTTTAATCTATCTAACTATCTATGTATATGTCTATCAACTATTTATCTATCTTTCTATTATATATATATATATCTCTCTCTCTCTCTCTCTTTAAATTAATATATCAATTAGTTTATGTATATATCTATCAATTTGTCTAACATTTTTCCTATAAAACTATCTATCTATCAGTCTATTTGTTTGTCTATTTGTAAATCTATTTGTTTGTCTATCTGTCTGCCAGGCTATCTCACTGTCTAATTATCTAGCTTTATATCTATCTATATATCTAGCTATATATCTAGCTATATATCTATCTATATATCTATCTATCTCTCTATCTTTCTATCTATCTATTTATATATTTTCTCTATGTCTATCAATCAATCAATCTGTCTATCTAACTGCCTATTTATATGTCTAATTATTTATCTATCTATCTATATATCTATTTGTATTTTAATCAATCAATCTATCTATCTATCTATATGTCTTTTTATCTATTTTTAATCTTTCTATATAACTGTGTAGCAATCTATCTATTTTTAATCTTTCTATATAACTGTGTAGCAATCTATCTATTTTTAATCTTTCTATATAACTGTGTAGCAATCTATCTATTAATATATCCATTAATCTATCTATGAATCTATTTATCAATCTATCTATAAATCTTTCTATCAATCTATTTATTTATCTTTCTATCAATCTACCTATGAATCTGTCAATCATTGTGTCAAACTATCAATCAATCTATCTATCTATTTATCAATATATCTGTATATATCTTTGTCTATCTATCTTTTTATCTATCATCTATTTTGTGGATCTATAGGTCTATCTATCTATCTTTTTGTCTATCTATTTCTTTATATATCTATCTATCTATATATCTATATATGTATCTATCTATTTGTCCATCTAATATCTATTTATCTATCTATATTTCTTTCTTTCTATCTAATAATCTATCTATCTATCTCTCTAATAATCTTTCTATCTTTCTATCTTTCTATTTATATGTCTATCTGTTTGTCTATCTATATGTTTATCTATAATTATATCTATCTTGTATCTAATTGTCTATCTATCTATCTATATGTCTATCAATTTGTCTATCTTTATATCTATCAATCTATCTATCAATCTATCTATCAATCTCTCTATCAATCTATCTATCAAATTATCTAGGAATCTATCTATCAATCTGTCTATCAATTTGTCTATCATCTTTCTATCAATTTGTCTATCAATCTACCTATCAATCTGCCTATCAATCTATCAATCAATTTGTCTATCAATCTTTCTATCTTTCTATCTATCTATTTTATAATCTATCTATTTATCTATCTGTCTATTTATTTGTTTATCTATCTATCTATCAGTATATTTATTCATCTATCTGTCTGTCCGTCTATCTGTCTATCAATCTATTTTTGTCTTTATGTCTGTCATTCTATCAATCAATATATCTGTCTATTTATCTATCTTTCTACATGTCTATCTATATGTCTATCTATCTCTCTCTATATATATATGTCTATCTATTTGTCTATTATTTTTCTATCTATATATCTATCATATGATAATCTATATGTTTATCTGTCTGCCTATCTATCTATCTACGTGTCTATCTTCTATCTATTTATCTTTCTATCTAATTTGTTTTTTAATCTCTCTATTGATCTATCTAATTTTTTATCTATCTATCTATCTATTTATTTATCTATCTATCTATCTGTCAATTTATCTATTATCTATCAGTCAATCTATCATTCTAATAATCTATTAATATATCTATCTATCTGTCTATTTATCTATTTGTCTATCTATCTGCATATCTATTTGCCTTTCTATATGTCTAGCTATTTGTTTATATATTTGTATATCTATCTATGTATCTACCTATCTATCTATCTATCTTTTTATTTATCTTATTATCTATCTTTCTATCAGTCTATATATTTGTCTATTTTAACTGTCGATCTAACTGTCTATCTATTTGTCTATCTATTTATCTATCTATCTATTTTTCTGTCGATCAATCTGTTTATCAATCTTTCTATCAATATATATATCATTCTATATATCTTGCAAATTATCTATCTGTCAGTAAGTCAGTCTATCTATCTATTTATCTATTTATCGATCTATCTATTTATTTAGCTATTTGTCTATCTTTCTGTCAAATAAATTATCTATCTACCTATCTGTCTAGCTATTTGTTGATCTATCAATCTATCTATCTCACAATCAATTTGTCTTTTAATCTGTCTATTTATTTCTCTATCTATATGTCTATCTATTTGTATATCGCTCTGTCTATCTATATGTCTATCTATATATCTATCTATCTTTTAATCTGTATATCTTTCTATTAATCTATCTCTCTATATATCTATCTTTTTGTTTATATATTTGTCTATCTATCTATCTATTAATTTGTCTATCAATCTTTTTATCAATAAATCTATCAATCTCTCTATTAAACTATTTATATATCTATCTATTTGTTTTTCTATCTAGCTATCTATTTTTCTATCTATATATCAATCAATGAGATTACCTATCTGTCTTTCTATATGTCTATCTATTTTTCTATCGATTGATCTATCTTTCTGATAGTCTATTTGTCTGTCTGTCTATTAACCTATTTGTTTATCTATCTATCTATCTTTCTCTCTTTCATTTATTAATTAATCTATCTATTTAACTACAAGAAAATTCCTCGGTAGCTAGGGAAATTTCCCTAGCTATATGAGCTTTTCCGTCACTAAAATAGAATAACGATGGAATAATTATTGAAATTATCCCAAGCTAAAGTGCTCATCATAAAATATTAACGAGATAATATAATTCCCTAGCAAATATTTTAACAATGAAAAATCCCTAGCTAATTATTTTTTCACTTGCTAATTTTGATCATAATTAAGAATAGTAATTAATATTTTTCATTTAAATATATACAAATGATTCCCTAGCAAAATTTGTGAGGAAAATTTCTTAGCTATTTTCATTCCAAAGCTATTTTCATAATTTTTTTTACAACAAATTTTATTACATATTTTTAAATTTTTATATAAATTGAATACAAACATATACTTTAAAATTTTTTTTATAATTAATAAAAAGAAAACTAGTTCAAAATTATTCTAATACAAATATTATATAGTTAAAACAAAAACATAACATAGGTATATAATCATTTAAAACAAAATCATCATCCTCATCATTATTTGATGCATTTGTGCTAGGGTCTCCTATGTGGTTTCTCTGCTAGAACTCCATGTTCTATTTATCTCATCAAGGCCACTAATTGCGACTCCATACGGTACATCTACTTTTGTTTTGCATTTAGTACTGCTCAGAAAAATTATTTTGAACTTCCCCAACATCATAATTATCAACACTAAAATTATGAATCAAAGCTATAATATTATAAACTAATGAAAGGCACACTTTAAACACAAAACAAATGCAAACACATGTAAAGGAAAATATTACTAAATTTCTAGATGCGCTGATTGATCAAATATAGTAGCTAAAGCATATACAACAAGTTTATCTCCCAATTTCTAGCACTTTAATGATACCTTTTCATTTTTTTCATGGGTTGCATATACGAAACAGTACTTATTATCGAGCATGTTCCATTCCTTGATTGATGCTTCCTCTACAAATACAGATAGAGGCTTAGATTTTTTACCGAGAAGATGATAAAGTACATTTATGAAAAAATAAACAAGAGAGAAAACTAATCAATGAAATAAGAAACCAAAAAACTTTTTAATAATATACTGTAGCCAGAATAAGTAATTAGAAACATCTACAAAAATGAGAACCAGCATTCAATGAGAAATCGAATCATGTAGTTTTTCTCGGAGATTGGTTCCCAAGTCTGAGTCTAACACCATGATCGTCCATTTAGTCTTATGGATCAAGACACTCGTTGGAGCCTCCAGGTGTTTGACTCTGACCCCATTAGCTAACTCATTTTATTATTCTGAGACACCATACTTGTGCGTCCCATGTTTCCATAATGAAGATGAATATTTCTTCACCATATCCAACAACTCAAACCTAGCAAAATGAGATGCTGGTATCAATTGAATAGATACATAAAAGGATACACAAACTAATTATCAACTTGTTTTTTTTAAACAAGAATACTAGCACATGGAAATAATAGGCACCCAATGTAAGGTGAAATATAGAGGGAAGCAGCAAAATCAACTGAGAATCAGCTAAGCAAACAACTAGAGAAAAATTGAAGAAAAAGAAGGGAACTTTGTCTGTCCATCATGCACCCTTATTGTTGTAGTTGAGCAACCAACACCAGCATTAAAATGACCACCTTAATAAACAAACAAACACCAGCAACAAGCACAATAACTGGGAGGTGGGATGCACCAATTTGTGTTGGCTTGCAGTGAAGAAAGTAATCAGGCATTCTTCTAGTCTCACCTAGCTCTCTTTTTCTCGATGCATGCTCAAACTACATCAATATTAACTCTCAGACAGCATCACCACAAACACAAAAACTATCATTTCACAGCAGACACATTTCAAAAAACAAAAACAAAAACAAAATGAAAAACAAGATCATAATAAAAAAACTTTTTCTTCATGGCTCCAATTGTAGCCATCCATGACAAGCTGATGAGCTAGGGCAATAAGTTGTAGATTTTTCTTCTAGTTAAACTAGTCAAAGATGTCCTATAGAAAGAGGATGACAAGAGTTGAGGTGAAAGAAAAGCACAAGCGGGTCTGATTTTTGACTAAACCAAGGCAGTCAAGAGAAAATAATCAAATAGATCGATGAAAATTTTCTAGACGTTAGCATTGCCATACTTCCATAAGCACTCATCATAAAATCCATAAACTTTAGTGATCTTCCAAATTTCATGATTGTCCCTCATGATTGTGATCCGCTGTGACCTGTGGATAGCGCACTTTGTGAGCCACAAGGAGTGAGACTGTCTCGACTAAATAATATCCACGATCAACATAATCATGCATCCAACTCAATGTCTGAGACAACATTGAGCTTTAATCAGCCTAATATGATGTATAATTGCATAATTAATATAATTAGTGTTAAATCGACCTAATATATATTCTAATATATTATCACTTCATTTTTTAAATTTTATTGAATTGAGTTTTAATCATTTTATTAAATATTTAAAAAACAAAAAAAAACTTGTCATTTGTCATGAAAGATATATATTCATATATATCGAGTAGTCATCAACAAAAGTGATCAAATACTTTCTCTCTATCTTAGTATATCTCTACTAGGAATTCAAATATCTAAGTGTATCCCATCGAATGGGTTATTACTCAAATTAGACTAACATGTAAGGTAGGAAGCTTTAGTAAGATTTCCTAATTGGCATTCTCCACATTCTTTGGTTCAATATTCAAAAGGCTACAATAAAATATACTCAACTTAACTAATAATAATTATGCAAGTTGAGAAGGCACAAACAACGAGTCTAAAACACTCATGCATCTAGAAAGAAATCTTATTGTTAAAGATAAAACATATAATCTATTCTGCTCAATCCCAAATATGATATTTTTTAGAGTATACAAATCCTGCAAATAAATATCAATAAAAATAAAGACAAATTTAGAGTTAAATCATCAATACAAATAAGCTAACAGAATAATAATAATATCCAATAACTTTTGAGCATTTTTTATTGACAACAATAATGTTCTCAAAAAAGAAATGAACATAAAGAATAAAGTACAATTACAAACAATATAAATATTTACTTATGTATTGATAATTTATGAATTTAAAATGAGAATATAAGTAAAACAACTTGTAATACCTTAAAAAAGTAATTTCCTAAATGAAGGAATTCTATATTCTTCTTTCTAGCGAGTATATGGTGGTTAGACTCTGTGAAGACTTTTGGATGGCTCTGACAATTAGCCTATTTCTCTCACAATTACATAATGCACTTGGTTTTTCTCTAGAAATAATATCAAATAATTATTTCTGGTGTGAGTCATCCTTTGATATTGAGTTAAATGGACTTAGACCCTCATTCATCTAACTTTTCTATGATAGTTCATATTATGCCACAAAAGTATGATGCCTCCAAAAATATGAAAGTTCATATCTGCAATCAATTTCTTTTTTATAGAACTTTCAAAACCCTAATTAAGGTTTCTACTAGGAAATACCATTGTCTGTTGACATCAGTCGCCAAGTGCCACCATCATCAACCATCTGCTACCATGCATTACACGTTGCTTGTTGCTACCACACATTGTTCACCATTCATCACCTCAGCATATTGTGCACCACCACCATGCATCTGTATGTGACTATGCAAGCCTCTTATGACATATTGTGCATGCATACTACTCATATGCAAGAAGCTGCTGCCCATATTGTGTATGTACCTGCTACCTTGTATTTTTTTTGTTACTATAGATAGTGGAGGCCCGACCCTCCAAGGAACCATGCCGTGCCAGGCATGTCATGCCAGCTCGGTTGGGCCCTAAAAATTTCATCTAATTAGTATCAAACAAAAGACCTATAACTTTTAAACAAAGATATTTTTCATCATAAAAAAATATTTTATGTGACCCACAACAACACGCAACCACTATTGTATGGTATAATTATTGTTTTCTAATTTATATTAAACATGCTTAGTGATAGATTAGCCATTTTAATAAAATAATTGGGTCAGTTATTAGGCCCTAAGTCATGAGTGCCCAAAAACAACTCATGCCCAGGACCTAAGTAGCTCTGCTCATGCCACATCGTCATGGGTAACAAGCCACAATTGTCCAACCATGACCCTAGCACAAACAATGCTTGGGAAAGAGTAATGGGTAACAAGTAGCACATTGGGCTAACCCATGCCACAACTGCAAATGCTATATGGGGCCACTAAATAAGGCTCAGTAAAACCCTTGGTCTCATTCCATACAAGACCATGCCATGCTGAACTAGTTAGACAGTCATACCCACAATAAAATGCTCATAAGAGTGCCCCAAAGATTGTGTCACTTCATAAAAACTCTAGACCTGTGATACAAGACCTGACAGCCACCGTCAATGACAAATGGTGAAAGCATATAAAATTCATGACCTATCAAAGGTACTACATTACATGATATATTTTTTATATTATTTATTTAATACATGAATACAAGAATTCATAAAAATTATATTGGAGCACCCCTTTTCACTATGATCTTTCTCTTCCTCATAACTTAAGTGCAAAACATGAATCCAAACACAAAGTAATCTCAAAAATTCTCATATTATGATTTATCTCAAACCTAAAAATAATCAAAGTGAAGCAAAAATCAACATATGCTTACCTTGCAATCCGAATCAGTTGCCGCAAAATGTCATAGTAATAAAGCTGCTTTCCTCTGGCTCTTAGGGCAACATGAGCTATTTATCAGAAAAGCCTTTAGAGAATTATTAAAAGCAAATTTAAATATCAAAATTATAGTAAATCAAAGTAGATTTAGATAATAACTTTAGATAATGATATAAAAATAGAATTTGATCAGATGCATAATGAATAGAGATTCAATTTTCCATAAAATGCTACAAATGGAAGGACTTGAGCAAATCAATAATAGGCTGCAATGCCCCAGTAGATAGAACTTCTTTCTTAATGTTTGGATATGAATGAATCAAATTTCCAATCACACCTACCTACAACAACAAAAATAATTGGTTCAAATAATAAAGCAAATGCCAATATCAAAATTTCATAATAATGATAACTAAAAAAACAATTGAGGTCTTACTTTTTAAGTAAGGTAATTGCTTCATAATGTATAACAAGATCTTCAGAGCGCAACATTCAGATGAGAGTGGGAAGAGCATTGCACTTGATAATCAAAAAAGTAAAAAAAAAATGCATTATTTTTTAATGGCAAAGTAAATGATACAAAATTAGCAATCATAATAAGGAACATCACCTGGTTTGTATTCTCTTAATTCTTGAAAGATAAGGTTTTCAGTGCCCCAGCAAATGCCCTTTTCACTTTAGCATCAAAGAAATCCAACAATTAAACTAGAGGTGGTAATCCCACCATTCATCCTAAGAAATAACTTATTAACTGAAAGTATTGTGCTTAGTCCCAAAAGTGATTGCATTAAAAATTGCAAGCTAATATGAGTTTTGATTTTGTTATTCTCATGGGCAAGTTTGGTGATCACATTAGCTGCCCCTCTTAGGATTCTATTCACTTCCTGAGAAGTAGATCCATCTTGGTGCATCTTCAACAGATCCACAATAGGTGGCAAAGCACCTGTGTCAATAATAAGTTGCTGATGTTCTGGCTATTCTACAACAAAATGGTAAAGGTTAATGAGTGTAACATGTAAACACGACACAAACAATAGTCAACAATAGAATACTACAATAGCTTACAAATCAAACAACTAAAGTCATATAATGTGTGAGACACTTCAATGTTCATGGATTTTAAACTGATGAGTTACTCACAAATTTTATTGAATCCAATCTTATCTAATATTACCAATTTAATATTATAGAAAAATAAACAATATATTAATTAAAACTAATTATTGTAGTTTATAATCATACCTTTTGTGTTTTTTACTTTTTATTATTATTTCTATGTTATTATTGTTGGAAACACCTAACATCTAGACTGCTTTAATTCATCGGGCCATTATATTTTAAGAGATGATTGCTTGTTATTTTTTTACTGAGAGTTTTTCATCGATTTTTATGTTTGGCATAGAATTATGCATAGTATCAAATCCAAAACTCTAAGGAAAATAAAGCTTGAGGCATGTAAGGATTCAAAATCCTAAAAAATGAGAGGACATACATTGTACCAACATAGTGGAAAAGGGCGTACATGCTATAGTAACACCCCATATACTGCCATCACACACTATGTGAGACAAGCATCAACTCCATAAAAAGGATGTTGCATGGGTGTGTGTGATAGAAGAGTTTGTGCATGGTAGTAGACACCTCAATTGCATAATAGGCATTGCAGTTGTGTCGTATAGTTTTGGTTGACAGTGTGCATGGTCATGCAGGGTAATATGGCACAATAGTAGGCACTTCAATTATAAGATTTGGGTAGAAACTAAAATTTGGGGAGAATCCAAATTAAGTTTAATTTTTTGGCAGAATTTCAATTTTTGTGCAAACATTAGGGTTTGGGAAGAAACATTTTTAAAAATTTTTGTTGTTGTTGTACCATTATTAATGAGAGCACCCAATATAAGAGTTCCCTAAGTTTATTGGCCTATTATATAAGGGTATTTCTTATTATTATTTTGTGATTTAAATTTTTTCATAATATAATGAATACATTAATGAGTATATATAAGAAGCAAAATAAAATTATAGCACTTCAAACGTCTAGAAAGAGTCATGCATAAATAAACAATATATAAAATATAATTTAAGAATCTCAAGCTACTAGTGGCACTATTACATGAATAAAAGAAGCATGAACAAATATATCCCCATATTATAATAAATTATGCACATCATACAAACAAATTTCAAATATAAATATGATCAACAATATAAATTTTAATTCTCTAAATAGTTTATATGACATAAATACACATGTCAAGTGTAATATCTTCACAATAAAATTTGTATGTGTCTCATATCCAATCACATGTACTTTTCTTTCCAAATATGAGATACTAAAATACTTTGTCTATGTCCAATTCCCATTTCTCTACGTGCATGTTGTGACTAAGGGATCTAATCTTATTTTTAAAAAATTAATCACGATGAGTGTAAGTGTTGTTAGTCCATGAATGATCTTCAAGTGTATCCATATTAAATGAATGCTTATTTTGAAATTGCACCTTGTAACTATATCCTTGATCATCAATACTATGAAAAAAACTCTATTTTGACTCCACAATCACTTTGATGGTGGATCAATAACTTTAGTTGTAGAAAAAAAAATAATTTTATTGGAATATAAAATCATGAATACATGTAAACACACAACACATGAACTTTCTTCAATATGCTATACTTTGATTAATTAGTGTTACTCAATTTATCATAATGCACATCACTATTGTGTATGCATTATAAAGATAATAAATGGTTTATCATATTACTATAACAAATGATTTATCAACTTGTATATTTACTTAAAAATATCCCTTTATGATATATCATTTCTTCATATGATATAAACATTATAGAGATAATCTCTTGTGTATGCATTCAAGCATCATATTGCACATCACTATTATCTTAGTTGCACATTTATATTAAAGTATAAACTTATATATATAATGGCATATGATTATATAAAAATACAAGTGTTTAGATATAATGTTGTGTTTAAAATACTTTTATAAATGTTAAATATATACAAATATATATATATATATATATATATATATATATATATATGTAACACTTTTATAAATATTATATAGCATATATATCACATTTATATAAACATTATCAATATTATATATTTATATAAAAATTTATATGTTATATAAATGTTTACAAATATGTAAAAATATTTTATATGTTAGATAAAAGTTATATAAAAAATTATATAAATGGATAATTTTATGTTAATGTTGTATAAATATTTATAAACATTTATACATATGTATAAATATTTATATATAACATTATATGTTTATATAAACATATCAATGATTATATATAATCTAATATGTTTATATATATTAAAGCATAGACATTTATATATAATGTAATACGATTATATAAATGTATAAAAGTTTATATTTAATGTTATTGATTTATAATATTTTTGGATTCAATCAAAACACAACCCACAAACATTGTGTTTATTTTTTCCTAAGTTACAAAAGCAGAAAACATTAAGCATAATTTTTTTTCATAAGTTACTGAAGCATAAAACAATAAGCATACATTTAGTATTTGAAATCAATAAATCCCTAAAAAATTTATCAGTAAAAGAACAAAGTTTACATTAACCATACATTGTTTTATTAATGGTGGAGAGTCAAAATCATATAAGTGATGTGAAAATGGGAAAAAGAAAAATAAATATCGTATTCTGAAGGTGAAGCGCAATGATAATCTTACTTGGTAACAAGAAGAGGTATGGTTTATAGGTTGCTCCAATAATCATATTTCGCTTCTCCTCTCTTCCTCTTCACGAAGATAGAAAAAATGGTTTAAGTGCTTGAATGACTTAGTGTTTTTTTTTCACATAAACTATAATTAAAAAAATTGATATAAATATATAGAAAAAAAAAGAGACAAAAATATAAAATAAACTAAAATTATAAAAATTAAATAATTTAAATAAAAAATGAAATAGATTTTTATTTAACCATAAATGATATTATTTCATAAATAAATAAATTTATGGTTAATAATTTATGAAATTTTAATGGTTATTTTTTATAATATTTAATATAAATTATGAAATGAATTTCAGAAAAAAAAATGTATTAATGATTATAAAAATGATGATTAAAAAGTTTGATTACTAAAAACCATGAAAACTAATAATTGGTAATCAAAATTTCATATTATTTCATTTATAAAAAAACAAATTATTTAATATAACCATAAATAAATTATATGAATGTATAACCATAAAAAATAATTAAAAAATAATATTATATTATAATAAAGTATTTCATATATATATATTATGGTTATAAAATTTTAAGATTTTAATTTATTTTTTATGAATATAATATGAAATAATTATAAAGGCATAACATTTTATATTATTTGAAATAATTTATAATTTATAAAATTTCAAAAATTACTTAAAGTGAGAAGATCATTAAAAAAATTATATTTATTATTTTAATAAAAACAGAATATTAAAAGCTAATAGTAAAGATATTACTTAATTATTTAATTCATATAAATTTTAGTACTGAAAAAAAATAAAAATTGAATTCAAATCAACTTAGGGTTAGTTTAGTAGTACTTTTCAAATGTGTTTATAGGGCTAAAATTAATTTTAAGTGTTTTTAGGACAAAATTTATTAGTAATATTTTAAATAATTTTTTTGAAGCCCCAAAAAAATACTTGAAGTATTCTTTTAATAACCACACTGAGATATTTATTTTTTTAATCATCAAAATATTTTTGTTGTAATTAAAACATCTATGTATTAATCTTTAAAAATCAATTTATTTTCATTTAAATTTTATGACAAATTTGAACTTTTTTTTATAATTCAAAAATCTCAAATCTTTTAGTAATTATTTTTTTACTAGTATCATATAATCATAAAAATATGTATTACTTTAAATAATATAAATGTTTACTTGTTTATTCATTAATTCAGATATTTTTATAATTTTTTTTATTTAATTATATGATTAATTAGTTTAACTTTTTATTAGTATTAATTTTTATGTATGTTCATTTACTAATTAAAATATCTTAAAATTTATTATAATTATATAATTTATTATTTAATGTTTTTTAATAAAAATTTTTAAATATCATAATTAAATATTTTAAAAAAATATTTTGTATAATTTTTAAAAAATTGTATAATCATAGAAAGAATTATTTTAGTCTTTATTAATATAAATTTTTATTCATATTTATATATATTAAAAATTATTAATTTATAATATCCTATTTTTATAATTATATGAGGTGATGGTATCTTTAAAAGATCGCGCATCCATAGACCATGACAAATCTCGAATATAAAAAGTTATATAAAAAAATTAAAACAAATAATATATAGATTTATATAAAATAAATCAGTATAGATTAGCAACAAAAATTATCCCGAGCACAAATAGCTAGGGAAATTCACTAGCTAAATGCATATATTTTGCAAAAATTATCATTAAAGGAATAATCACTTGCAATTAAAATAAAATCGTAAAAAAAATTTTAAGAATATTATTTAGCTAGGGATTTTGTTTAGAAGTAATTAACTATTGAAAATCTGTCTCTAAAGTCATTGCAAAAAGACCCACCATTCTTTGCGCAAAAATTTACGATAATATTAGCTAGTGACAATTTTCAATTGAAAATTTAAATCTCTATTCTATCACAAATACATCACAAATTTATAATTCAATGATAAATCAAATATCTCTTGCTATTCCTTAGCTAACCACTAGCAAATTAGCTAGGGAAAATTTTTCTAGCTAAATTTCTATAGCTAAACAGACATTTTTTAGTGATCTATCTATCTATCTACCTGTCAATCTATCTATCTATGTATTTATCTATATGTCTATATATCTATCTATCTATCAATACATTAATAAATCAATCAATCAACCTATCTATCTATATATCTATCTATTTATCTATTGATCGATCGATCGATCTATCTATCTATCAATCTATATTTGTATCTATGTATTTATCTAACTATGTATCTATCTCTGTATCTATTTATATATCGATCTATCTATCTTTCTATCTATCTATTTATCATATTTTTATCTAGCTATCTACCTATCTATCTATTTATTTATCTGTCTGTCTGTCAATCCATCTATCTATGTGTCTGTCTATCTATCTATCTATATATCTATATATCTATCTATCTATATATCTATGTATCTATCTATCTGTCTATCTATCTATCTATCTATTTATATATCAATATCTTTATCTATCTATATATCTTTCTATCTATCCATTTTCTATCTTTATATATATCTATCTATCTTTATGCATGTCTATCTATTTATTTATATATCTATGTGTCTGACTATATATCTATCTATCTATCCATCTATCTATTTATCTATCTAATAGGAAGTTTGATAGATAGATAGATTGATAGTTAGATAGATGGGTAGATAAATAGATAGACAAAAAGACAGAAAGATAGATTGATAGATTGATAGATAAATGCAAAGATAGATAGATAGACAAATAGATAGAAAGATAGACATATTGATAGATATATCGATAGACATATAGTTAGATAGAAGGATAAACAAATGGATAGACAAGAATAGATAGATAGATAGATAGTTAGATTGATAGATTGATAGATAAAGCGATCGATAGAAATATAGTAAGATAAAATGATAGATAGATTGATAAACAGAAAGATAGATATAAAATTGATAGATAAATAGATTGAAAGAGATAGAAAGAAACACAAATATATAAACAAATTGATAAATATAAAGATAAATCGAAAGATATATTGATAGATAGACAAATAAAAATATAGTTAGATAGAAAGATAGACGAATAGATAGATTGATTGTTAGATAGATTGATAGATAGGTTGACAGACTTGTTGATAGATAGATTAATAGATAGATTAATATATAGATTGATATATAGATTGATAGACAGATAGATAGACATATATATATAAGATCGATAGAAAGATAGAAAGATACATAGGGATATAGATAGATAGATAGATAATAGATATACATACATACATACATAGAGATAGATAGATAGATAGATATATAAATAGATAGACATACAGATAGATAGATAGATAGATAAACTATATATATATATATATATATCAATCGATATCAACATAGATAGATTTTTAGAAAGATTGATTGATATATAGATAGATAAATAAATAGATAGAGAGATAAATAGATAGATTGATAGATCAATAGACAAATAAACAAATAGATAGATAATTAGATAGATAGATAGATAGATACATAAATTGACAGATAGATAGAGAGATATACATATAGATAGATAACATATAAATAGACATATTGATATATAGATAGAAAGATAGATAAATAGATAGATAGATAGATAGACAAATATATAGATAGATATACATATATATATATATATATATATATAGAAAGATAGATAAATAAATAGATATATAGGCAAATAGATAGATACATACATAAACAGATAGATGGGCAAATAGATAGATACATACATAAACAGATAGATAGGCAGATAGATAGACTGAAAGATAGATAGATAGATAGATAGATAGATAAAAAAGGCATATAGACAGATAGATATCTATCTATCTGTCTATCTATCTTTCTGTCTATCTGTTTCTCTATTTGTATGTATGTATGTCTCTCTCTCTATTTATCTGTCTATCTATCTGTTTGGCTAGCTGGCTGGCTATCTGCCTCTCTACATAACTTCATGCCTACATATCTGTATGGCTATCTATATGTTTATTTTTCTATTTGCCTTCATGCCTGCCTGCCTGCCTAGATGCCTGCCTACCTAGATGCATGCCTGCCTGGATGCCTACCTACCTACTTGTCTACCAACCTACCTACTTGCCTGCCTACTTGCCTACCAATCTGCATGCCTTCATGTGTGACTATCTATTTGTCTGTCTATCTATATATATGTCTTCCTAACTTTGTCTTTCTATCTAGTTATCTATCTATTTATCTATCATTCTATCATTCTATATATCTATCTATTTATTTACCTATCTATATTATCTATCTAACTATATTTCTATTTAACTATCAATCAATTCATCTATCAATTTATCTAATTGTGTTGTTGTCTTTTGGTGTGTTTATATATTTTTCTATTTGTGTTTTTGTATTTCTATCGGTCTTTCTGACGGCCTTCCTATGTGCATGCCTGCCTATTTATATATTTATCTATCTATGTAGCTATCTATTAATTAGAATCTCTATCTATCAAAATCCCTAACTATCAATCAATAGATCTATCTATCTATCTCTCTATTTATATATCTATCTTTCTTTCTTTTTTTCAATTTATCTTTCTACCTATCTAACTATTAATCAATCAATCAATAACTTTATTTATTTATCTATCTATAAAACTTGCTGTCTATATAGCTATCTATTTATCTATCTATCCATATATATGTATGTCTGTCTGTCTCTTTTCTATCTATCTATCTAATGTATCTGTCTATCTATCCAACTAACTAACTAACTATATATATATATGTATCTTTCTATCTATCTTATCAATGTGTCTATTTATCTATTCATCTCTTTATATATATATATATATATCTATCTCTTTATCAATCTATCTAACTATCTATCTCTCAATCTATCTATCTATCTAACTATATATCTATCTAGCTATATATCTATCTATCTATCTAGCTATAAATCTATCTATCTATCTATCTATCTATCTTTCTGTCTGTCTATCTATCTATTTGTTTGAATCTCAGTCTATCTATCTATCTTTGTGTCTATCTATCTATATTTGTCTATCAATTTGTCTGTCTATCTATCTATAAATCAGTTAATCTATCTATCTGTCTGTCTGTCTATCTATCTATCCATCTGTTTGCATGTCTATCTGTCCCTCTATCTTTTTATCTATCTATTTATTTATTTATCTATCTATCTTTTTGTCTATTTGTCTATCTATTTATCTATATGTATTGTCTCCCAATCTATATATCGATCTATCTGTCTGTCTGACTATGTGTATATCTATCTATCTTTCTATCTATTTATCTTTTTTCTATATGAATATCTATCTATATGTCGATCTCTCTAACTATCTATTTGTCTTTCTTTCTATCTGTCTATTAGTCTATATTTTAATCTGTCTGTATTTCTGTCTATCTATCTATCTATATATCTATCTAGCTGTTTGTCCTTTTGTTTGTCTCTAAGTCTATCTATCTATTTGTCTGTCTATCTATGTATTTGTCTGTCTATTTATGTATTTGTCTATCTATCTGTTTGTATGTATGTATATTGGTCTGTCTCTTTGTCTTTCTATCTGCTTGCATACAATGTGTGTTTGTATGAATATATGTTTGTTTGTCTATGTGTCTGTCTATCTGTCTGTCTGCATGCTTTCCTACATGCCTGCCTTATCTGTCTATTTATCTATCTATTTGACTGTGTATCTATCTATTTTTATATCTATCTAATTGTATGTTTGTCTCTATGTCTTTCTTTCTATCTGTCTGGCTGCCTAGATTCCTACCTACCTTTCTGCCTTCGTACCTGCTTATTTGTCTGGTTGTCTATTTGTTTGTCTAGATGTATGTCTGTATGTCTGTATGTCTGCCTACCTGCCTACCTACAAGTCTGTCTTTCTATCTGCCAATCTATATATCTATCTATTTATCTGTCTATATGTATATATATATATATCAACTTTCTACCTATCTATTTATCTATATATTTATCTATCTATCTAACTAACTACCTAATTATTAACTATATATCTATCTAGTTATGTATCTATTTATATGTCTTTCTTTCTATCAATATATATATATATATATATATATATATATATCTATCTATCTATATGTATATCTTTTAATCAATCAATCTATCTATCTATATATTTGTTTGTCTATCTATCTATCTATCTGTATTCTATCTATATGTCTATCTATTTATATATCTATCTATCTATTTGTCTATCTGTTTATTTGTCTATCTATCTATGATTCTATATATTTGTCTGTCAAACTATCTATCTATCTATTTATCTATCTATCTAATTGTATATATGACTATCCATCGAATTGTCTATTTATCTATCTATCTATTCGTCTATCTATCTAAATGTCTAACTATATATCTGTCTATCTATCTAATTGTATATATATTTATGAACCTATCAAGTTTTCTATCTATCTATCTATTTATCTGTATATTTTTATCTATATATATTTATATCTATCTATCTGTATATCTATCAATCTATGTATCTGTATGTCTATCTATCTATTTATCTAAAAATTAATCATTTAATCAATTAATCAATCAATCTTTCTGTCTATCTATATATCTATCTATTTATAATATATATATATATATATCTATAAATATATCAATCTTTTTATCTATTTATATATATATATATGTGTGTGTGTGTGTGTGTGTCTATGTGTTTATCTATTTATAAACATATATGTGTGTGTGTGTGTGTGTGTGTGTGTGTGTGTGTGTGTGTGTGTGTGTCAATCTATTTCTATATGTCTATCTATAGATATATATATCTATCTATTTATCTAACTATCTATCTATCTATAATTCAATCTTTTTATCAAAGTATCTATCTATAAAATTATCAACTATCTTTCTATCTATTTATGTACCCATCAATCGATATATTTGTCTATCTATCTATCTATCAATGAATCTATCTAAACATATATATATATATCTTTCTTTCTTTCTATTTGTCTATATATCTTTGTGTCTGTCTATATGTCTATTATTCTCTCGGTCTGTCTATTGTCTATTTTCTATCTATCTGTATGTCCATCAATCTAAATATCAATCAATCAATCAACTATTTATCTATCCATGACTATATATATATATATATATATATATATATATCTCTCTCTCTCTCTCTCTCTTTCTATCTATTTGTCTATCTATATATCTATCAATCTATCTGACTATCTTTTTATCTTTTTATCTAACTATCTGTCTATCTATCTAACTATCTATTTTTCTATCTATCTATGTATATGTCTTTCTATATATCTATCTATCTATATGTCTATATGTCTATCTATATATCTATCTATCTATTAGTCTATCTATCATTCTATATATATGTCTATATGTCTATCAATCAATCTACCTATCTATCTATATACTTATAAATCTACCTTTCTATCAATTTATATATATATATATATATATATATATATATATATATATATCTGTATATCCTATCTATATATCTATATATCCTATATATCTATCTGTTGTTCTCTTTATATGTCTATCTCTCTATATGTATATTTATCTATCTATCTATTTGTCTGTCTATCTATCTAACTATTTATAAATTAATCAATATATCTATCTATCTATTTATCTATATATATAGATATAGATATAGATATCTATTTATCTAACTATCTATCTATCTAATATATATATATATATATATATATATATTTATTTATTTATTTATATTTATATTTATATATTTATATTTATATTTATATTTATATTTTTATATATTTATCTAATCATCAATCGATCTATCTATCTATAAAATTAATAATAATCTTTCTATCTATTTTCTATCTATTTATGTATTTATCTATCTATATATTTGTTTTTCTGTCTTGCTATCTATCTTTGTATCTATCTATCTATCTATCTACCTATCTATTTATTTTTTTATATATATATCTATCTTTCTATCTATCTGTCTGTCTATCTTTATATTTGTCTATCTATCTTTCTAGCAATATGTCTATTTGTCTGTCTTTCTATCTGTCTATCTATTTGTTTGTGTATCTAAATATCAATCTACCTATCAATCAATCAACTATCTATCTATATATCTTTCTATATATCTGTCTAATTGTCTATCTATTTACCTATCTATCAATCTTACTATCTATCTATCTCTCTATCTAACTATCTAACAATCTATCTATCTATCTATCAGTCAATCTATCTGTCTATCTATATATATGTTTATTTTTCAATCTATCTTTAGGTCTATCTATTTAACAATAGTTCAATATGACTATTTGCCTATTTGTTTATCTATCTATTTGTCTATCTGTCTATGTATCTTTATATATATATGTCTATCTATCTGTTTGTCTGTCTATCTAACTATCTATCTATATATCTGTCTATATGTCGATCGATCTATCTATCTATATATCTATCTATCTGTCTATCTATCTGTCTAGTTATCTATATGTCTATCTATCTATTTGTCTATCTCACTTTTGATTTATCTATCTATTTATCTTTCTATCTATCTACCTATATGTCTATATGTCTATATGTCTATATGTCTATATGCATATATGTCTATATGTCTATATGTCTATATGTCTATATGTCTATATGTCTATCTATGTGTATATCTATTTATCTATCAATCTGTCTATCTATATATCTATCTATCTATATATATATATATATCTATCTATCTGTTTGTCTAGCTATCTATATATCTATCTATCTGTTTGTCTATCTTTCTTTTGATATATCTATTTATTTACCTTTCTATCTATCTATCTATAAGTCTATATGTCTATATGTCTATATGTCTATATGTTTATATGTCTATATGTCTATCTATCTAAGTGTATATCTATTTATCTTTCAATCTGTCTATCTATATATCTATCTTTCTATGTATCTATATTTACATCTATCTGTTTAATTTTCTATTTGTCTATTTTTCTATCTAGCTATCTATTTATTTTTCCTTCTATCTATATGTATATCTATCTGTCTATCTATATATCTATATGTCTATCTGTTTATCTATCTATGTGTCTATATGTTTATCTGTCTATCTGCCTATCTATCAAATTGTCTATATGACTATCTATCTATCTATTTATCTATATGATCTATCTATTTATCAATCTATTTATCTTTTTATAAATTTTTATCAACTATCTCTCTATCTAATATCTATCTAACTATCTATCTATCTAACTATCTATATATCTAACTATATATTTATCTATCATCTATCAAATTATATGTCTATCTTTTTGGATGTCTGTCTATCTATCTATATGTCGATCTATTTATATATATGTATGTATGTATGTATGTCCATCTATCTGTCATTCTGCCTATCTGTCTATCTAACTGTCTATCTCTATTTATGTTTGTCTGTTTATCAATCTATTTATCAACATTATATATATCTATTTATCTAACTTTATATATATTTATTTCTATATCTATCAAACTAACTAATTATCAATCTATCTATATCTATCTATTTATCTTTCTATCTATCAGACTGTCTATTTATCTATATAAATAAATAAATATAAATATATATATATATATATATATATATATATTTCTTTCATTCTCTCTATCTATCTATCTATCTATATATCTATCTATCATTATAATTATCAATTATCTTTCTATCTATTTATCTATGTGTCTATGTAATCATCTATATTTCTTTCTATCATTCTATTTAACTATCTATCTATATAACTATCGATCTATCTATCTATATGTCTATTTTTCTATTAATCTCTCTGTCTATCTATCTATATATCTATTTATCTGTCAATCTATCTATTCATCTATCAATCTAAATTTTTAACTATTTGTCAATCTATTTATCTATCTATGTATTTAATTATCTGTTTATCTCTCTATATATCAATCAATCATTATATTTATCAATTTGTCTATCTGTCTATCTATCTATCTTTCTATTTGTTTATCTGTTAAAATATCTATCTATTATCTCTATATCAATCTATGTATCTTTCTATCTTTCTATCAATCTGACTATTTGGCAATCTATGTATTTGTCTATCTCTCTTTCTTTCTCTTTATCTATTTGTCTATTTGTCCATCAGTCTATCTAAATATCTATCTATAAGTCTATCTATCTGTCTGTATGTCTATCTATCTATGTTATTATCTATCTAATTTCTTTCTCTCCATCTATCTATTTGAATTTCTGACATACTATATTTCTATTTGTTTGTTTGTGTTTCTATATCTATTTTTGTCTATCTATCTGTCAGTCTATCTTTCTATCTATTTGTCTGTCTATATATCTGTATGTCTATATATATTTCAATCAATTATCTATCTATATATCTTTATTTATATCTATCTATTTATATATTAGTCTATCTGTCTATCTATCTAACTATCAAACTATCTTTCAGTTTGTTTATCTATCTATATGCCTATCAATCTATATGTCTATCTGTATATCTATCTATCTGTCTATCTGTATATCTATCAGTCTGTCTGTCTATATATATATATATATATCTGTCTAAATATCTATCTATCTAAATATCTATCTTTCTATCTATTTATATGTCTTTCTAGTTATATGTCTATATGTCTATCTGTCAATCAATCAATCTCATTATCTATCTATCTTTGTATCTATCTATATGCCTTTCTATCTTTCTATCTATCTATCTATCTTTATCTTTGTCTATCTATCTATCTATCTGTGTGTGTGTGTGTGTGTGTGTGTGTGTATCTATTTATCTATTTGTCTATCTATCTATCTTTTATATATCTAATTGGCTATCTATCTATCTATATGTCTATCTCTCTTTCTAACTATCTATCTATTTGTTTATTATCTATCTATCTATAAATCTATCTACTAATCTTTCTGTCTATATGTCATCTGTCTATATGTCTTTCAATCTAATTGTGTATCTCTCTAGTTGTCTATTTATCTATCTATCTTTCTATATGTCTATCTTTTTATCTATCTATATGTCTATCTCTATATCTGTATATCTTTCTATCTATCTAACTGTCTATCAGTCTATCAGTCTATTTTTCTAATTGTCTATCTATCTATATGTCTGTCTGTCTTACTATCTATTTGTATAACTATCTATCTATTTATCTGTTTATGTATCTATTGATCTATCTACCTATCCTTAAGTCTATCTCCCAATCTGTTTAAATGATCATATTTTAATCTGCCTATCTGTCTATATATATATATATATATATATATATATATATATGTATGTATATATATCTATCTGTCTATATATCTATCTGTCTATCAATCTATCGGTATATCAATCAATCTATCTATTAGTCTATCAGTCTACCTTCTTATAATTCTATATGTCAATCTATCTATCTATCTTTATGTTTGTCTATCTGTCTATCTGTCCATCAGTCGATATATCTATCTATCTATTTTTCTTTTAATTTATTTATATGTCATTTGTCTATCTATGTTTCTGCCTATCAGTTTATCTATCTATTTGTATATCTATCTATCTATCAATTAGTCTATCTATATATCTATTTATCTGTCTATCTATCTTTCTATCAGTATACCTGTCTATCTGTCTATTTGTCTATCTGTCTATCTATCTATATGTCTATCTATCTATTTGACTATCTATCTATCTAACTATATATTTTTCTTTTTATTTATCTATCTATCTATTTGTCTATCTGTCTATGTTTCTATGTGTCTATGTATCTATGTATCTATCTATTTGTCTATTTTTCTCACTCTCTATCTGTTTATTTATCTATCTAGCTACCTATCTATTTTTCTATTTGTCTGATGATCTATCTATCTCTATCTTTCTTTCTTATTTTTTCATTCTTTCAATCTAGATATCTATCGATCAATTTATCTAACTATATATATATATATATATATATATGTTTGTCTGTCTATCTAACAATATGACTATATATATATATGTATATATAATATCTATCTATCTATGAATCTTTCTTTCTTTTTATCTATCTATTTATCTATATATATATATATATCAATCTAACTATAAGTTTGTTTTTCTTTCTTTATGTCTATCTGTCTGTATAACTATCTTTCTATTTATCTATCAATTAGTATTTCTATCTATATATCTATCTATCTATCTTTATTTCATTTTATCTGTCTATCCATCTATCTATATATCAATCTTTCTATCTTTCAGTTTAAATATCTATCTATCTAGCTATTTATCTGTCTATCAATATATATATATATATATATATATATATATATCTGTCATTCTATTGATTTAACTATCTATGTATCTATGTGTATATCTATCTCTCAATCTATTTATTTGTCTATCTATTTATCTAATTGTCTATTTCTCTATCTATCTATCTATCTATCTATCCATCTAAATGTCTATCTGTCTAAATGATAATCTTTCTATATGTTTATCTATATATCTATCTATTTTTCTTTCTTTCTATTTGTCTATTTGTCTATCTATCTTTCTATCAATTTATCTATTTGTCTATATATCTATATATCTATCTTTCATTCTTTCTATTTATCTATATAATCATCAATCCTTCTATCATTCTATCTAGCTGTCTATCTATCTATATGTCTATTTATCTCTTAGTATATTTATCTATCTGTCTATCTATCTATTTGTCTATCAATTTCTCTACCTATATATCAATCAATCTATCTATCTATTTATCTATCTATCTAGATCTCTTTCTTTGTTTTTATCTATTTGTCTATCTATCTATCTATATGTCTGTCTGTCTATCTATCTTTCTTTCTATATGTTTATCTGTCTATCTATTTGTCTGTCTATCTTTCTATCTTTCTAACTATATCTCTACCTATATATTTGTCTCTATATCTATCTCTATGTCTATTTTTCTATCTATCTATCTATCTGTGTGTGTGTCTGTGTGTCTATCTATCTATCTGTCTCTATGTCTGTCTATGTCCGTGTCTAGCTATGTATCTGTGTGTATGTATGTTTGCCTGTTTGTCGATCTATTTTTGTCTTTTTAGCTGTGTATGTGTCTGTCTGTGTGTCTATGTGTCTGTTTGTATGGTTGTCTATCTCTCTGTCAGTCTGTCAGTCTGTTTCTCTCTGTATATGTGTCTTTGTGCCTATTTGTGTGCCTATGTGTTTATCTTTTTATCTTTCTATCTGACTATATGTATGTATGTATGTATGTATATATATATATCTTTCTATAAATAAATCAATCAATTGATAAATCTATCTATCTATATATCTATCAACGATCTAACTATTAATCTATCTATCTATGTATATATATATATATCTAATATAAAGATAGATAGACAAAAAGAAAGACTGATAGATAGACATATAAAAAGATAGACAGACAGATAGAAATATAATTAGATAGATAAATAAATAAACAGAAAGATAGATAGATAGATAGATAGATAGATCGACATGAAGATATATTATATAGATAGATAGATAGATAGACAGGAAAATAGACAGAAAGATAAGTAGTTAGATAGATATATATATATATATATATATATATATAATATTAGATAGAAACATATAAATATAGATATACATATAAATAGAGAGATTGATATAAAATAGATAGATAGATATATACATATAGATAGAATGAAAGATAAACAGAAAGATAGACAGACAAACAGACAGATAGATAGGTAGATAGATAGATAGATTGATTGATAGATTGATAGGAAAATAGATTGAAAGATAGACTGATATATTGACAAATATAAAGACATATAGAAAGATAGACATATAGATAGATAGATAGATAGATAGAGATAAAGATAGATAAATAGAAAATTAAACAAATAGATAAACAGAAAGATAGACAGAGAGATAGACATATAGATAAACATATTATTAGATCGATACATATAAATATAGATATTCATATAGATTGAGAGATAGATAGAATATATATATATATATAAGAAAACAGAAAGATAGTCAAACAGATTAATATAGGAAAATAGATAGAAAGATAGATCAATAGAAAGATAGACAAAAGGATAGAAAAATAGATAAATAGATATGCATATAGATAGATAGATAGATAGACAAATACACATCTAATAGACAAATAAAAAGATCAATCAATAGATATATAGATATAGAGATAGATAGATAGATAGTTAGATAGAAAAATAGATGGGTAGAGAGACAGATATGTATATATATATATATATATATAGCTAGATGGTTTGATAGTCAGATAATTAGAGAGATTTATAGATAGATTTATAGGCAAGATAATAAATAGATTGATATATAGATAAATAGACATATTGATAGAGAAATAGGTTGATAGATAGATAAATAGATAGATAGACAGATAGATATAGAGATTAATCGATAGATTATTAAACACATGGATATTTAGATAGATACACATAAAGATAGGTAGATAAAGAAACATATAATAGATAGATCAATAGAAATATAGATATACAGATAAATAGATAGATAGACAGATAGTATGACAGATAAATAGTCAGAAATACTGACAGATTGATATATAGATACATAACCAGATAAAAAGAAAGATATTAGATAGATAGATAGTTAGTTAGTTACATAATAAATAGTTAGTTAGTTAGATAAAAAGAAAGATAGATAGATAGATAGTTAGTTAGTTAGATAAATAGATAGCTTGAAAGATAGGTACAAAGATCATTAGACAAATAGACAGACACACAGACAACTAGATAGATAGATGGATAAAAATATATATACATGCAGATAGACAGATAGAATGACAGAGAGATAGACATATAAATTGACACAAAGATCGATAGATATATAAACATTTCGATAAACAAATCGAGATAAAAATAGATAGACAAATAGACAGATAGATAGATATATAGTTAGACATTTAGTTAGACAGATAGATAGATACATAGATAGATAGATAGATAGATAGATATACATTTAGATAGACTGGTAAATATATAGATAGATAGATGGATAGATAGATAGATAGATAGACAAATAGATAAATAAATAAATAAAAAGATAGATAGATAAAAAGATAGATAGATAGATAGACATATACATAGATAGATTGATTGATTGATTGAGTGATTGAAATAGACATAGATAAATATATAGACAAATAAAAATATAGATAGATAGATAGATAGACAGACAGATAGATAGATAGATAGATAGATAGACAAATTGATTGATTGATAGACATATAGATTGACAGACAAACAGATAGATAGATAGATATTTGGACATAAAACAAACTTATAGAAAGATAGATAGATAGATAGATAGACAGATTGATATAAAGATAGATAGACAAATAGATAGACAGATAGAAAGAAATATATATTGATAGAAAAATAGAAAAATAGCTAAATATATAGATAGATATAAAGATAGATAGAAAGATAGACATATATAGAGGCATATATATAGACACATATGTAGTTAGGTAGGTAGATAGATAGATAGATAGATAGATAGAACGATTGAATGATAAATAAATAGATAGATAGACACTACAACAAAATAGCAAATTAATGACGCTTTATATCTTGACGCTTTCGGAAAATGTCATTATTCTATTTGTAATTAGACATTTAGTGATACTTTTCTAAAAGTATCATTATTTGGAAAATATATTATGTTTTTATGACACTTACTAGAAGTGTCATTGTTACTACAACAAAACTTAAAATTAATGAGGCTTTATATTTTGATGCTTTTATAAAATATAATTATTATATTTGTAAGTAGACAATAAATGACACTCACTAGATGTGTCATTGTTAAGACTAATAGGTTAGAAAAATTTCTTACCTCCTTAAAAATTTCCAAGGAATAAGGAGCTGAAAATTAAAAACCTTGTCACTTTTATTAGTGTCGTGGATGTGAAAATTTTAATTTTGAATTTATTGATTTGTAACTAATTTCTTATTTATTTTTTTAAAATAATTAATAATATTTTTATTTTTACTCTATAATAATAATAAAATTATCAAATTTTAGTTGAAAATTATTTATTAAATATAAACAGAAACTTATGATAAAATTTAAAAATATCTAAATATTTTTACATTCAAAATTGAGTTTTTTATTTATAAAATAAGTAATAATATTTAATTTTAAAATTAATTTGTTAATATTAATTTATCCCTAAGAGAAACAAAAATATAATGTAAATATAAGGTGATTTAATAAAATTATGTGATTAATTTAATATTATTTTTAACTTAATTTAATATAATGAAGAATCGATCGCTAGAAAGACTTACGCATCTTCTTCATCACGTTCAGCCATTTCCAACAGCTCGGGTTCAAGCTCGCGTCTCCGGGTATCATTGGTCATATTTGCAGCATCCTATAAGTTTCCCCATTAAGTTTCTAATTGTATCTGCTCTTCCATATATTTAATTTTTATCAAAAAACAGGACATTAAATCACTAGAATTGACGAGGTTAACCTATTGGAAATCAGTAGTCGTCAGCATACTTAGGCCATTACATGAACCACTACCACATCTCAACATTATTTTGGGTACGTTCTTGTCAGTACAACTTCAAACAAAACACCATTAACTACCCACTCTTTACCCATTATAGTTGTTGACTTATACTTAGTCTTTTCCTTATTTTTCTCTTAAGTTGTGGTAGTTTATTTTGTAAAGTCAGTAGGGGTGTTCTCCCACATAGTGGGGTGTTTTTCAATTTATCTTTAATGCCTATTTGAAGGCTGATTGGGTCATGAATGTAACATACAAAAAAGAGCAAGCTCTATATTTTCTGCTCACCAACTGCTCGACAAAATTCTTCTTCCATAATTATCTTGTTTCTCTAAGCATCCAATATCTTGATTCTCTAAGTATTCACGAAACATCTTTATATTATATATTGTGATAATTTTTTCAGAATATTTGGATGAGAGGGTGAACGATATGATTTTGTATGATATTTTAATTCAAGCTGAGAGAGTTCTGAAGTTGCACTTTGCTCGGGATATGGAGAGTGACAAATTCAAAGGATATGCTTTTGCAGAATATGAAACTCGTGAGATTACAGACTATGCTGTCAAGCTTTTCTCTAGTCTAGTGGGTATCTATGATCGTACCCTAAAATTTATGGTGTGTCCATTATTTTCTACAAGCATTTGACTATATGTGAATTTATCTCTTCTGCTAGAACTAGTTGTGGTACTTCCTGTAGTTTCTCCCACTGCCCATTAGACATAATTTTGCATGTTATGAATTAAACTAGCAAAATTCTTCTTTGTGCATATTTCTGGGGAATATAAACTACAGAACGTCTGTAATGTGATTGTTTCTTCCCTAAATTCATCTGGAATGCCAATGCATCTCCTTTGCTACTAAGTGGAAGTGAAAACTCACTTCAATCCAAGCGATTATTTGAGTCATGTAGGGGATCGTCCTATTCTTCTCCCCGTTGTTATTCAGAAGGTACTATACTTCTAGAACTTTCATGAGTTGTGATTCTTTTCTAGGTCTATTTTCTTCCGCGTCTCTTGTGCTGTATACTTTTTGATTTTATTCAGTGCCAGCCTTCCCTAATAGCATGAACCACCCCAATGCATATGGGTCACCTTTCTCTGGCATTTCTTATGATTTGGGTCAGAGACTTTCTGGGTCGCCACTTGGGTATGGCGGCCAGTTAAGGTCCGGAAGCTATGATAGGAGTAGTAGTATACCATACCCATCCTATTGGTAATCTTTAAAATTTTTTATTTTTAAGCTTCAAATGCATCAAGTAGATGTTTGTCTCTGTGTATAAGAAGCCTGGTATGTAGCCTGTTTGGAGTGTGCTATGAAACTTTATTTATTTGCGTATTTTGTGTAGACTCTGTAATGTTGTTTATTAAGTTTAGAAGCTTCACTTAGTGGGTACCTCCTGATTTACTATTTCTGAAAGCTTCATCATTCCAAGTACCCTTTTCCTTAACATTGTCTCATCTTTTTTAACTTAGCATTTTATTTGACAATACCTTGTTTGTTCATGGAAAATTACTGTCATGATGAAGTAAAAACTGCTAGAATAGTTTTTTTTCACCCTTTACTCAATATCCCTTACCAACCTCAGGGTAGATGTAATGACAAATTTTTATACATTAGTGATGGTTTAAACACGTCTAAAAAACTACTAGAATAGTTAGTTTCAAGGAAAAATGTATGCTTTGATGATTAAATTGTAGTGTTAGATGTTGATAATGGAGGGATGATAAAGTGGCCCTTGTTCGTTGTGTATCTGTAGCATAGCTTGATCCAACTTACTAGCCATCTAGACTAAATTTGGTTCGAGTCTTATGCTTGACATGGGTCATGTTGGGTCTTGGGGTGGTGCTTGTGAGACTGTGATTTGAGCATACATGATCGCTACAAAAAATGTCATGGGTTGGGTGTAATAAGGGTGGGCATGTGATTTGCCTTCTGACACATGACTCACATTGAACCATGCTTTCTTTAATGCAACAACTATGCAACCACTCCATTTAATGTTGTAAGTGGGTGGAATCCAACATTGGATTTTGTTTGGTTTGATAAAAAAATTATACAATTCTCCTAAAATTAGTTGTTAAGGTTAGAACACTAAGCTTAGATAAAATAAAAAGTAAGCTGAAAACTATTTAAGATTTATATAAAAATGTATAATGACTAATTTATAATCTGGATATAAATTATAATAATAGTTTTTATATATTCATTATAATATTAATTTATTAATATAATTAATAGAATAATATCCTATTTTATTATATCTTTTCTTTAGAGAAAATTAAATATTTTAAAAAATATATATTTATAACTACATAAATAATAAAAATGTACGATTTTTAAGAATAAAAAAATAGAGATATATTATATATTTCATCTCCTAAAATAGAGATATAAAAAAATTGTTAAATTTTATATACAACAATTTTTGAGTTGTGATCTATTTGAATCGAGTTACTAGTTTGTCGACTAAACTAGTTAACATTTTTAGTCATGCTCGAACTCGAATTGATCTTACACGAGTTGAGTTTTGATCGAATTTTAATTGAGTTGAGTCCGAGTAGCTTGTGAGTTGTCTCGTCTCAGTAGCACCTAAAGTTATAACCACAAATTAACTAATTGATTGATAATATTCCAAAATGCGAATCTATTCCATAATGGAACATGATAATATTTTGGGTGGCTAAATATATTTTTCTTGATTACTCTAATATTTATAAATGATTTTTGATTCATTGAATATTCTTGAGTGTTAATTTTTTTCTAAGTATCACAATAAGATGGTGACTGTCAAATTGTTATTTATCCCACAATTTTCATAGAGGAGGTTTTTGGACAGTCATTTAAGACCTTCATCATGAAAGAAGATATGGATATCATAATATCATCAACAGAGGTATCATCTAATTGCCTTATATTCTATATATGGTAAGATAAACATTTAATATGTTTTACATATATTTTAATTATCTTATTTATGCTTTAATTTTTCATAATGAGAATTGTATTTAATATTAGTTAAATTAAAATATTAAAACTTTTTTGAGCAATATTAGATAGAAATGCATAATAGGCTATAGAAGTTCATAAATCAGCCATGAAAGAAACATAATGGCGGACCTAATATGATTATATGTTTCAAATTTTATGAACATTTTTTTCAGCATTAATTAGTTTAATAAGGAAAAAGAAAGCAATATGTGATGGCTATCATCCAAATCATACCTGATTTTTGAAGCTGGTTTGCATTGATCCATAGCTCCAATACCTCATTTTAAGCTGCAGCAAACTCATGAGATTTGTATGATTTCATTACCAACTCATGTAGCTTTCCCCAAGTGTACCCAATGAACAGAGGGTGTAAATTGTTAAACAAATTGGCGCTTATATTACTCACTTTATTATAGGAACATTGTGATATGATTACAAGTTTCAAACTTTATGAATATTTTATCAGCATTCATTAGTTTTATAAGGAAAAAGAAAGTAGTGCATGATAGCTATCATCCAAATCATACCTGATTTCTGTGGCTGTTTTGCATTGATTCATAGATCCAAGTAATTATAAGTAGTTATACATAAAAGTATACAAAGTTATAAACAAATATATAGATTTATATATATGTATACATAGTTACAAATATAGTCATACAAATATTTATATATAGTTATACACATATAATTAAACATAATGTTGTATGTTGTTACACTTGTAATTATAAATATAGTTATATGTGATTATACATATAGTTACACATATAATTATACTTATATTTATACATGTAGGTATATATATTTTTTAATATAATTATAAATATGCAAACATATAGTTATCTATAGGTATTTATATGGTAAAATACATTTTTATATACTAATATATAAAAATGTATTTTAAATATTTGTTGTTAATTATATTTTAAAATATAATTATGTATAATATTTTATAGTTATACATATAGTCAAAAACAATTATTTATAGTTATATGTTCTTATACCTTTGGGATCCAATGGCAAAAAGATACAAAATAGAAAACAAACAAGCTCGACTTACAACAGATCAGAGCAAAGTAAATGCAGTCATGTATTACAGGCTTGCAATATATAAATATAAATATAATTTGAATCCCCCTAGAAACAGATGATGTCATCCACATAACAGAACAAAACTCAGGCAAAGTAGGTAGAAATTAGATCCACATCCAGATATGTCAACAAAGTTTGGCTCATCCTACTAAAATTGTTTGACTTGCTGGCAATGTTATTGAAAAGTCAATCAAGACCTTCGTAGAGTCCCTCGCCAGAGGTAGCACAGGTGCTCTGAATGTACCAATGGTATTGGCGAAGAGAGTGAAGTCCTAGCTTGTCAGTAATTTCAACTGCATTTTTTGCATTGGAAAGATCTTGCTTATTTGCAAACACCAGCAAAACTGCATCTCGAAGCTTTTCCTCGTTTAGCATCCTATGCAACTCATCTCTGGCATCAAAACACATTCTATGTCATTTTTGTCCACCACAAATATAAGACCTTGGGTATTTTGGAAGTAATTTCTCCAGAAAGGAAGAATCTTGTCTTGACCCCCAACATCCCACATAGTGAATTGATGTTTTTGTATTCAACATTCTACATTGAAGACAATAGTAGGAATTGTGGTGACAATTTCACCAAGCTTCAACTTATACATAATTGTTTGTGAACATCAATGTAGAGACTGTTGAATACAAAAACATCAATTTCGTATGACAGTAAAAAGATCTGATGAGAGAAAGAAACAGAATCAAAATACCTCAAGAGATGGTCACAAGAGAGGGAAGTCAAACTCTATATGTTCTTATACCTATAGTATATATAATTAAAAATAGAGTTATATATAGATAAACATATAATTATATATAGATATATTCATACAAGTAGTTATAAGTAGTTATACATAAATATAAACAAAGTTATAAATAAATATATAGATTTATTTATATGAATACATATATGTATACATAGATACAAATATAGTTATATTTAATTATATAGAGTATTACATAGTTATCCAAATATTTATATATAATTATACACATATAGTTATAAATATGTATGTAGTGAAAGATGATAGAAGAGTTATAATTACATAGTTATAAATGTGTATAATTATATATAGTTATAATTATACACATATATTTATATATAATTATACAAATAATTATACACATATAGTTATCAAGACTAGAAAAAGATGATAGAAGAGTTGTTGAAGAAGATATTAGATAGCATTTTTTATTTGAACAAATTATAGTATTGAATGAAAATGTAACTCAATGGTATTTAATATTGAATGAACCTTATCATTGCAAGTAGTACTATGATCAAATTTTGAGGCTAAGTGTTATAGATGGGAGATTAGTAGTATCTAGCATTAAAGTCACTTTTTGCTCCTACTCTCATGAGTTTGTCGAACATGTTAATATTAATGTGCTCAAGTATTTTTTTTCTCAAAATTAATGTTGATATTTACATATATATGCATAAATATATATGTGCATATACACGACCCTACACACACACACACACACATTTATACATCCATATACATTACTATGCATTATATATCAGCATACACCTTTTTGTACTTTTGTATATATTCACACATGTATCTACATTGTCAAAGTAATGTGTATATACTTGTATGCATGCATATACTACTACACACCCACACAAACACACACACATACCTATATACGTAATGTATTTTTAAAGTTACACATGAAACAATTGTGTGTGTGTGTGTGTGTGTGAATGTTTTTAAAATCTTATGATTTTGAAATTTAATTAAAATAAAATATTATATATTATACACAATTTATAAAATATAGTAAATTATTTACATTTAAAACAAATAATAATGTGTGTGTGTGTGTGCATGTGTGTGTGTGTGTGTGTGTGTGTGTGATGCATATTAATGCATAAAATGAAATTATGAATTAAATACATTAGCTTCTAATATATTCAAATAATTGTTTTTTTAATATTAATTTTAAAATAACATTCATCATACTCATATAAATAAATGAAGTTGAAATATTTGAAAATTATATTGTTTTTACAATTATGTTAAAAAAGAAAATATAGTTCATCATTAGATAATATTGTTTTTGTTTTTCTATATAATTTTTTTATTAAAATATTAATGTCTATGATAAATTTATACCTATTATTTATTGTTATTAAAAAATTATTAGAAACTTTAATATTCAAACCAATATAATGTTGTACATATAAATACATGCCTTTAATATTTTGTAAAAAATCAATTATTTCTTTAATTATGTTCTAACTTAACAGATTACCATAAAAATACAAGAGTAAATTTTACTACTAGTAATTTTTTTTTATTTTCTTCAAAATATATAAATGACCATATAAATATATGAATTTATTTTTTTAAATAATTTTTTTAAAATTTTTTTTTCGAATTGAATACATGACAATGTTTTTTTTTTGTAATTAATAGATTCATTTCAAATATTGTTTATTTATAATAAATATAACATATTGCATATTATATAGTACAAATTTAATTTTGTAAATAAATTTTATTTTTAAAGTTCTATCTTTGTAATTTGAAACTACATCACATATATATTTTAGAAATTTTTTATAATATTTATTACACAAACATATTGCTATTTGTTTTGAAATTTATAACATGAATTTTTACAAATGAATATTTTATTAGAAATCAATTTTAGTTAAATGATATTAAGTGAAATAAAAATACAAACCCTAAACATATTAAATCATAATGATTTATACAAACATATAAAAATATAATAAAATACATTTAAGGTTAAAAAAATTAAATTTAAGTTCCTAAAATATATGGGAAAATGATAAAGAAGTATACAATATCCAAAAAAATGGATGAATGAGATCAATTATATGAATGGATATTAAGTTTCTAAAGCATGTAGTTATACATGTTGTAGATGTAGTAATATATAGTTTTTCATGTAATTATATATATTTATACATATGTCTATGTATAGGTATTGATGTAAATAAATATATTTATATATAGTAATATGTTGATATACATATTAAATACATTTATATATAGTTATATATCTATATATATATATAGTTATGTTTATGTATATTGTTTTTATAGTTATAAATATAGTAAAATACACATATATATTTATGTGTTATTACCCTTGGGATCATCATATTTACATAATTTATTATTTAAATATTAAATATGTTGTTATATACACATGCTCACCACAAACGCCAACACTTATTTTGTAATTAACATCTAAAATCACAAAGCTGTCGAGTGGAGAACAAAAATGGAAATCAAGCCGGCATACTTACTATGTACCATCAACATCCACACAATGAGAATGCATTATATCACACATGCATGAAGTATATATACAAATCAATTTATATATGCAATCCAAGGATATCATGGTGATTAATGAAGAAGAATTTTGAAATAAAAAATAACAGAATCAAAACACACACTTTTGCATTAAGATAATCGATGAAGAATTAGCGTAGAAAACGTACTTCAAATTAATAAGAAATTCTGACTTACTCTTCGATTAGGTTATGATGCATAGGTGTCGAGAGATAGAGGTTGACTGCGGAGGTCTTAGATGCTTGTTAGAGTTGTCTCTCGACTCTCAACAACAAGTGACTAAAATTACCAAAATATATAAAATTTTCATTATAAAATCGTTAAATAAACAATAAATATATAAAATACATAAATACTCATTTTTTTGATTTATTATCAAAATATTTTCAACAAAATTCATGTGTGTGTAGCAAGGTACACATGAAAAACAAACACCTTAAAATTTTTTATTATAAAATTAATTAAATAATAAATATATAAACAATTTCAAAAAATATATGTTTAGCCTTATAACAAAAAAAAAATCAAATAGCTACAAAATTTACAAACTTCATATAATAAGACATATATGAAAAGATGATTTATCTTCTAGGCACTCTCCTAAGAGTTATGAAATACTCTTTATGTTAAAAATATATGAATATATATATTTTAAGGTTATAAATTTTTAAGAATTCAAATTAATTATTATGAAGATAATATGAAATAATTTTAAAGGCATAAAATTATATTTCATATTATTATTTTTATATATATTTCATATTATTTGATTTGATTTATAATTTTTAAAATTCTAAAAATTACTTAAAGTGAGAAGATAATTAAAAAAAAGTTATATTTATTATTTTAATAAAGACTGAATATTAAAAGCTAAAAGTAAAAATATTACTCAATTGTTTAATTCTTATAAATTTTAGTAAGGCAAATATCTATGTATTTATTTTTAAATATTTATTTATTTTCTTTTAAATTTAATAAAAAAATTTAAATTTTTATTATAAATCAAGATTTTCAAATTTTGTATTAATTATTTTTTTAAAAGTTTTTTATAATCATAAAATTTTTTTTATACCTATAATAATATTAATATTTACTAGTTTATTCAGCAATTCAGATATTTTTGAAAATATTTTCTATTTAATTATACAATGAATTATTTTACCTTTATATTAGTAGAAATTTTAATGTATGTTCATTTAATTTTTAAAATATCATTAAAATTATTATAATTATAGATTTAATTATTTAATATTACTTTAATACAAAATTTTAAGTTTCTTAATTAAAAATTTTAAAAAATTTTTTTGTATAATTTTTTTAAAAATTTATAATCATAAAAATAGTTATTTTAGTCCTTATTAATATAATTTTTTTGGTATTTATATATTTTTTAAATTATTTATTTATAATATCATTTTTTTATAATTTAATGAGGAGAATGTGTCTTTCACAGATCACTCATCTATAGACCATTAACATACATTTAATAAACAAAATTTAAAATTTTATTTATAATATCCTTTTTTATAGTTTATGTTTTTATTAAATTTAATATAAAAATTTAAAAATATGGAATTAAATTTTATGTAAATAATTAAAAATGTAAAAATAATCCTGGATTGAAAATAGCGAGAGATTTTTCCCTTGCTAATTTAGCCAGGGGATTTTGCATCGTTAATTTAGCTAGAGAATTTTTTCTCGCTAATTTAGCTAGGGAATTTTATCTCACTAGTTTTGCTAGGGAATATTCCCTCACTAATTTGCTAGGGAATATATTTACTAATTAATTTTTGCGACAAGCACTTTAGCTTGGGAAAGGTTTCATTGTTAATTCGTCACTATATCCACTTTAGTGATGGAAATAATGAATTTATCTAGGGAATTTTCCCTTGCTAAATCAATTTTTTTTTGTAGTGAATGAGAGACATACAATAAGATATAAAGATAGATAGACAAATAGAAAGACTAATATACAAATAGATATATAGATAGATAAAATAATATATAGACAGATAGATAAATAGATAAATAGACAGATAAATAGACAGATAGATAAATAGATTATTAGATTAATTGATAAATAGATTGATAAATAGTTTGATAGATAGATTAATATATAAATTGAAACAAAAATTGATAGATAGATTGATATACAGATTGATAGATTGATTAATATATAGATTGATATATAGATAAATTAAAAGATTGATAGATAGATAGATAGATAGATAGAGATATAGATAGATAGAAATACAGATAATTAGTTATATATATATATATTATAAAGATAGATAGATAAATAGATAGATATATAGACATATAGATAGATAGATAGATAGATAAATAAATAGAAAGATAAATAGACAGATAGATGGATGGATAAATAGATAGATAGAAAGATAGATAAATAGATAGATAGAAAAATAGAAAGGCATATGACAAATAGATAGATAGACAAAAAGGTAGGTAGATAGATAAATAGAAAAATAGATAGATGGATAGTCAGAAAGATTGACATATAGAAAGATTGATAGACAAGCAGATAGATAGATAACTAGATATATAGATAGACAGACAGACAGATAGATAGATAGAAATAAAGAAAGAAAGAAAGAAAGATAGATAGATAGATAGATAGGTAGATATATATATATATATATAGACAAATAAATAGAAAGATAGATATATAGATAGATAGGTAGATAGACAATTAGATATACAGTTAGAAAGATAGACATATAGATAAATAGATAGATAGATAGACAGATAAAAATACATATAGAGAATAGATCGGTTGACAAATAGATAGTTAGTTAGATAAATATATACACAAATAGTTAGACAATATTATTTTTTAAATATTATTTTTTAATTTCTTTTTATTCTTCATATTCTTTTTTTTCATCTTTATTCTTCTCATTCTTCTTATTCTTATTATTTTTTAATTTCTTTTTATTCTTCATTATTCTTCATATTCTTTATTTTCATCTTTATTCTTCTCATTCTTCATATTCTTCTAAGTATTCTAATTATTTTTATTCTTCTAATTCTTATTAATCTTCTTAATCTTGTTTATCTTCTTATTCTTTATATTCTTCATATTCTTCATATTCTTTCATATTCTTCTTATTTTTTATTTATCTTTTTCTTCTTAAATTTCTAATTTATATAAATCTTATTATTCTTCATTTTCATCTAATTCTTCTTATTTCAATTTTTCTTATTTTTGTTTTTTATTGTTTTTATTCTTTTATTCTTCTTATTCTTCTTTATTCTTGTTATTATTCTAATTTTTATTATTCTTCTTATCCTTCTTATTTTTCTTTATTCTTTTCTTTCTTCTTATTCTTCTTATTCTTGTTATACTTCTTTATCTTTTTAATAATCTTATGATTCTTATTCTTGTTATTATTCTTATTATTCCTCATATTTTTATTATTATTCTTATTATTCTTTTCATCTTAATATTCTTAGTCATATTATTATTTTTATTCTTCTTATTATTGTTATTCTTCTTATTTTTCTTATTCTAGTTATTCTTTTATTTCTTATTATTTTTCTTAATCTTCTAATTCTTCATATTCTAATTATTCTTCTTATTTTTGTTAATCTTCTCAGTCTTCATATTATTTTATTATTTTTTTTATTCTTCATAATATTTTGTCTTATTAGACTTCTTATCTTCTTATTCTTCTTTTTATTTTTATTATTGTTATTATTATATTTCATTTTATTTTTTTTATTCTTCATATTATTGTTATTCTTATGATTCTTTTTATTATTCTTATTGTTTTTGTTGTTTTTATTCATCTTATTTTTCTTATTATTCCTATTATTCTTCTTTTATTTTAATTTTATTATCCTTATTATTATTCTTATTATTCAAATTCTTCGTTTTTGTCTTATTCTACTTATTCTTCATATTCTACATATTCTTCATATTTTTTTTATTTTTCTTATTCTCCTTATTCTTATTATTCTTCTTATTTTTCTTTATTATTCAAATACTTCAAATTGCTCTTATTCTTCTTATTATTCTTAATTTTCTTATTCTTTTATAATTCTTATTCTTCTTATTTTTCTTAATCTTGTTTGTCTTTTTATTCAATTAATACATCTTATTCTGCATATTCTTAATATTCATCATATTCAACTTATTATTATTATTATTATTCATTTTATTCCTATTTTTATAGTCATTCTCCTTTTCATATTATTCTTCTTATTCTTCATATTATACTTATTATTCTTATTGTTCTTATTTCTCCTATCATTCTTGTTCTTCTAATTCTTAATATTATTCTTATCCTTCTTATTTTTATTATTCTTCTTATTCTTATTTTTATTCTTTTTCTTCTTTTTTTTTTGATATTCTTTTAATTTTTCTTTTTAATTTTATTTTTAATAATAATATTATTATTCTTATTTTTTTTATTCTTTTTATTCTTTTTTAGACTTTTCTAATTTATTATTCTTATTATTCTTTTTCAAATTATTGTTCTTATTATTCTTATTCTTCTTATTCTTCTTATTCTACTTTTTATTCTTTTTATTCTTCTTATTCTTCTTATTCTTCTTATTCTTCTTTTTATTCTTTTTATTCTTTTTATTCTTCTTATTCTTCTTATTCTTTTTATTCTTCTTATTCTTCATAATCTCTTAGTCTTCTTATTTTTTTTATTCTTGATTTTCTTTTTATTCTTCTATTTCTTCTTATTATACTTATTATTATTATTATTATTTTTCTTCTTAATCTTATTATTCTTCTTTTCATTATTTTTCTTCCTATTATTTTTATTCTTCTTATTCTTTTTATTTTTCTTATTTTTCTTATTCTTTTTATTTTTTTTATTCTTCTTATTCTTTTTATTCTTCTTATTCTTATTATTTTTTTATTCTTATTATTCTTGTTATTCTTCTTATTCATCTAATTCTTGTTATTATTATTATCCTTATTATTCTTCTTATTTTTCTTTTTTTCTTTTTTCTTCATATTCTTCTTATACTTCATAATCTTCTTATTCTTCATATTGTTCATATATTTCATATTCATTAAATTATTTTAAAATTTTTAATCTTATTATTTTTATTTTTCTTCATCTTCTTAATTTTCTTCTTTTTATTCTTTGTATTCTTTTTATTTTTCATTTTTTTCTTATTCTTCTTATTCTTTTTTATAAATTTTTATTATTATTATAGTTCTTATTATTCTTATTTTTATTATTCTAAATATTCCTATTATTAATTTTTTTCTAATTCTTCATATTCTTCAAATTTTTATGATTATTCTTGTTGTTCTTATTCTTTTTTATCTATGTATATTTATTATTCATCTTATTCATCTTATTTTTCGTATTTTTCTTATTAGTTTTATTCTTTCTTTTCTTATAATTCTTCTTATTAATTTTATTATTCTTATTATTCGTGTTCTTTATTATCAAAATTTGCTTATTTTATTATTCTTCTTATTTTTTATTTTCTTTTTATTCTTCATTATTATTTATATTCTTATTATTCTTCATTATTCTTCTCATTCTTCTTATTCTTCTTATTATTTTATTTTTTTTATTTTTCTATTTCTTATTATTCTTCTTAATCTTGTTTGTCTTCTATTCTTCTTATTTATTTTATTTTTCTTATTCTTTTTATTCTTCTTATTATTCTTATTCTTCTTAATTTTCTTAACCTTTTTATTCTCTGTATTCTTCTTATTCTTATTATACTTCTTATTATTCTTATTATTTTTATTATTCTTATTATTATTATTTGTCTTATTCTTTTTATTAGTCTTATTATTATTCTTCTTATTCTTCTTATTCTTCTTATTTTTCTTATTATTCTTATTATTCTTATTTGTTTATTCTTATTATTATTTGTATTCTTCATATGTTTCATATTTTTCATATTCTTATGATTCTTCTTATTATTTTAATTATTCTTATTCTTCTTATTTTTAGTATTCTTTTTATTCTTCTAATCTTTCTTATTCTTCTTTTCTTCTTATTCTTCTTATTCTTATTAATCTTTTATTTATTCTTATTCTTCTTAATATTCTAATTCTTCATATTCTTCTTATTATTCATATTCTTCTTATTCTTCTTTATATTTAAATTCTTCTTATTCTTCTTATTCTTTTTATTCTTATTATTTTTCTTATTATTCTTATTCATATCTATTCTTATAATTCTTCTCTTTCTTCTTATCCTTTTTATTCTTCTTATTCTTCTTTTCTTCTTATTTTTCTTATTATTCGTATTCTTCTTATTATTCTTATTCTTCTTATTCTACTTATTCTTCTTATTCTTCTTATCCTTCTTATTCTTCTAATTCTTTTTATTCTTCCTATTCTTCTTATTTATCTTATTATTCTTATTTTTTTTATTATTTTTATTCTTATTATTTCTCTTTTTCTACTTATTCAACTTATTCCTCATATACTTCCTATTCTACTTATTCTTCTTATCTTTTTAGTCTTCTAATTCTGCATATTCTTCTTATTCTTCTCATTCTACTTCTTTTCACATTTTTATTATTCTTCTTTTATTTTTTTTCTTATTATTCTTATTCTTCATATTCTTCTAATTTTAATTATTCTTATTATTCTTCCTATTCTTCTTATTCTACTTCGTATTCTACTTATTCTTATTATTCTTATGATTCATTTTTCTTATTTTATTCTTATTATTCTTATAATTCTTCTTATTCTTATTAATCTCAATATTTTTCTATTTCTTCTAATTATTTTTATTCTGATAATTCTTTTATTCAACTTATTATTCTTATTTATCTTATTCTTATAATTATTATTATTATTCTTCTTCTTATTATTCCTCTTAATCTTCTTATTTTTCTTATTCTACTTATCTTCATATTCTTCTTATTCTTCTTATTCTTCTTATTCTTTATATTCTTCTTATTCCTTCTTTTTCTAATTCTTCTTATTCTTTATATTCTTCTTATTCTTTATTATTCTTCTTCTTCTTATTCTTCTTATTTATTTTATTCTTCTTAATCTTCTTAGTATTCTTAGACTTTTTATTCTTCTTATTCTTGGTATTCTTCTTATTATTGTTTTTTTTCCTTTTATTCTTCTTTTACACTTATTATTTTTTTCATTATATTTTTTTTATTCTTTGTAATCTTATTAGTCTTCTTGTTTTTCTTATTCTTATTCTTATTATTATTATTATTATTTTTCTTTTTCATCTTATTCTTCTAATTCTTCTTATTCTTCTTATTCTTCTAATTCTTTTAATTCTTCTTATTCTTCTAATTCTTCTAATTCTTCTAATTCTTCTTAATCTTCTAATTCTTCTTTTTCTACTTATTCTACTTATTATTTTTATTCTTCTTATTCTTCTTTTTTATGTATTCTTTTTATTCTTCTTAATCTTTATAGTCTTCTTATTCTTCATAGTCTTATTATTCTTCTTATTCTTCTTATTTTTTTTATTCTTCTTATTTTTTTATTCTTCTTATTCTTCTAATTCTTATTTTCTATTTATTCTTCTTAATCTCTATAGTCTTCTTATTTTTCTTATTCTTCTTTTCTATTTATTCTACTTAATCTTTATACTCTTCTTATTTTTCTTATTCTTATTATTTTTCTTATTCTTCTTATTCTTCTTATTCTTTTTATCCTTCTTATTCTTATTATTCTCTTTATTCTTATTATTCTTCTTATTTTTGTTAATCTTCATAGATTCTTATTCTTCTTCTTATTATTTGTATTATTCTTATTTATCTAATTCTTTATATTCTTTTTATTATTCTTATTCTTTTTATTCTTCATTTTTTTCAATTTCTTTTTTTTTCTATTTCTTTTTCTTCTTCTTATCCTTATTATACTTCTTATTCTTCTTATTCTTTTTTTTTAATTATTATTATATTATTATTCTTCTTCTTCTTATTCTTCTTATTTTTTTTTTTCTTCTTATTCTTCTTATTTTTCTTATTCTAATTATTCTTCTTATTTCTCTTATTTTTTGTGTTCTTCTTTTTCTTCTTTTTCTTCTTATTCTTTTCATTATTCATATTCTTCTCATTATTATTATTTTTCTTATTTTTCTTTTACTTCATATTCTTCTTAATCTTGATCATCTTTTTATTCTTCTTATTCTTATTATTCTTCTTATTCTTATTATTATTCTTATTTTTCTTATTCTTTTTATTCTTCTTATTTTTTTTCTTCTTATTATTCTAACTCTGCTTATTCTTCTTATTCCTTTAATTCTTTTTATTGTGTCTTTTCTATTTATTCTTCATATTCTTCTTATTCTTTTTATTCTTCTTTTTTTATTATTTTTTTTAATCTTCTTAGTTTTCTTATTCTTCTTATTCTTCTTAATTTCTTAGTCTTTTTATTCTTCTTATTCTTCAATTTCTTCTTATTCTTCTTATTCTTCTAATTCATTTAATTCTTTTTATTTTTCTTGTTCTTATTATTTTTCTTGTTCTTATTATTTTTCTTGTTCTTATTATTTTTCTTATTCTTCTTATTTTTCTTATTCTTTTATTCCTTTTATCCTTCTTATTCTTCTTATCCTTCTTATTCTTATTACTCTTCATATTCTTCTTTTTCTTTTTATTTTTTTTATTCATCTTATTATTTTTTTATTCATTTCATTCTTATTATTCTTATTATTCTTATTCTTCTTATTATTCTTATTATTATTATTCCACTTATTCTTCTTATTTTTCTTATTCTTCTTTATCTTCTTATTCCTCTTATTATTTTTATTTTTCTTATTCTTTTATTCTTCGAATTCTTCTTATTCTTCTTTTTTTTTTCTTCATATTATTTTTATTCTACTTATTCTTCTTTTTTTTCTTACTATTTTTATTATGCTTATTCTTCTTATTCTTATTTTTCTTGTTATTCTTCTTATTATGCTTATTCTTCTTATTCTTATTTTTCTTTTTATTCTTCTTATTATGCTTAATCTTTTTAGTCTTCTTATTCTTCTTATTATTCTTAAACTTTTTATTTTTCTTATTCTTCTTATTCTTCTGTATCTTCTTATTCCTCTTATTCTTTTTATTTTTCTTATTCTTTTTATTATTTTATTCTTCGAATTCTTCTTATTCTTCTTTTTTTTTCTTCATATTATTTTTATTCTACTTATTCTTCTTATTTTTCTATTTATTCATATTATGCTTATTCTTCTTATTCTTATTTTTCTTTTTATTCTTCTTATTATGCTTATTCTTCTTATTCTTATTTTTCTTTTTATTCTTCTTATTATGCTTAATCTTATTAGTCTTCTTATTCTTCTTATTATTCTTAAACTTTTTATTTTTCTTATTTTTCTTATTCTTTTTATTCTTTTTAGTCTTCTTATTCTTCTTATTCTTTTTTTTTTGAAAATTTATTTTATTAATATTAACCCTCTTTTGGCGGAGGAATACCATTTTTACAACCTACTTGCTTGCTACCCATTACCCCTTACACCCTTCATTAGCCTATTCTTTCCTATATTTGTTAAGAGTTACACTTTACATTTAATTTTGTATGCATTTGAAATAAATTTATAATTTTCCAGCAATGTCGTATGCATTCTATTTATTGCTGTTTGTTATGGTTTCCTTTGTGTTCTTTATTCCTCAACTACATTCTTTTCTTCCATTTCTTGCCTACTTGATGCCTTTTTCATTGCCCCGACCCTTTATTTCGGCTTCACCTGCCGCTTTATCCATCTGCATATAACTTTTATATTCTAACCTACCCCATACCCTTTTCCCCACCCTTAACACATTGTCAAACATAATTCGAGAAACAAAACAAATCAAAGCAAATAGCAACATGACAACTCAGATTTCCAGCTTTCTATTACGTCATCTCTTCATTTTCAGAGGTCACTTTGCCTCCGTGCTGCTTTCTCCTGGACTACACCAAGAGCAACCATCGCCAGCCTCGCCCTTCCTCTCTTCTGGATTTCCTTCCCCTGTTTGCCTGCTCTTATTCTGTTAAAACAACTCAAGATAGGACTATCCAGAAATACAGATTCAAGCTACTTCACCATCGCCTTCACATCTCTTTCACCATCGCCTTCACATCTCTTTCACCATGTTTTTCTTTTCTACCTGCATTGTTCGCTACTAATAAACCCCAATGATACCAGGAAGCTAACCAGTGTAGAATCCTTCCTTGTACAATAGTTTTCCTATCATTCTCCGTATGATTCTTCTTTTGTAGCTGTGAGAGCTTTAAACCAAACTGCTAATAGGTATTAATATGCAAATGTTTCAAATTTACACTAAAACCAACCGGCCATTAAATCGCCATCCCCCACGCCCGGGATGGCTCTTATCCTTACCCAAGACGTTGAATGTTTATAAATTTCACCCCTCATTTTAAAATGCCTTCTTTTTGTTTCTTATGTAACTTTTATAACGTTCACTATTTTAACTTATTTTTGTATTCTAATATAAGGGTATCCTATTTTATCCAATTCGATGATGCCTTTAAATTTATTAGGGATATTTTTTCCTTCATATTCATGAAATCCTTTCCTAATTCCTTCTTCCACTAAATTTACCGCCATGACATTTGCCTCTCTATAAACATGTTTTATTTCACCCTTCAAATCTTTTATTATTTCTTTAATTTCTTCGAGCTCTCTCTCAAATCTCCATAGTTCTATTTTATTATTAGCTAAATCCACCAAAATGCTTGAGTCCACTTGAACTCGAATCTTCTGAAAATTCATTTCTTTACATATTTGAAGACCTTTTATTAATGCCAGGATTTTAGCTTGCAAAGCTGAAGTGGCTGTTCCCCCTATCGTGAATGCCTTCACTACTCTTCCTTCTTCATCTCTTATGACGCCTCCTCCCCCTGCTGCTCCCATTTCTCTATTAAAAGTACCTTCTGTGTTTAGGGCTAACCCACCTTGTGGAGGTTTATGCCAGGAAATGGAGTGTATAACTGCTATTTTCGGTTTGATTGTAGAAAGTCCCCATGCCCTTTTCCTTATTTCATCCATTCTTGTGGAGCTAATTTTTATAGGATTGCAGGCCGTTATAAATGACCATTCTCTTTTTATTTCTTCTAGTATGCTTTTGGCGTTCATTTGTATGCCTTCAAACCTGCTCTTATTTCTGGCTTTCCAAATATACCATAGAGCGATATGTGGAATATTTTCTCTTAACCATTTAAGGACTTTATTTTTCGTTGGCTTTTGACTCCAGTTTTTTAGTATACTTTTCAATGTTAGAACATTCCTTCCTAATTCTCTATCTGCTTCTAATTTATTCCTTACTTGTAATGTGATCATCCCTGTGGAAAATAAATGATCCGAGCTTTCAGTGTTTGCTAGGCAGCATTCACATCTGGATGCAAGTATCACTACTTTTTTTTGAATGTGTTCATCCATCGGAATTGCGTTGGAAAGAAATTTCCACATTAATATGCTCATTTTTTGCAGTGCTTCCTTCCCCCATATTCTTTTAAAGATTTCTTGTACCGGTCTCTTGTTTCTTACTAGATCTTTAGTGCTTTTTAAGGTAAATCTTCCCTACGCATTTAGTGTCCATTTCCATCCGTTGTGACTTAATATCGTATGCTTATCAACTAGCTCATGCTGCCTATGCATAAGCTTCCAACTATTGTTGCATTTTTAGGGGTTTTAAATACCTTATCTCCTAGGCTATATCTAGCTTTTATATAGTTAGCCCAGAGACTTCCATTTCCTTTTAGCCTCCACCAGTTTTTGCAGGCCCATGCTTTGCTTAAATCACTTAGACTTGTAAAGCCTAATCCTGCCTCTTCTTTGGGGCAACATAAATCCTCCCATTTTTTCCAGTGTAACTTCGTTTTACCTTCTTTTTTGCCCCGTATAAAATTTGACATTTCTTTCTCTAACTTTCTAATAATGATTTTTGTTGGTTGCAAATTCATTAGAATAAGAGCTAAGATACCTTGCAACACGTGAGTTATCAAAGATGTTCTTCCTGCCATGTTTAATAACTCTTCCTTCCATCCCAAAAATGGAAAATCCATAGAAAGGGGGGATTTTAGATCAATCAGCATACGAAATTCTATTTATAAAATTCTTGCTAAATTGCTCCAAAATAGATTGACTAATTTTTTGCCTAAAATTATATCAAAAGAACAAACAGGTTTTTTGCATAATAGATTAATAATGGAAAACATATGCTTGGCTAAAGAAATGAGCAGAGAAATAGGAACCAAAACAAGAAAAAATAATGTAATTTTCAAACAAGACTTATCTAAGGCATTTGATTGGGTGGAATGGGACATCCTCTGTTTTACTATGCATAAAATGGACTTCTCTAAAAATTGGATAGATTTAATATATAGGTGTATATTGAATACATGGGTGAGAGTTATAATAAATAGAAAAATAGGAGAAGAATTTAAACCAGTTAGAGGTCTTAGATAAGGAGACCCACTCTCTCCATTTTTATTTAATATTTATCTGGAATTATTATTAGTAAATCTTAAAAATAAAATGGAAAAAGTTAGAATATGAACATTCAGACAATCAAAAAAATACTCCATCGGTAAGTTGTTTAGCATACGTGGATGATGTAATGAACTTCACTAATGGAGGTGGTAGATCGTTACACTATCTGATGGACTTATTAAAATGCATGGAAGAAGAAACATGTCAGAAACTAAACAAGAGGAAATGTCAAAAAATGTTATCTTTTAAGGCTCCCACTACATTGATTCATAAAATTAAAAATATAACAGGTTTCTCTTTTAAAAAAAGAAGAAATTATTTACTTGTGTTGTCCAGTTTATGAAGGTAAGTTTATGACTGAATATTTCGAATTTTTAATAAATAAACTAAAAAAGAAGATATCATGATGGAAGGAGGAATATTTAAGTATGAGAGAGAGAATAACATTAATAAAACATGTGTTAGAAAGTTTATTAATGCATAATATTATGATTATTCAACCCCCTGATAAGACTATTAAAAAGATAGAAAAAGAATTCGTTAATTTTTTGTGGGGTAAAAAAGAGGGTAAATATAAATTAAATTGGAAAAAATGGAGGGACTTATGCTTTCCTATTCAAGAAGCTGGTTTAGGCTTTGTCAACCTTAAGGATTTAGCCAAAGCATAGGCAAGTAAATGATGGTGGAGGTTAAAAGAAAATGACAGCTTATGGTCTGAATTTATGTGGGCAAAGTACTGTATAAATGATGATATTAATAATGTAAGAAACAAAAGGAAAAATACACAGGTTTGGGCACAAATGTTCAAGCAAAGAGATTTAGTTTAAGAATATTCAAAGCATACTAGAAAAGGATGGAGATGGAAATTAAGTTCTGAAGGTACATTTTCTTTTAAAACGACTAAAAATGTAATAAGAAAGAAACAAGATGAACAAATTCTATTTAAATGGGTCTGGAACAATGATAATCCACAAAAAATTAAAACCTTTATATGGAAAGTTTTATCAAATATCATACCAATTGATAATAATTTAAAGAAGAAGGGGATTTAGTTACCATCTAGATGTGATTATTGCACAAACGAGATGGAAACCTTGGATCATCTCTTCTCAAATGGAAAAGTAGCATCAATAATATGGAATAGATTATGAGCAGAAATGCACATAAAATACGAACACCTCTCCTTAAAATGTTGACTTCAGAAAAGTATTAAGTTGAAAGCCCCAAACCCTACACAGAAATGGATGAAAAATAATATTCCACTAATAGCTTATGGTCCATCTGGTAGGCTAGAAATAAAAGTAGATTTGAAATGTATAATATGTTAGCAGAAACTATTTGCAGAGATATTAAGGAGGAAACAATTAGAATTTCAAAATCAAGCCCGCTAAACATGCATGGAATGAAGGTAGATAAAGAAACGCTAAAATTTTGGAATCTAAAAGTACAACAACAAAAAAGATTTAAAACAATAAGAATAAAATGGGAAAAACAATTGAAAGAAAGAATGGCTTTGAACATGGAAAGTAGCTTTAATAAAGGTATGGAAGGAGCAAGATGTGGTGGGGCCTTAAGAAACCCTGAAGGAAAGCTAATTTTAGCTTTCACAATGAAATTTCAAGCATCATCGGCATTACATGCAGAGATTCAAGCAATAAGAGAGGGGATAAAAATATGTATAGGGAAAGATATAAAAAAGATAGATATTCAAATAGATTTGATAACTGTGGTAAATTTAATTAATAAAAAGGTTATAATATGGAAATAAGAGGATGAAATAGAAAAAATATTGAAAGAAATAAATACATTAGATTTTACTTTAAAACATATTTATAGATAGACTAACGTGTTAGCATATAGACTTTCCAAGGAAGGAAAAATCAAAGGACATCAGGATTATAATGAAGGAAGTATACCAGAAAAATACAGAGGTATTATAAAGATGGACAGTAAGGAATTCCCTTATATTAGAAAAATTAAAGAATAGATTTTGATTGTTTATTATATTAAATGAAAATAACTACCATTCTTATAACTTCACCCTGGTTCTGAGAGGTGATCTAAAGGAATGTCCATTCCATAAGGAAGGGACTACCTCAAGATGGCCAGATTCTGATAGATAGAATTTTCAGTCCTCTTTTTACAAGTGTTAAGCAATGAAGTGATGCCATGGCCATGAAAAAAGTTTGACTTCTCAATCACATAATGGGAAAGGGCAGTGGAAATGGGTAGTGTAATTATAGGAATATAAGAGTTTTATTTATTGCAGGTAATCAAACAGCTCAATGAAAAAAATCAGCATGGATAGATCAATGACAGAGGATGTTTTATTTTTACACTCATTCAGATTTTTTGTAATGTTTAGGGTTTCTTTTTTCAATGTCTGTAATTTTAGCTCATGGAGTATGTGTTATAATGGGGTATTTTGCGTCCTTGTGCTGGAAGGGTCTGTGTTACTTATGTGTGTCTATATGGAATCTAAGTATAGTAGCAAGACAAAGCAAGGGGTGGGCGCTAAAGAACCAGCTCTCAATAAAAAGATGGAGGAATTCAACGCATATACAAGGCTGGAAAAATGGAATTGGAATAGCAGTAAGCAGAAAATAACAAAGCATGGAGGATTAAAAATGCTATTTTATTTGGATATATATATATATATATGAAAAGAGTAAAGGCATGGCATAGAAATGGTATTTTAGTTGTGTGGATATGATACTTTTGTTTGGTATACAGAATAGAAGTAGTTAAAGAGGCAACAGGGAGGGTCAAAAGAGGCTAAGGTAATGCAGTAAAAGAGACTAAGAGGAGAAGGGAGGAAAGGTAAGGGGAGGCAGCAAAAGAGGTTTGAGGGAGAGAGGAAGGAAAGCTAAGGATACACTCAAAAGCTAAAGATAAAATATACAAAATACACAAATTTTAAGAAGTATACATGGTTAATTAATCTATAAAATTAGTGATTAATGTGAGTTATAATAACAAGTAGTATACATGAATAATTGATAAATGTATATAGGTGGTTAGAAGGGCGTAAAGGGCTTAGGGTAGCAAGTAAGTAGGTTGTAAAAATGGTATTCCTCTGACAAAAGAGAAGGTTAATTTTTAAAAAAATACTCATTAAAAAAAAGAAGAATAGAAAGAATATGTGGAATAAGAAGAATAATAAGAATAAAAAGAAAATAAGAATAAATATTAGAAAAAAGAATAAGAAGAATAAGAAGAATAAGAACGATAAGAAGGATATGCAGAATAATAATTATAAGAAGAAAAAGAATAATAAAAAATTAAGAAGAATAAAAAGAATCAGAAGAATAGGAAGAATCAGAAGAATAAGAAGAATAAAATGAATACGAAGACTGACAAGATTAAGAAGAAGAATAAGAATTAGAAGAATAAAAATAATTTGAATAATAAGAAGAAATAGAAGAATGAGAAGAATATAGAAGAATAAAAAGAAAATGAAAAATAATAAGAATAAGAAGAATAAGAAGAATAAGAAGAAAAATATGAAGAAGAATTTGATAAAAAAGAAGAATAATAGGAAGAAGAATTTGATAAAAAAGAAGAATATGAATAATAAGAATAATAAGAAAAATAAGAAGAATAAGAAGAATAAGAAAAATAAGAAGAAATGAAAGAATAGGAAGAATAAGAAGAATAAGAAGAATAAGAAAAATAAGAAGAATAAAAATAAAAATAAAAATTAAATGAATAAGAAGAAGAATAATAATAAGAATAATCATAAGAATTTAAAGAATATGAAGAATTAGAAGAATAAAAAATAATAAAATAAGAAGAATATTAAGAATAAGAATAATAAGAATAATAATAAGAATAAAAATTTATAAAAAAGAATAAGAAAAATAAGAAGAATAAGAAGAATAAGAAAAATAAGAAAATTACAAAGAATAAGAAGAATAAGAAAAATATGAAGATAAAGAATAATAATAATAGAAGAATAAGAAGACGATGAAAAATACGAAGAATACTAAGAATAAGAAGACTATGAAGAATAAGAAGAATACGAAGAAAAAAAAGAATAAAAAGATTATGAAGACTAAGAAGAATAACAATAATAAAAAGAATAAGAAGAATAAAAAGAATAAAAGATTAAGAAGAAAATGAAGAATAAGAAGAACAAGAATCATAAGATGAATAAGATCAATAAGATCAATAAGATCAATAAGAAGAATAAGAAGAAAAAAAAGAATAATAAGAATAAAAAAATAAGATGCATAAGAATAATAATAGAATAATAAGAATAAGAAGAATAATAAGAATAAAAAAATAAGATGCATAAGAATAATAATAGAATAAGAAGAATAAGAAGAATAATAAGAATAAAAAGAATAAAAAGAATAAGAAAAATAAGAAGAATAGAAGAATAGAAGAATAAGAAGAAAAAGAAGAATAAGAAGAATAATAAAAATAAGAATAATAATAATGAAAAGAAATAACAATAAGATTAAGAAGAAAAATAATAATAAGAATAATATGTATAAGAAGAAGAAAAAGAAGAATTTGAAGAATAAGAAGACTAAGAAGATTAAGAAGAATAAGAAGAATAAGTAGAATAAAAAGAATAAGAATAAAAAGAAGAATAAGAAGAATAAAAATAATAACAATAATAAAAATAATAAGAAGAATAAATTAAATAAGAAGAATAAGAATAATAAATTAGAAAAAGCCAAAAAAGAATAAAAAGAATAAAAAAATAAAAAGAATAAAAAAATAAAAAGAATAAAAAGAATAAAAAGAATAAAAAGAATAAAAAAAAGAATAATATTAGTAATAAGATGAAAAAGAAAAATAAGAAGAATATGAAGAAAATAAGAAAAAGAATAAAAACACGAATAAGAAGAATAGAGGGAATAAGAATAATAATAATAATAATAAAAATAAAAATAATATGAGGAATTGGAAGAATTAGAATGAAAGGAGGAATAAGAAAAATAAGAATAATAAGAAGAATAATAAGTAAAGAAGAATTAAGTAGAATAAATTAATAAAAATAATAAGAAGATCAAGATGAATATGAATAATTAGAAGAATAAGAAGAATAAGAGGGATAAAAAGAATAAGAACAATAAAAAGAATCATAAGAATAACAATAATATGAAGAATAAACAGAATAATAAGAATAATAATAAAAAGAAGAATAAAAAGATTAAGAAGATAAGAAGACTAAGAAGGATATGATGAATAAGAAGAAGAATAAAAGAATAAGAAGACTAAGAAGATTACGAAGAATAATAAGAATAAGTAGAATATGAAAATTAAAAAAAAATAAGAATAAAAATAATAAATATAATAAGAAGATAAAGAAGAATAAGAAGAATGAGAAAAATAAGAAGAATAATAAGACTAAGAATATTAATAAGAAAAGAATAATAATAATAATAATAATAATAATAATAATAATAATAATAATCTAAGGAATAAGATAAATAAAAAGAAAAAGAAGAATAAGAAGAATAAGTAGAATAAAAAGTATAATAAGAATAAGAAGAATAAAAAGAATTTGAAGAATAAGAGGAATAAGAAGACTAATGTATTAAAAATGGTTGAAAGATGGAGAGTGGATATAAAAGGATACAAAGTTTTTTAAGACAATGGCAAAGGTTAAAAATCAAAGATTAGGCATAAAATGTATTAAAAGAGCTAATGGAGACTGGATAGAAAAGGATGAAGATATAAGGAATGAATTAGAAAGCCTTTTTAAAAGTCACCTAGGTGGGTCAAATACAGACAGAAATCGAACATTAATAACAAATATTAAAAGTAAGGTTACAGAAGAAGATAATAAAATGTTATCAGAATGGCCCACAGGAGAAGAAGTGAAAGAGGCAATATTTAATGCCAACAAAGACAGCTCAGCTGGTCCAGATGGTTGGAATAATGGGTTCTTTCAAAGGTGCTGGAGCATAATAAATTAAGAAGTCATTGTGGCCATAACCTAGGTATTTGCAGGGGCGGAAATTTCAAAATCCTGGGCAAGTTCATATATAGTATTAATACCCAAGAAAGAACATCCACATAAAGGAGAGGACTTCAGGCCAATTAGTTTATGCAATACCATCTATAAAATCTTAGCTAAAGTATTACAAAATAGATTGAGCAAGATTCTTCACAAAATAATTTTCCCTGAACAAGCAGGCTTTATTAAAAATAGATCGAAGTTAGAAAATGTTAACCTTACATCAGAAATGATAAAAGAATTAGGAGCCAAGAATAGAGGACATAATGTAATAATGAAATTAGACTTGTCAAAAGCATTTGATAGAGTTGAATGGAATATTTTATGTTATCTAATGAGGAGAATGAGTTTCTCAGAATTTTGGATAGATCTCATATATAGATGTATATCTAGTGCCTGGGTTAGAATGTTGATAAATGGCAAAGCATGGGAAGAATTTAAACCATCCAGAGGTCTTAGGTAGGGGGATCCGTTATCGCCCTCTTTGTTCAATATATATCTAGAAATTTTCATAATAAATTTGAAGGAGAAAGTAAGAAATGGCAGTATCTTAGCTTATAAATAACCTAGAAATACTTCATTGGTATGCTGCTTAGCTTACGCGGACGATGTAATTATATTTACAAATGCCAGTAGCAAATCAATGAATAATTTGATGGGGCTACTGCATTGCTAGAACAAGAAACAGGTCAAATGCTAAATAAAAATAAATGTCAATTTATAGTAGCAGCTAGAGCATCAGAAAATGCAGCACAAAGGATTAAAGGAATCACGGGCTTTGTGAATAGTAAAGGAATTATAACGTACTTGGGATGTCCTATTTATGAAGGAAGAATGAAGGAGGATCATCTATCCTTCTTACTAGAAAAGATTAGGAAAAAAATAGCTGGGTGGAAAGAAGATTTAATAAATATGGCAGGAAGAATTACGTTAATAACTCATGTGTTACATGGATCATTAGCACATATCTTAATGATGGCAAAACCACCAAAGAGCATCACAAAAAAACTAGAAAGGGAAATGGGTAATTTTCTATAGGGGAAAAATGAAGGGAAGAATAAATTACATTGGAAAAAATGGAAGGATTTATGTTATCCTAAGGAGGAGACAGGTCTAGGCTTTACAAGTCTAAATGATATAGCCAAAGCGTGGGCATGCAAAAACTGGTGGATGCTAAGGCAAAATGAAAATATTTGGGCGCTATATGTGAAAGCCAAATATGGGTTAGGAAACAATGCATTTAAAGATTCCAAAAAGGCTACCAGAAACTAGAAATCGATGCAGAAACAACAAAACACAGTAGAAAAGTATATTATTTCAACAAAAAGTGGTTGGAAATAGTCGTTGAATCCTCAAGGAAAGTTCACATTAATAAGCTCCAAGGACCTGATCAGAAATAGTAGATCCGTACATTTTAAGGAAATCTGCTTAAAAGACCTGCCACAAAAATTGAATGTGTTTATGTGGAAAATTATCTCCAATATAACCCCAGTAGATGAAAATATTCAGAAAAAAAGCATAAAACTAGCATCTAGATGCGAATGCTGCCATCTAGAGACAGAAAGTGTGGATCACTTGTTCTCTACAGGCAAGATTGTAGTTGAATTATGGCACATATTAGAGAATGAAGCAGAAATTAAAAATAGCAAAAAGTCTGTGAATGAGAGACTTGAAATTTGGTCAAAAAAGCAAACAAAGAATAAGATATTAAAAAGGTTTAGAAATTATACTCCTCATATAGCGGTTTGGTGCTTATGGAAAGCTAGAAATAGAAGTAGGTTTGAAAACATGGAAATGAAAGTTAAAGATATATTGGAAGAGAATAAAAAAGAAATTGATTTTATTACTGCTTGTAAGCCAATAAAAGTGAGAAGAATGAGTATGGATGAAGATAGAAGAAGAGCATGGAATTTAACAACATTAGCAAGAAAAATACTAGTCATCAAAAAAGTTAGCTGGAACAAACCCTCGCCAGGAAGCCGAATGTTTAATACAGATGGAAGCTTTAAAAGAGAAATGGGAGAGGCAGGGGGAGGAGGAGTTATAAGAAATGAGGAGGGTAAAGTATTAAAAGCTTTTACATTGTCGAGTACTGCTTCATCGGCGTTACATGCAGAGATAATTGGCCTGCATAATGGCTTAAGAATCTGCAAAGAAAATAATTATGCAAATATTCAAGTACATGTTGACTCGAAAATATTGGTTCAGCTTGTTCAAAACAAGTTAAAATTATGGCTATTTGAAAAAGAAATTGATGATATTAAAAATATTTTAAGTGAATTAAAAGGAGAGATTAAACATATATATAGAGAGGCTAATGTGGCGGCAGATAAACTAGCTGAGGAAGGGATCAAAAAAGGAATGCAAGAATTTGAAGGGGATGAGATCCCTGAAAAAGTAAAAGGTCTAATAGAACTAGATAAAGTTGAATTCCCATATATTAGGATTCAAAAATCCTAGCTTAAAGGTCGAAACTTAAGAAGAATATTAGAGGATAGTTTTTTATAATGTTGTTTGTAGCCTTGATTTGACTTGCATTTCAGGTGGAAGTAGCAAATGGATAAATAATTATAACAAAGTAAGCAACCCATGTTATTAAGTTAAACTAACCATTGACAGAAAAGGAAATTATCCTCAGTTTTGTGGGGAATCAAAAAGGTAATAAGGTATATGGTTTATGGTTTATATATGCTGGATTTTAACTTCTCTGTGCAGTTAGAGCTCGAGCAGATGGTGGAGTGAAGCACTAAATGAATAAATAAATATTTCTGTTATGGTTTATTTATGATGTATCTTAGTTTGTCTATGCAGTCAAAGGTATAACTCTAAGCGAAGAGAAGAAGGAAAGCAAATGGATAATGCTTCCTAGTACGCTAGCTTCTGCGATAGTGGGTATGGTTTCTGGATGGTAATAAGTGTTTAGCTTGTAATGAGTAGTCTATGGTAAGTTCGTGTCTATACGGTAAGGAGTCTAGTTTTTACGAGAGTCTGTAATGAATTTAATCTTGCGGGAGTCTGTATGGTAATGCATCTATAAGCACGGCCTATATACTCGTCTACTCGGAAAGAAGGGGAAAAGAGAACAGGAGCAAGCCGAAACTCGTATCATGGCAAGGATTGTCGCATAAGTAGAGCGAGCGGGGATTTCGAATGGGCAGAAGCACGACCATAGCGACCGAAGAGTATGGAATAAGGCTGGATTTTAAGAAGCCCACGGAAGAGTACCCAAAACTAGGGTAAAGCCCAAACAAAAGTCCAAAGCTCCAAGGCAGAATCAGGAGTAAAATTAGGGCCTATGTCCAATATATAATCAAGCCTAGTTTTAATAAGAATTATCCTATTATATGGATTGAGGTGTTAGATGGGTGTAAAAGGGTTAAAGGTAGAAGTAATTTGTAAAAATGGGGTTCCTCCGCCAAAAGAGAGGGTTATAATAATAAGAAAAACAAACTTATAAAAAAAAGGAATAAGTAGACTAAGTATATTAAGAAGATAAAGAAAGTTACAAAGAATAATAGAATAAGAAGAATAAGATGAATAAGAAAAATAAGAAGAATAAGAAAAATAAGAAGAATAAGAGGAATAAAAAGAAAAAAAAGAATAAGAAATATAAGAAGAATAACAAGAAAATAAATAAAAATAAGAATTAGAAGAAAAACAAGAATAAGAAGAATATAAAAAATAAAAAAAAATAAAAAAAATAAGAATAAAAAAACTAAGAATAATAAGAATACTTAGAAGATTAAGAATAAAAAGAAGAAAAAATAATAATAAGAATAATAAGAAGAAAAATAAGAATAAGAAGAATAATAAGAATATGAAGAATAATAAGAATGAGAAGAATAATAAGAATAAGAAGAATAAGAAAAACAAGAATAATAATAAGAATATGATGAATAAGAAGACTAATAATATTAAGAAGATAAGATGAATATGAATAATAAGAAGAATAAGAGGAAAAGAAGAATAAAAAAAATAAGAAGAATAAGAATAATAAGAATAATAAGAATAATAAGAATAATAAAAATAATAAGAAGAATAAAAGGAATAAAAAGAATAAATAGACAAACAAGATTATGAATAATAAGAAGAATAAGAAGAATAAAAAAAATAAGAAAAATAAGAAAAATAATAAGAATAAGAGGAATACGAAGTATTTAAAGAATAAAAAAAAGAAGAATAAAAAGAATAATAAGAATAAGAAGAATAAGAAAAATAAAAAGAATAAGAATAATAAAAAAATACGAAGAATAAAAATAATAAGTAGAATAAGAAGAAAAGGATGAATTTGAAGAATAATAAAAATAATAAGAATAATAAAATAAAAGAAAAGAAGAATAATAAGAATTAAAAAATAAGAAGAATAAGAAAAATAAGAGGAATAAAAAGAATAAGAATAATAACAAAAATTATAAGAATAACAAGAATAATAAGAATACAAAAGTTTAAAAAGAATAATAAGAATAAGAAGAATAAAAAGATAAGAAGACTTAGAAGACTAAGAAGAATATGATGAATGAGAAGAATAATAAAATAATAAGAAGACTAAGAAGATTTTGAAGAAGAATAAGAAGAATAAGAAGAATAAGAAGACGAAGAAGATTAAGAATAATAAGAAGAAAAAAAATATTAAGAATAATAATAAGAATAATAAGAATAAAAAGAATAATAAGAACAAGAATAATAATAATAATAATAATAATAATAAGATGAATAAAAAGACTAATAATATTAAGAAGATAAGAATAATATGAATAATAAGAAAAATAAGACGAAAAGAAGAATTAGAAGAATAAGAATAATAAGAATAATAATAAGAATAAGATGAATATGAATAATAAGAAGAATAATAAGAATAAAAAGAATAAGAGGAATAAAAATAATAAATAGAAAAACAAGATTATGAAGAATAAGAAGAATAAAAAAATAAGAATAATAAGAAGAATAAGAAGAATAAGAGGAAAATGATGTATTTGAAGAATAAAGAAAAATAATAAGAAATAGAAGAATAATAAGAAAAAGAAGAATAATAAGAAAAAGAAGAATAATAAAAATAAAAAGAATAAGAATAATAAAAAATATAAGAAGAATAAAAAGAATAAGTAGAATAAGAAGAAAAAGATGGATTTGAATAATAAGATAATTAATAAGAATAATAAAAATAAAAGAAAAGAAGAATAATAAGAATAAAGAAAAAGAAGAATAAGAAATTAAGTGGAATAAGAATAATAAGAATAATATCAAGAATCATAAGAATAACAATAATATGAAGAATAAAAAGAATAAGAAGAATAAAAAGATAAGAAGCCAAAGAATACTTAAAAGACTAAGAAGAATATGATGAATAAGAAGAATAATAAAAAAATAAAAAGACTAAGAAGATTATGAAAAATAAAAAGAATAAAAAGAATAAGAAGAATATGAAGATTAATAAAATAATAAGAATAAAAATAATTACTAGAAAAATAAGAATAAGAAAAATAAAAATAAAAATAAAAATAATAAAAAGAATTTTAATAAAAAAAGAATAATAATAAGAATATGAGGAATGATATGAATTATAAGAATAAGAAGAATACGAGATAAGAAGAATAAGAAGAATAAGAGATAAGAAGAATAAGAAGAATAACAAGAATAATAAGAAAAATATGAAGAAAAAGAATAATAAGAAAAATATGAAGAATAAGAAGTATAAGAAGAATAAGAAGAATAAGAAGAATAAGAAGAATAAAAAGAATAAGGAGAATAAGAAAAATTTGAAGAATAAGATGAATAAGAAGACTAAGTAGATAAAGAAGAATAAGAAAGTTATAAAGAATAATAGAATAAGAAGAAAAAGAATAATAAGATGTATAAGAAGAATAAGAAATATTAGAAGAATATGAAGAATAAAAAGAATAAAAATAATAACAAGAATAAGAAGAATAATAAAGATTTGAAGAATAACAAGAATAAAAATAAAAATAAAAATAAGAAGAAAAACAAGAATAAGAAGAATATAAAGAATAAAAAAATAAGAAGAATAAGAAGACTTAGAAGATTAAGAATAATAAAAAGAATAAAAAGAATAAAAAGAATAAGAATAATTAGTAGAATAAGAAGAATAAGACGAAGAATAAGTATAAGAAGAATAAGATTAACAATAATAAAAATAATAATAAGAGGAATAAGAATACTAATAATATTAATAAGATAAAAAGAATATGAATAATAATAAGAATTAGAGGAACTGAAGAATAAGAAGAATAAGAAGAATAAAAGAAATAATAAGAAATAGAAGAATAATAAGAATAAGTAGAATAATAATAATTATTATTATTATGAAAAAGAATAAGAAGAATGTTAAAAATATGAAGAATAAGAAAAATAATAAGGATAAGAAGAATAAGTAGAATAACGATAATACGAATAATAATAATAATAATAATTAGAATAATTAGAAGAAAAGAAAAATAAGAAGAATAAGAATAAGAAGAATAAGAAGACGAATAATAATAATACTAATAATA